>OY720457.1:59984966-60537466 GCA_963082715.1 Harpalus rubripes | reverse complement strand
TTTTAGCTTTCAGGCCATATTGAATAAAGGTCTTTTACTAATTATTGTTCAAATTATTCACAGTGAACTAAAACAGTTTTTCTCTGTTTCTCTTGATCATTTTTATTTGTGTTGATATGCGTTGTTCAACACAAAACAACACTACGAACAAATGTGCTTTGTCTGAATATTCCAATGCACAAAAACACAGTTTCGATTTGGAAAATTTGAAGATTTTGGTAGATGATCAGAATTACTCCAAACGAATGTTTCTTTAAATGTTATATATCAGGGATGTTTGCAACAACATGAATGCAAGAACTGATATAATAAATAGCGTATATTTTTGTGTAATAAAAAAGATTAAAAAGGATAATCAAATTTAAGGCCAAATTTTATTTGAATTCCTACAACAATGCTACACAATTTTTGGAATACAGACGAACAATAGGGGTCTGTATCGATGATGTCACCAGAGAATCATTTCACAAGTTACTTCTAACTATTTTAATAATTATTCTGTTATCAATTTTGAGAGCAAATTGATGTGTTTGAATTTTTTGTTCGAAGTGTAATAGTGATTATTAAGAACGAATGTATTTTGTGTACATAATATGTAATATTTTGTAAGATTGTACTGTAAGGGCAATAATGTCCCTGTTATTGTATGTATGTACTATTTTGTGTTTTATTTAACGTTATAGACCCTGAAAATGGTGCAAGAATGCACCGAAACGTCGGTGTTCGGTGTTGTAAGAATGCGATTATTCAATTTTTAAATGGTAAAGCGACTTAAGGGCCAGCTTGTACAATTTCTGCTAACATTTTTGTATTGCTATAAACACAGAGTGATTTTTTTCAAGGTGTACATATCAGATTCACATGTGAAATCAGTTTTTTGCAAACCGTTGCCCCCCATTTTAACTTACGGCAATGTTTGTGGTGTGAAGACAAAGATCAAAAATTTCCCCATCCAAAAATACCAAATACATGGAAAATATCCAATGTTTTAGGCCCATAAATTAATTTTGAAAATTTTTCATTTTCGTAATAATAGTAATGGCCATGCCAAATTTGAACAAAAAAAATCTGATGTGGCCAACACCAAACCTCCCGCTATTTAATTTTTATTAATTTAAATATACATACTTACATATTAAGTTATGCTGGAAATTGTATTAAGATCCATTCCATATAACTATAGTTCTATTTACTATTTTCTTTTTAAAACGTTATTATTATTAATTTGAAATTATTAGTTCTTTGTCAGTGACATTTATATGTCAGTTACATACATTTGAGATATAAACTGTGTAACCAAGGAGTTTTGCTTGTTTAAAGCGTAGGCTCCGAGATTAAAGTTATAGATAATTTTATAAATTTATCCATAAAATATATAGAAAAAGTATTTATGCAAATCTGTAAAAATCTTAATAATCTTTAATTTTTCTAATAACACAAATATTGAAAAAATAACATTTGAAGGAATTTTTCGAAGAAGAACTATTTTGAGCTTCAAGTAAAGTACCATTTCCGGTTATCTGATATACACTAAAATCGAATGGCCTCTTTCCATATTAGAATGAGGTAGAAATACAAGGTTTTAAAATTTTCTGAATGATAGTATTTAAGTTAGAGTGGAAGGTCCACACACACGCACACACACACACACACACACACACACACACACACACACACACACACACACACATACATTATCTTGAAATTGTTAAAATTGGATTCTAGGGACCTTAAAACGTGGTCATTTACCAAAATCTCGATACGCGATTTTTAGCACGATCCCTATACCTCCTTTACCAAGGGTAGCGGGAGGTAAATATCATTAGATATGTACGCATTTGTTATTATAATGATATGTATATAAAAACCCAGAATATATTAATCTCAACACGCTGCCAACGATAACAAATGACAAAACATATAAAAGTGCGATAATCACTACTAATTGATACATTTGTGTAATTGGATTTTCAGATCCCAGACTGTTTGCAAATCTTGTTTGCTCAAATGCCATATATTCTCATCAACATCAGACAATATAGGATGATACATTTAATAATAAAATGTAATGTACATCAGCATTTGAGCTGGCTAAATTATTTATTAATTATAAATGTGCAGGTGCATTAAAGGATTATATATAATTATCAATAACTGGTATTGCAATTACTTTAATTAAAATAATGAACATTTTCATGGTAAACAAAATTGTAATTAATGCTGTAATAGGTTCACATATACAGGGTGATTTTTTTCTAGGTGTACATATGTAATTAACATGGGAAAGTTCTTCTAAAATCCGATATACGAGGGTTGTCTCAAAAGTAAGTTACACTATTTTTTTATATCCGCGCGGTAGGCAGGATACGTCTGGGATTCGCATGGAACTTTCGTCCGAGTGTGGTGGCAGCACTGTAAAATTCCTAAGCGGCCGCCATGACCCATTTGTCAGTTGCGATCAAGCCACTATGGAGCTACCACTTACTTCTACCGCCGATTGCGAAGTACGCAGTGTGATTCGTTTTTTAACGGCAAAAAATAAAAATGCAACTGAAATTCACCGTGAATTGTGCAGTGTGTACGGTGAGAACGTTATGTCGAGGCCAATGGTTTCTCGTTGGCGCCAATCATTTATTGAAGGCAGGACAACAATACACGACGAACAACGAAGCGGCCGCCCATCCACTTCACGGGCCCCGAACATTGTTGTCCTGCCTTCAATAAATGATTGGCGCCAACGAGAAACCATTGGCCTCGACATAACGTTCTCACCGTACACACTGCACAATTCACGGTGAATTTCAGTTGCATTTTTATTTTTTGCCGTTAAAAAACGAATCACACTGCGTACTTCGCAATCGGCGGTAGAAGTAAGTGGTAGCTCCATAGTGGCTTGATCGCAACTGACAAATGGGTCATGGCGGCCGCTTAGGAATTTTACAGTGCTGCCACCACACTCGGACGAAAGTTCCATGCGAATCCCAGACGTATCCTGCCTACCGCGCGGATATAAAAAAATAGTGTAACTTACTTTTGAGACAACCTTCTGCAGTGACATTATTTCCTTTAACGGTAAAACGAAATCAAAATCTTAGGTGGTGATTCGAAAGTATTCTCGGTATTTCGTAGTCATTATTCCTTCAGTTAATTTTCACAACTGTGATATCTTCAAATGAATCCCCTCCTTTGAAGTAACGGAGTATTTTCGTCCTTTTTAATATGTCTTTATCCCAACAATGGCTAGAGCGCTCTCCTGTTACGGTTATGTATATTGGGATCATAAAAGTTTATGAAAATGACATCATACGTGGAACTGATATCGATACAGGGCACTGCTATGAGACTATGCGATTTCTTAAATAACTTACTTTATTTTTCAACCTAATTTACTGTTTATTGGTGTGTTATTTTCGAATTATGCATAAAATTAATAACATCGTATATAAGTTTATGGGAAATTGTGACATGTTTATGGTATCAAATCAGAACATCAATTTTAGAGTGAATGCAATTGTAAATTAAATTTTACGATGGATTAAGAATAGTATAAAACTCCACATTCTGAAAGAAAATGACGGAGATTATATTGCAGCTTATTTTGGGTCAAATGTGGGTCGAAAAAGTGGCACTTTACGCATTAAGTTTGTGGCGTATGATGTGTGGCTATAAAATAACAAGATTGATCTTAGAACAATGACTTTTTTGTTAGATTATTCATAAGCTCCGCCTGTTTTTCTTTATTCGCATCGCGGACTCGAATTTCGTTCCCTTTAAGACAGATTTAAATTTTGGAAAAAAAATCGCATGGCGCTAGGTCTGGTGAGTACGCTTGATGTATGGTATGACTAGCGAATGAAAGTTGACGTTTAAATTATTTTATAGATGTGGTTTCTTTTGAAACCCAAGAGAAGAATAGAATTGTACGAAATATTCAGATATGAAATTTTTGCATAAACCCATTTAAATACTGGACTAGGAAAGCACAGAAATACATTACTATGTCTGCCTGAAAATAGATAGCCGACTAGGGTAACTGAATATCAAAATAGGGGTGCGTTTAAAATATTTTAAACATTTTTTCGTTTATGTTGATTATAACAAAATATTTTAATCTTTAAACTATTTAGTTTGGCAATTCTATGAAATAGGATTATTTGTAATTTCCTCTAACAGTCATTCCGACTCGAGGATTGCTTACACTTGAGACAAACGAACTAGAATTTTCGGTATTTAATTTTTTACCTCGCGCTCCCTTGGTAAGGGAGGTATAGGGATGGTACTAAAAATCGCATATCGAGATTTTGGTAAATGACCACGTTTTAACGTCCCTAGAATCCAATTTTAACATTTTCAAGATGATGTCTGTGTGTGTAGATCTTCCACTAACTCAAATACTATCATTCAGAAAATTTTGAAACCTTGTATTTCGAAGTTTTTCTGTACTGGAAAGCTCAAAATAGTTTTTCTTCGAAAAATACCTTTAAATGTTATTTTTTAGACAATAATGTTATTATAAAAATTAAAGATTATTAAATTTTCTACAGATTTGCATTAATACTTTTTCTATATATTTTATGAATAAATTTATAAAATTATCTATAATTTAAATCCCGGAGCCTACGCTTTACACAAACAAAACTCCTTGGTTGCGCAGTTCAAATGTATGTAACTGTCAGATAAATGTCACTGTCAAAGAACTAATCATTTCAAATTAATAATAGTAACGTTTTAAAAAGAAAAAAGTAAATAGAACAATAGGAAAGAAAATCAATACAGTAAATATGTAGGTATGTATTTAGATTAATAAAAATTAACGATTCGCAAAAAAGTTCAAGCTAATTCTCATTTTTGGATTAGTGAATTCTATTTTATCCCGGTATTTAAAATTTAATCTTCATTTTATTATCAAAAAAGGTAGTTACTTGGATTAGATTAGACTAAATTTTAAGAAATAAACTAGAGTAATTCGCTAATCCAAAAATAAGGATTAGCTTAATCTTTCTTGTCACTCGGACGGTACATGGCGGGAGGTATTGTATTGGTCACAACAGATTTTTCAGTTAGCCGTGCTACACTGTATCGGTTTCCGCCGCTAGTAGTTATTGTAAAAAAAATATTTCAAACTACGTTGACATAATTAATTATTTGGAAAACTAAGGCCCAGTTGCATAAAGCATTGTTAACTTTAATCACGCTGTTAACTTTAACAAGGCTTCTTTTCCAATGTATTTTTGATACGTATCCATGGTTTCAATGTGTAGTTAAACACATGATCAGCTAACAACGCTTTATGCAACTGGCCCTAATTGTTCTGTGATTGTTAATTTCCAGTATTTGTTGTTCCTGTAGGTAAGTATCCCTACAAAAGTTTCGAGTGATTCAATTAAGTTTAGAAACAAAATTCAGCGAAATTAGGTCGTCCTAATCACTAGGTCCCGAGAGCATTGAGAAAAAGGCAGAAGGGTGGTTTTAATCCGCGTGTTCTGCTGTACACATTAACCCGGCATCAGGCCTAAACGACTCCTTGCCGGATTTACGAGTTGGGAAACTTTGCTATAAAGTGGGCCTCAGCAACACAGCTAGCGCGGCCATTTCTGAGATTGACATTTCATACATCAATTTATTTCGTCCTTCCCTGGAGAATTTACTGTCTGTTTTTTATGACGAGTTCCGTGTTTACCTCTGTTCCGACTTAAAATTCTACAGCGATGCTTCGGCCGTGATTCTTTTTTCCAACCAACATTTACCATTTTTTTATCAGCGATCTGCAGATCTGGGCTTTTCTATGGCGCACAACTTCAGGATTCAATAAATCTATCAAAAGTTTTATTACGGTGTATATTTTATAAAAAATTTATAGTCGAAAAGAATTTTATACTACTCGTATTTGCTACTTTTATTTCACGTTTCACTAGAAATCATAAATAAATAAAAAGTAGAATATTTTCAGGCAATACAATATTTGCAAGTGATACAAAACTGATTAACTTAGACAACAGGAGACCATTTTATGCCCAGTTGCACCACTGACCCTTAAGGGTGTTAAGAGGCTGCTACTCTCGTCAATAATAAATGATTGAAATTTGACATAATGAATAATCAAGGATTACTTTAGTGCGAGACAGTTTTTACCTTCCGTCACCTTTAGGTAAGGAAGGTATTGTCTTTGGTCAAAAAATTCGATGATGAGTTTTTACTCAATAAGCACGTTTTAGAGTCCCTAGAATACGAATTTACTATTTTTACGATGATGTCTGTATGTGTGTGTGTGTGTGTGTGTGTGTGTGTGTGGATGTGTGTGTGTGTGTGGATGTGTGTGTGTGTGTATGGATGTGTGTGTGTAACAAAATTTTCGTCTGCGATAACTCTAATACTACAGTTACAAAAATTATAATTTTTTCGTATACTTCTTCGTTACATCCATAGGAAGAGCTGATTAGATTTTGGTTACAATTGGTCAACCGGAAGTACCATCATTTGAAGATTTTAACAGTTTTTCTTGAAAAAACTATGTTAAATATAATTTTTTCACATTTGATGTTATTATAAATATTAAAGAATATTTTATTCTCTATACGATTTGACTGCATTTTATACTTAATATTAAATGGAAACTACTACTATATTAAGAAAATTCTGATTGAAAGATGTCAGTGTCAAGTGAAATTAAAATAGTGTGTCTGTTTTATAATTTTACTGGAAATATAGGATCTTTTGCTTTCTGTATGGAATTTGTGTAAAATACATACAACTGCTTTAAGGTAATGTACAAGAAATAATAATAATAAATCTTTTTCTTCTGCAGATACATTACACTGTATATAGAAAACGTCACAAAATAATAATTTTCTGTATGAAATTTGCATAAAATACATGCAACTGCCGGAAGCTAATGTACAAGAAATAGAATATTTAATTTAGCAAGGAACTTTTCGTATGAAATTTGTACAAAATATATAGAACTGACGGAAGATAATGTGCTGGCCACATCAGATTTTTTTTTATGAAATAGTTTAAAAGAAATGATTAATAATGCTATTAAAATAGCCTGAGTGTCAGGTCGCGAATCTGGGGACCGGATTCGATCCCGACCGACACCAAATATTTACAATTTTAAATGGCACAAAATTGACCCCTGTGGTGCACTTTCCACGCCAGCAATGAGTGCCCGTGAGGTGACGCCTGGTAAGCGCCCGCAAGGTACAAATATTTCATCATTTCCGATATCTGTGTATAAAACAGATTGGCACACCCAGCAATGGGTAATAAGCTGTGATGATATACCTATTTATTTATTTATTTGTTTATTTTATTTTAAAATAGGCCAATTTGACGATATTTCATAATTTAGAAACAGTATAGTGTGGAGACTGTTATTTGAATTATTATTAATTAACAAAATAAAGTATAATTTTTACCTCCTGCTACCCTTGGTAAGGGAGGTATAGGGATCATGCTAAAAATCGCATATCAAAATTTTGGTAAATGAGCACGTTTTAAGGTCCCTAGAATACAATTTAACACTTTCACGATGATGCCTGTGTGTCTGTGTGTATGTGTGTATGAGTGTATGTGTGTATGTGTGTGTTTGTGTGTGTGTGTGTGTGTGTGTGTGTGTGTGTGTGTGTGTGTATGTATGTGTAGATCCTTCACTATAACTCAAATACTACCGTTCAGAAAATTTTGAAACCTTGAATTTCAACCTTTTTCTATTATGGAAAGAGCCCATTAGATTTTGGTGTAAATCGAATAACCGGAAATGGCACTTTACTTCAAGCTCAAAATAGTTTTTCTTCGAAATTAATGTTTCGAGATTAATTCTATTATAAAAATTAAAGATTATTAAATTATCTACAGATTTGCATCAATACTTTTTCTACATATTTTATGGATAAATTTATAAAATTATCTATAATTTAAATCCCGGAGCCTACTCTAAACAAACAAAATTCCTTCGTTACGCAGTTATTCAAATTAAATGTATGTAACTGATAGATAAATATCACTGTCAAAGAACTAATCATTTCAAATTAATAATAGTAACATTTTAAAAAGAAAAAAGTAAGTAGAACAATAGGAAAGTAAATCAATACAGTTTCCAGCATAAGTAAATATGTAGGTATGTATTTGGATTAATAAAAATTAACAATTCACAAAAATGTTTAAGCTAATCCTCATTTTCGGATTAGTGAATTATGTACTATCCCGGTATTGCATTTAATCTTCATTTTATTATCAGGAAAGGTAGTTACTTGGATTAAATTAGACTATATTTTAAGAAATAAACTCCCAAAATTAGAGTAAAATTCGCGAATCCAAAAATAAGGATTAGCTTAATATTTTTTGTGACTCGATCTGTATATGGCGGGAAGTATTGTGTTGGCCACATCAGATTTTTATAGTTTATATTACGAAATTTTGAAATATAAATTAGGTTTAAAATTCTTAATTTCAAAGTATATTTTTTTGGAGTTTATATTAGGAAATTTTGAAACGTAATTTAATAAGTTGTTTTAAAAGAGATTTCAGTTTAGAAATTGATGTTTAATTAATTAAACTGTTATAATTTGAATAAAATATGGTGACTAAAGCAACATGATAATCTTAAGTATAATAATACTGATTATTATCTAAATTCCCACTTACGAAATTCAATCTCTAATGCATAATTAAAATATCAATAGACTTGGCAGTTGCAGTAGCGTCAGCATCAAAGTGTGCTGCTAAACAGCGTGAAATTTGAAGCGTCACAACACAGAATTTGCAAACATGCCTTGCCTTCGCACTGATAACATTAAGAATTTAATGAGCGCAAATTTAAGGACAAGTTACTGAAAATTGCCTCGCGTAATCCAACGTTTTACGAGAAAATGTCGTAAAATATGTGCTAGTTACTCACAAATGCACTCATCAGAGAGAAAAAAACAAAGAATTTAAAGCTGATTTTATTTTTCTACACTTTAAAATATGACAAGTTTATTTTGAATTCATCACCTGACGTGTGTATGTTCCCAACGAGAATACTTTCCTATCCAGAACATATTATTACTTTAATTATTTTAGTTTAGGGCGTTAACCACTTTCGACACTGTGACCTGTAATATACAGGCTGTCTTGGAAATAGGGATTCCTGGGCTCAAAATAAGACGATTTAAGTAAACTTACCTATATCCGACAGTGCACCGTTTAGCCAGTATTCTGCTTCAAAGTCCTTCTAAAAAAAAAATATTGCTTATAATAACGAATCGCTTTGTTTGATTTGAATGAAATTTCGTATGGCAATCCATATGGATATAATTCATCTTCTAAGATGGTATTTGTTATTGTTAGTGAACCACTAGCATATGAAACTTGGGTGTCGCGACCATGAATAGACCATAACTTTTTAATGGCAACGCCAATAATGTAAATTTATTATTTTTCAGAAAGATACATTTAATAGTAAACTTTCATGTCTTTATGTAAATTACGATATCTTCAACGATTTAGTCAGAAAAAAATAAAATGTAGGTGATTGCGCCGTGTAATTTTTAAAATAAATATTATCTAGCAGCCTTTCCAAATGTCTAACAATTAATTTTTAATGACGTAACAATTGTATTTTATTGCTTTTATTATAATAAGACGATTAAATAATGTTAGCTTTCTCCTAAACAACTTTAGAATATTGACAACTCAAAAAAAATTGTTTATGTCATTAAAAATTAGTAGTTTGACATTTGGATAGACTGATAGATAAAATTAATTTTAAAAATTACACGGCACAGGCACCTACATTTTATTTTCTTCTGACTAAATCGTTACAGATATCATAACTTACGTAGAGACACCAAAGTTTACTATTGAATGTATTTTTCTGAAAAACAGTAAATTTACGTTATTGGCTTTGTCATTAAAAAGTTATAGTTTAATCATGAACGCGATACCAAAGTTTCATACAGTAGTGGTTCACTAACAATAACAAATACCATCTTAAAAGATTAATTATATCTATATGGATTGTCATACCAAATTTCATTCAAATCGAACAAAGCGTTACTGTCATTAAAAATTAGTTGTTTGACATTTGAAAAAACTGCTACATAAAATTTATTTTAAAAATTAGGCGGCGCAATCATGTACATTTTATTTTTTTCTGACTAAATCGTTACAGATATCATAACTTACACACAGACACTAAAGTTTACTATCGAATGTATATTTCTGAAAAGCGTTTCGTTATTATAAGCAATATTATTTTTCTTAGAAGGACTTTGAAGCAGAATACTGGCTAAACGATGCACTTTCGGATATAGGTAAGTTTAGTTAAATCGTCTTATTTTGGTCCCAGGAATCTGTGGTTAAGCCATGTCCCCCTATTTTCAAGACACCTGTATATTGTAATATGGCCATATCTAAGTTGTCTCAAAGCAGTTCAAGAGTTCTCTTGAAGCTAGTTACTGCTCGAAGAGTCAGTTCCCCGATCTCATTTGCCGGGAGATATCTTTTATCTAGATAATTGTCTCCTTGCAACCACAGTTTGTCATTTACAGACCAACAAATCTCACGAGACAGTCCTGGCTGGTGAGACTAACATTGTTTAGCTCTGTCATTTGATTGCCCGACACACTTGGCGATTTAAGGAACCACTTCATACCACCTTAGTAGCTATCTAACAAACTTTTTATCTGGGCATTTTTTCAACGTTTAATTCTAATTGGTATTTACGTTGAACGTTGAGGGAAACATATTCCTGTGGATCAGCGATTCCTGGCATCGCGTTTGTTTGGAATTTGGTCACGCGCGAAGAAGATACACAACAGTACGTGTCCCGGTGGTCGGTGCAGTGGAAATGCAATTTTCTGCAACGTGTTTGTGAAGCCGCCACACCTGCATGCAACATTCCGCCTGCATTCCTAACAGAACTCTATCAACGAAGCTTCAATAAGAATTACACACATTTCGATTGATTCTCAACAACAGCCTTTGTTGACATTTTCCCAGGAATGCATATTATCTTGATTGTAACTAGATCACTTTTCATTTAATAGAAATAAACTTTTTACCCATATCTTTGCCGTATATATATATATATATATATATATATATATATATATATATATATATATATATATATATATACCGTGTGTCTGTCTTAAAGGTGTACATAGGAGATTAACATGGGAAATCAGTTCTTTGCAATTTCCTGCTCGCCTAATTATTTTAAGCAAAAACGCGTCAAATAAAAGTTTTAGGGCATAAAATTCTGCATCTAAATCAATAAACAAAATTACCTTTACATGCTTTGTAACGACAGAAATTAATTATGAAAATCTCGAAAAATACGTTGAAAATATCGACAGCCATGGAATTGAACAAAAAATAAATAAATGCTTGCCGTTTTATCTGTCACAACGTAAATTAACTCATTTGACGTTTCTGACAATTTGATAAAACGTCAAGCATTTATTTATTTTTTGTTCAATTCCATGGCTGTTGATATTTTCAACGTAATTTTCGACATTTTCATATTTAATTTCTGTATTTACAAAGCATGAAAAGGTAATTCTGTTTATTGCTTTAGATGCAGAATTTTATGCCCTAAAACTTTTATTTGACGCGTTTTTGCTTAAAATAATTAGGCGAGCAGGAAATTGTAAAAAACTGATTTCCCATGTTAATCTCCTATGTACACCTTTAAGATAGACACACGGTATATATATATATATATATATATATATATATATATATATATATATATATATATATATATATATATTACCATAGCAACAACTCATAATGCTCTTGGGCGTTATTTTATACAGGCTGTCTCACAACTTGCGCCCAAGAGCGAATAAGGAAACACGAAACTCCACTCGGATGTGTAATTTCGAAGAAGAAAAAATCTAGCTTAAAAGATATTCGAGAAAAGACGTCTTAAAATGGACCAATCAGACCTACACCTTTAACGTGTGTTTGCCGTAATTTTACGTTACTATGGTTTTATACAAATCAAATCTTCTTTAAAATGTGTGGGCGACTGTAGTTTTCGAAAAATGTCAGTGTCAATTGTCAAATTGAATTTGACAAGGTGAATAAAAAAAGGCATTTTATTACCGCTGATTACTTAGAAATGATTATAATTTTCGGAGAATGTGGACGTAACGCCAGAGAGGCAGCACGAGTCTATTCGGAACGTTTTCCGGATAGAAATCTTGTGGATCATAAAGTGATATTGAGAGCCAGCAAGGACGCATGAGACCGGTCAAGTTATGCCAGATCAAATGACAATAATATTTTCGTTTAACACATTTTTTACACAGCTGCTACAACACGTTGCACTGTACGATATAAATGATGATCTCGGATGACACCTTCGCTAACGTAAATTTGTTGACAGTGAAAAGTCAACTCTAAAGTGTCAAAATTACAGTAAGTCAAGCAAATTTTGTAACTCACTAGTAGTATTTTTAAAACCTAGCAACCAGTTTTATTATGTAATAATATCATCACACCTCAAGATATCCTTCCGGGATTGGTGGATTAAAAAGTCTTGTAATTCCGTTATGCAAGCAGTTGCAAATTATTATCTTCTATATTTGTTGGCAACCTACTGTCGTCGGCAAGTGTCAGTTTCGTCTGGGGCGCGAGTTGTGAGACACTCTGTATAACAATCTTGATAGCAGGGATGTTACGATAATAATATACCAGTCGGATATTAAAGAAATTTTTATACCCAATATTACATTTTCTGATGTCGGTAATTTCTATATCTTTTATTATTATACGCTGACGAGATATTAAAAGTTTTAAATATTTTTTAAAATCTGCAATGTTCAATAATATCAATGTCGATGATTTCAAATAAATTTTACATCAACAATTATAATGCTGGTGACAAGACAACATAGATTTGACGATAATAAATATCTTTTGAATCAGTCATCATTAATTATGTTCAATAATTGTTAAACAGTAATTGACAGTACAATAACTCGATCATTGTTTGCAAAATAATGGCTATAGTGATATATACGGACGTTCAGATGAACATACAATTAGAACTGTCACTGTGATATTGTTTTCAATATCAATTTTCATTCACTGATCTTAAATGGTATTTTATTTCAACAATAATGTTCTTTTGTAAAAAAACAAAGAACATTAACAATTGATGAATTTTAATTAAAATTATAAAATTGTATTTTCCAGGAATTATTTAATGTATGTCAATACAGAAAAATATGAAACTATTATTTTTGTGAAATGTTATAATTAAAACAAATATTTAACCGTTTTATACAGTACGTATATAGCATATTAATCCTTTAAAACTCGTGTAAATTAAACAAACATTCATTTTAAAATCCCTTAAAATTTTCACAATTATCAAAACAAAAAAATTACATACTGAAAAAATTACAGCATTTCTGGAGTTAATATAAATTTAACTGCCCTATAAAAATTACAACCCCTGCAATTTCATACAGTACCCCAGTTTTCAGGATGGTACACGAGGGATACGTGAAACCTCTCTTTATTTCAGGCAGTTCAAAAAAGATTATCCTTTAGTATAACGACGCATGGTTTCAGTTTTGTAACGATCTAGCCCGTTTTCAGCGATGAACGCTCCGGTGATTTTTTCAGTGAAATTTCAGAACGTTTTAAGCGAAACAAAGCGTAATTAAAACAAACAATAAAGACTTTAGTACCGGACAGTAACTTTCAACGGATGGGAATTATTTTTCGCGAAGGAAATTGTGGTTTATCGACTGAACATAATTTTTCCTACTCCCGATATCGTAACTAGGCTATTAGAACGTTTGTTGGTAGGGGCGTGTATTCATTTTATTACCATAGGAATGTACCAACAGTTACACATTTCAAATTTTTATTTATGATTTTGTATTTATTTATTTTTTCAAATTGTATTTATTTCATAAATATTTCCATTTGAAAAATGCCAGTGACTTCGTCAAATATAACCGAAGGCAGCGTATTTACCTTCCGTCACCTTTAGGTAATGAAGGTATTGTCTTTGGTCAAAAAATTCGATGATGAGTTTTTAATCAATAAGCATGTTTTAGGGTCCCTAGAATACGAATTTACTATTTTTACGATGTCTGTATGTGTGTATGTGCGTGAGTGCGTGTATGTATGTATGTGTGTGTAACAAAAATTTCGTCTGCGATAACTCTAATACTACAATTTCAAAAATTATATTTTTTTCGTATTCTTATTCGTTACATTCATATGAAGAGCTGATTAGATTTTAGTTACAATTGGTCAACCGGAAGTACCATCATTTGACGATTTTAACAGTTTTTTTTTTTTTAAACTATGTTAAATATCATTTTTGCACTCCCGAGACTAAAGAGCTATTCTAATCACTCATTTCAGGGACTAAAGTTCAAATTCAGTCCCAGAGGGTTTAAATATGACTATTTCACTCATAAATTTATAAGCCAATCCAAATTCAGGATCCTACCTAGTTACCAAGTTCCATTTTGACAAACGTCACAAAAAAAAAATTCGCACCCTTTAAGCCAATAAGATGTATTATTAGTGAGTGAGTTTTGATAAGCGAAAAATTTTTTACGTTTTAGAATCATATTGTTTACATACCTGTCAAAGTGTGTATATTTTCAGTGTTACCAGTTTTTATTAAAAACGAGTCGGTTCGGACAGGAATCTATTTAAAACGTTGAAAAATCAAACTTAAATATAACACCTTAAAAGACAATAAAAATTAGAAGATTTTGTCAAAAAAAATATATATTAATTATTACCTGACTTTTATTTTGGAAATAGTCATCCGAATACCATTCGTGGTTAAATTTTATCCTGGAAAAATTTTCCGATTGCTTTACTCGAGCCTGTTGCCAATTTATCTCGTGACATTGATCAAAAATCACTCGTTTGACAACTCGTGATTTTTCTGTCAATGTCACTCAATAAATTGCTAGGCAACCAGCTCTCGTAACAATCTGAAAAATTTTCCGGCAAAAATTTACCACTTATGATATTATATATGAAAAAATTCCCTGGGGGACTAAAGTAAAAATAAACAAGATGTTTCCATAACATCATATAGTTACTATGATTTATTTATTCGTATCCGCACTACATTTTGAGCAGGCGTTGAGTTTAAATTTGAACAATATTTTTGACATTTGTATTGTCAAATTGTAAGATTAATTTCTTTTACACTAATATGGTTCCATTTGATACGGGAGTTTGAAAAATAGCGTATATACCACAGGACTAAAGTGCATTCAATAAATTTCACCCACAGGATTGAATATGCACTTTAGTCCCTGAGTGTATAATATACTATTTTTCACATTCAATATTATAAATATTAAAGAATATTTTATTCTCTATACGATTTGACTGCATTAAATACTTAATATTAAATGGATATAGAGTTATAAAATTATAAAGAAATTAAATTTCATAAAGTAACCATAGCTATGGAAACAGCTATTATATTAAGAAAATTCTGATTAAAAGATGGCAGTGTCAAGTGAAATTGACATAGTGTGTTTGTCTTATAATTTTACTGGAAATATAGGATCTTTCGCTATAAATTTTCTGTATGGAATTTGCATAAAATACATGCAACTGCCGGAAGCTAATGTACAAGAAATCAAGGTTCAAGATCAAACTTTATGGTGGCTTCTCCATTAATGCCACCTTTGATTCTTTAAATAGGTTTTAGTTTGCGCAGCAGTATGTGAGGATGCATTGTCCTGATGCAATCCCAGTTTACTTCGAGGCCTATTTTCACGCACTTTTTCAAACACCCGTGGCCAACAAATTGTTATGTACCAATTAGAAGTTACTGTTTTCCTATCTTCTACAGCGATGCAACAAACACAACCTTATTGGTTGTTTTTGAAGGAATTGATTAATTAAAGAAAATATTCATTGATTATCCTGTTTGCAAATTATCAGGTACTTACAAAAACAACTATTGTCCTATAAAAATCACAAATAAACACGTAATTACTCATCATTGTTTATTTTCTGTTACTTAACATCCATTACAAAAATCTTGAAATGTAAGGAAGGCAGAAAGTTTATTTTTATTATCTCAGATTCAAAATAATGAACCAAGGTTGTTTTTGCCAGAAAATCCTCAATTATTAGAGTGAGATAACGCATTGTCTTGTAAAATTCGTGACGTAAAATTTCGTTGGATATTAGCGGGTAAGATCGGAAGCATTTATCAGCAAATTCTTGGTTGGCGTGAAATTCGATGGAAGCGAACGTTAGTTCATGATGCCCTGCCAGGCGCAGGTTCAAATGAAAGGTGATTCGCGCTTCATCCCCTGTCATTTCGTTGATAGGAAAGTCATCACTTTTCCACGACACATGACGCTTTTTCACTGAAATTCAAAATCGTCGCGTCAGCAGCTCTGCCTCTGCGTCGGGCGACGGCGTCAGCATTCTCAACGGATAAAGAAATGTTTATATATTTCTTTTACGCACAAGATAGATGGACGGTCGTTCAATGGCGGACAACCTCAAATCTCCAGATGATACAACAAGATAACGTGGAATAGAACGCAGAGGATTGAACCTACTTCGAATGAAAATAATTATTGTATACTTAGAATAGTATTTTTGTAAATTTGGAAGTCATCCAGTTAGTAATTGGTTTGGCATTTGTTTTAGCAGTCTCTAAATCGCCATAAATTAATTTAACAGGTTTGACAGTTTTTAAATCTCTCTTAAATTAGTTTGAAAGCGTTGGAAAACCAAATTGGTTGGGAGCTTTTAAGAAGCGAAAGAAAAGAGTGATGAAATGTAATATTATTGAAGCAAACTGTTTTGAATATGTACCTACAATAACTTGTTATTGAAAAGAATTATTCAGATGTAATTATTTTCTTTCAATCGAAGTTAGTTTGTTGCTATATTACTGAGAATATAATTCATGAGTCACATGACATGTTTTCCGCCAATCAACATTCAGAATCTCCCTCGTCGTCTATCACAGCGATGATACAATACAAAAAAAATTATCACCTTATTTATATTCGTTACTAAGGGATTTGTTTTCTTTATTTGACATTGACAGTTAATTTTAAGTATAAAAATGTGCGATAATCGTCAGGTTGATATCAATAGTGATGCAAATAATAAGATAATTGTCAAATTAACCATGTTGTAATACAATATATTAAAAGTTAGGTTAGCAGCACACATAATATGTCACAAAAATTCATTAAATTCTCTCATTAAATATAAGCTCGTGATATGATTAATAATCGAAGATATTGCTCGTGAAACCGAAGCAGCACATCTGCAACTCGGTTTCGCTCGAGAATATCATCAATTGTTATATTACGTATGACTAGTTCACTCATGAATTTCTAAGCCAATCCAAATTCAGGATTCGACGAAGTTACCAAGTTTCATTTCGGCAAAACACCGTTACAAAAAAGGAAAAGTGATATCAATGAAGCCGCAAAGGATACTATCGAAATTATTATTATTTATTTATTAGCGTACTGGTGCGTTACTGTTAGTAACATCTAGGAATGTAAGTGGAAAATGAAATTCCGTTGTCAAGGAAAAATAGTGAACAATGTTATGGACCATATATGAGTTAAAATTAGTTAAAACTACGAATGAAGTACGTAGTAAGAATAATACACGCTGTTTTAAGAAATGTCAAATTTCATTATTTAATAATAATAATAATAATAGAAATAATTTCAAATTTATCAAAATATGATTTTAACGCTGAATATAGATTGCATCAAAAAAATATTTTTAAAGAAATCGTTTTTCAAACCTACTGGCGAAATTAAATATTGAATTTGACATTTCTTAAAACAGTGTTTTAGTTAAAACCGTGATCGTGATACGACCTAAATGATCATTCCCCATGGCTTGGTTTATGTATTAATGAATGTATGTCACCTCTTTGACGACAATAATTTGACATGGAAACCTCTTGGTAATCAATATAATTAACTGAATAGGATACTATGATCATTTACAGGATACTAATTATGTATAGTATACTGTCTTGGGGCATTCACTAAATAGTAATTACATAGTTGAATAGATATACAGGCACAGTTCCTTTGTATACCTACTACAAGTATGTTTTCATCGTAATGAGAAACATCTTCTACCGTAACTCGATACATTCTTCAGCTTACATATAAATAGTAAAATAGTTTTTAATAATATTAATAAATAAATAAATTTTGTCTTTGCTTTTTAATAACCACCGACCGGATTAGTGATGTACGCGAGGCGAGACGAGACGAGATATATAAAATATCGATCTCGTCTCGTTTTCGGATCTGCAATCTCGATCTCGCTTTCGTTCTCGCGCATTTTTTTGGGTCTTGTCTCGTTCTCGCGCGAGAGGCTCGCGAGAGTCTCGCTGTAAAAATAAATGCTTGCGCACTACGTATTTACTTTGGTACTTACGTATCAGTTGAACTACAAAAGACAAGTTCGCACCAGTCGTTCCGTCTTCCGTGTGTTTACAGTCATATAACTATAATAAAGAGACGAAACACTAAATTCTAGTCACCAAATTATTTTAATACGAACATCTGTTAATACATTATGTCATCAGTATAACTAATTAAACATTAAAAAAAATGTTTTGTAACTAAAAGTTTCTACACTTTATCATTAACTATATGCCACTATTTAAATAAGATTTACTCATAAAAAAGCGCTACACTGGGAATCCGCTGGCAACCAATCACTCCGCTTCACTTCGTGTTGGCTCCTATCGACACTTAATATAAGATCCTTTACTTTTCAGTGACGACAAGAATTTTATTAACCGTAGTTTTAAATGGGATGAATTAGGGGCTGAAATATTGGAGAAAAACTAGTTCTATTAGATGCAAAACCGATTTAGTCTTTATTTTGCATTACCTCGCTCTGCGACCGATATCATAGACTTAAAAAAATATAGTCAATTCATACAATTTTCACATTCACCTGTTCTATGCACGAATTACCGTTGACTCCACTCCCTGTACGGTGCATTTTTCATTGAATTTATGAATCAAAGCTATAACGTTACAAATACTTTTTATTGCAAGACTATCGCGAAAATCTCGCAAGATTTCTCGCTTCTCGCAGTTGTTATATCGATCTTGCCTCGAATTTTAAATTGTAATCTCGCTCTCGTTCTCGTCTCGCATATTGCAACGAGATGAGACGAGATGCGAGAGTACTTTCGCCTCGTCGTGCATCACTAGATCGGATACGAACCGTGCATGCTAGAATCACTGTCGGTGCCTTGTGCACCCGTTTGATTAAATGTATACATAAAACTCTCAACATGATTTTATCGTAACTTTGTTGAGTGCAACTTTCGTTAAAAGCAATTCATTATTAAATATGAAATTGCACGAGAGAAATAACAAACGTGTAGTATGTATATATGCATAGGTTTCCACACTAGACTGGAAAGTTCCGAATGATGATGTAGTTAGAGAGACGAACTAACACAAATTAATAATTTATATTCGGAAACTTTGCTGAGTGGCTAATGTTTTGGCTTAGTATTGCTAATATTCCACTGGCTGATTTCATGCGTAAGTAATGCGGAAACAACTATGAGCATTTCATTGTTTAAGAGCAAAATATTACCACTGCGGTTTACGAGTTAATTTCACATCGCTGCCATACCGACCGAGTTTTATTATTGGCAGTAATGCGTCTCTTTCATGTCCAATACTCGGACAAAGATAATTATTATTCGGTAAATTAATTTGGATCATTTCACATGAAACATACGAGTATGTATGTATAGTATTATTTTATTGAAATCATATCTGATTTTGATTAATTATACATTAATTAATGATTCATTGAATGAACTTTGAAACGTATGTTTCTTGAAATGCTATACAGGTTGTATCAGAAATAAGTAAGTACATTATCTTTAAGTAGTAATAAAACTCACCGAAAGCAACAATATTTCTTGGTAACAATTTTTTTAAACCTTCTAGATATTGTATTAAAAATTTTCAAAGTTTTGTCACCATTTTCATTATTTGCCTAAAACACTTTTAACAAATCTGATGTGGCCAGCACAATACCTTCCGTCAGTTGTATGTATTTTGTATAAATGTCATACAGAAAGTTCCTTGCAAAAGATTCTACATCTTGTACTTTACCTTAAGGCAGTTGAATGTATTTTATACAAATTCCACACTGAAAGCTTATAGCACAGATCCTATATTTCCAGCAAAATTATAACACAAACATACTATGTCAATTTCATTTGACACTGACACCTTTCAATCAGAATTTTCTTAATATAGTAGCTGTTTCTAGCATAGCTGGCTAATATATAAGACATTTAATATCTTTATAATTTTTTAACTCAATATCCATTTAATATGAAGTATAAAATGCATTCAAATCGTATAGAGAATAAAATATTCTTTAATATTTATAATAACATAAAATGTGAAAAAAATGATATTTAACATAGTTTTTTCATGCAAAACTATTAAAATCTTCAAATGTCGGTACTTCCGGGTGACCAATTGTAACCAAAATATAGTCAGCTCTTTATATGGATGTAACAAAAAAGAATACGAAAGAATTATAATTTTTGAAATTGTAGTATTAGAGTTATCGCAGGTAAAATTTTGGTTACACACAAACACACACACGCACACGCACACGCACACGCACACGCACACGCACACGCACACGCACACGCACGCACACACACACATCATCGTAAAAATAGTAAATTCGTATTCTAGGGACCCTAAAACGTGCTTATTTATCAAAAACTCACCACCGAATTTTTTGACCAAAGACAATACCTTTCTTACCTAAAGGTGAAAGGTAAAAATTGAGATTTCAAAAAGAAATATCGTTGCTCTCGACAAGTTCTGTTACTGTGTTGTAAGGAAATGAATGCTGGTTGACTGAGATTTCGAGTAAATGTGACCACCTTTATCTATTTCACAGTCGAGAAATTTCCCAAATTTGAAATCATGATATGCATACATCTGCTTCTCCTTCTGTTTTTCAACAGAAATGATTCAAGTCGTCGTAACTTACAACGAAACTAAAACGACTAAACCATGTTTGGAATCTCGTATTATTTTATTTTTTCTTTCATTCTAAGTAAAACAACAACGTATGCTTTTAAGTTTTGTGAAATGAATGATGTATCTTTCATCTTGAACTAGGGGAATTTATAAGACAATATATAAAGCGAAAAAGTATTTATATTCTAGGCATACTCTACATATTTCTTTTTCATCTCTACGAATTACAACACAAAATTCATTTTTATTTTATCACTCAGTTATGACCAGAATAAACAATACACAAAGTTTCAAACCGCTCTTTTAAAAAAACTTTAATGTTACAAGACTTCGGTAATAAAAATAGACAGCTGTGAGAGTTACAATTTTTGAGAACAAAAATAAACAATGAGGACAACTGACGACGGAGAACAAAGATGTTAACGATTATATTATTTTCTCGCTCTTCAAAAAATAGGAATTACATTTTACCTTTCGTCACCTTTAGGTAAGGAAGGTATTGTCTTTGGTCAAAAAATTCGGTGGTGAGTTTTTGATATGAATAAGCACGTTTTAGGGTCCCTAGAATACGATTTTACTTTTTTACGACGATGTCTTTCTCTCTCTCTCTCTCTCTCTCTCTCTCTCTCTGTGTGTGTGTGTGTGTGTGTGTGTGTGTGTGTGTGTGTGTATCTGTGTGTGACAAAATTTTCTAATGCGATAACTCTAATAGGTACTACAATTACAGAAATTATAATTCTTTCGTATTCCTCTTCCTTACATCCATGTGAAGAGCTGATCAAATTTTGGTTATAATTGGTCAACCGGAAGTACCCTCATTTGAAGATTTTAACAGTTTTTCTTTAAAAAACGATGTTAAATATCATTTTTTCACATTTAATGTTATTATAAATATTAAACAATATTTTATTCTCTGTACGATTTGAATGCATTTTATACTTCATATTAAATGGATATAGAGTTAAAAAATTATAAAGAAATTAAATATCATGTATGCTATAATTCTGGAAACAGCTGCTGTATTAAGAAAATTCTGATTGAAAGGTGTCAGTGTCAAGTGCAGTTGATAGTATATTTGTATTATAATTTTACTGGAAATATAGGATCTTTTGCTAGAAACTTTCTGTATGGATTTTGTATAAAATACATACAACTGCCTTAAGGTAATGTACAAGAAAGAAATATAATCTTTTGCCAGGAACTCTCTGTATGACATTTATACAAAATACATAGAACTGATAGAAGGTAATGTGCTGGCCACATCACATTTTTTTACTATAGCATATGCATATAGATTATGGATCAATTTTGTTTTAAATTTGGGTTGTACAGTTCATTGTCAGTATAGAGTGCCCATTTTATTTGTTCCCGCCTTAAATTTTTAGAATAGGCAAAACATAATACATTTCATAAGCCACTTGGTAAATATTGATACTTTAAGACCCACTTTTACAATTGATGGATAAACTGTGGTATAGCTATCACAAGTATAAATTTATCCTAGCAACTATACCTTCAATAAACAAGACTGTCTTTTACAATGCATTTTTATCTATCAGATAGGAATTACGTTAAATCACTATAGGTTGGTATTGACACAATAAAATTTTCTCCTTGTTACAGTATCTTTCTTCAATATTGTTATTATTTCTGCCTTTTAATTTGCATTTTTCACGATGTTAGATGATACAAATGTTATTTTTGATTCTGACAGTGATGATGAAATACTTGCTTGACATCTGTCAAACGTATGAATAACAACACATCGTTTGTGTTTACGTGGTATCAATAAGAACAAGGGATAAAGTTATCCGAGGTTTATACGACCAATTTCCATGGAATAAGAAATACTGGTGTTTATTCTATCTGAGGTTTATCCGAGTTTTGTAAAATACAATTTCCTATTTTATACCTGTTATAGCGTTATACGAGGTTTATCTAATGATTGTAAAAGTGGCCCTAAATCGAATAATCACAGTAGATATAAGAGAAAAACAAAATTTTAAAAACTTATGAAATGTAACATGGATTGTGTATTCATGAATTTTCAGGCGGAAACAAATAAAATGGGCACCCTGTATTTCAAATTAACTGGTTACTGCTGAAAACAATTATTTGTGATATAATTGTTAAAAGCAAGATTATATTTAATAGATTTGACATAAATTGTAGCCTGGAAATTCGCAGTAATGTTATAACCGGGTTATCTGAAAAACAGTCCTCATCGATATTCCCAAAACCGTTTTCTGTTTTCTTTTTTCTTCTGTTTACCATACCAATACATTCCCATCCCTACATTTTGACATTCGCTGAGTACTCTCACATATCCACATTTCCATATCCTCTGCCTTTTCACTCCCTCGCCCCTTCCCGATCTGGAGGCGAGGCAAGGAAGTCTTGACTTAACAGCTCTGCAGATTTGATATCCAACCACGACAGCCTATCACGGCTATATTGATCTGTGAAAATTGAACGGCGTCCTGGCAGGATGTCTGCAAGGATTAAGCGATTGCTTGGAGGAGAGGAGAGAGGATGGCCTGACGAGCAAAGCTGTTTAATTTCGTGGATGAGTATGAAAATGCTGTAATCAGCAAGTGTTTGCATATGCGAACGGGGATTATGGATGCTACAGGTGAAGCAACAGGACGCTTTTGGATTTTTTAATACGGGATGGAAATGTAATTTGATATTTTATCCTTTTAATCTTACCCTTATAACGAGATAAGCCAACCTGTAGATAGAATGTAGAGATGATTTTACTAACAAGTTTTTTATGTCATACTCATCAGATTTTACTATATTTAAACCAACTAATAACCTATGTATACTGCAACATTTTTATTACATTCCGTTCAAGATTTAAAACTCAATTTAAATAATAAAAATCTGGTGTGCCAACACAATACCTCCCGCCATTTACAGCCCGAGTAACAAAAAAGATTAAGTTAATCCTTATTTTTGGATTAGCGAATTTTACTCTAATTTTGACAGTTTATTTCTTAAAATATAATCTAATCTAATCCAAGTAACTACCTTTTTTTAAACTCCTCAACAGGATTAAATTAAATCCCAACTACAGAATGGGTTCACATTCACATACATCCATGCCTTAGTAGGATTCGAACTCAGAGTCCCGAGCGCACTCATGACGTATGAGGCGTTGCTTTGAACATTGAGCTACCAGTACTATTAAAATGAAGATTAAATTTTAAATATAGGAATAGAATAGAATTTACTAATCCAAAAATGATGATTAACTTAAACATTTTTGTGAATCGTAAATTTTTATTAATCTAAATACATACCTACATATTTACTTATGCAGGAAACTGTATTAAATTCCTTTTCTTTTGTTCTATCTACTTTTTTCTTTTTTTGAAAACGTTACTAATATTATTTTGATATGATTAGTTCTTTGGTAGTGACCTGGTGGTAGTTTATACATTGCTTTATTTTCTTTATTACATTCCGTTCAAGAGTTAAAACTCAATTTAAATAATAAAAAAATCTGGTGTGGCCAACACAATACCTCCCGCCATTTACAGCCCGAGTAATAAAAAAGATTAAGTTAATCTTTATTTTTGGATTAGCGAATTTTACTCTAATTTCGACAGTTTATTTCTTAAAATATAGTCTAATCTAATTCAAGTAATTACCTTTTTTAAACTCCTCAACAGGATTAAATCCCAATTACAGAGTGGGTTCACATTCACACACATCCATGCCTTAGTGGGATTCGAACCCAGAGTCCCGAGCGCACTCATGACGTATGAGGCGTTGCTTTAAACATTGAGCCACCAGTGCTATTAAAATGAAGATTAAATTTTAAATATAGGAATAGAATAGAATTTACTAATCCAAAAATGATGATTAGCTTAAACATTTTTGTGAATCGTTAATTTTTATTAATCTAAATACATACCTACATATTTACTTATGCAGGAAACTGTATTAAATTCCTTTTCTTTTGTTCTATCTACTTTTTTCTTTTTAGAACGTTACTAATATTATTTTGAAATGATTAGTTCTTTGGTAGTGACCTGGTGGTAGTTTATACATTGCTTTATCTTCTTTATTACATTCCGTTCAAGAGTTAAAACTCAATTTAAATAATAAAAAAATCTGGTGTGGCCAACACAATACCTCCCGCCATTTACAGCCCGAGTAATAAAAAAGATTAAGTTAATCTTTATTTTTGGATTAGCGAATTTTACTCTAATTTTGACAGTTTATTTCTTAAAATATAGTCTAATCTAATTCAAGTAATTACCTTTTTTAAACTCCTCAACAGGATTAAATCCCAATTACAGAGTGGGTTCACATTCACACACATCCATGCCTTAGTGGGATTCGAACCCAGAGTCCCGAGCGCACTCATGACATGAGGCGTTGCTCTAATCATCACCGGAGCTATAATAAATTGAAGATTAAATTTTATATACCGGGATAGAATAGAATTCACTAATCCAAAAATGAGGATTAGCTTAAACATTTTTGTGAATCGTTCATTTTTATTAATCTAAATACATACCTACATATTTACTTATGCAAGAAACTGTATTAAATTCCTTTTCTCTTGTTCTATCTACTTTTTTCTTTTTAAAACGTTACTAATATTATTTTGAAATGATTAGTTCTTTGATAGTGATCTGGTGGTAGTTTATCCATTGCTTTATCTTCTGGCTTTAATGTCTCATTCCACATTAAGCGTCTTGTTGCAGTCTTGGTCTCTGTCATTAGATGCACTGAAGAGAGGAATCTGTGTCTAGATTTTACTGAAAATATAATTGAAAGTGACGTATATTTTCCAAATTCATGTTGAATGGTGCAGGTAAATGTATACCGAAAAGTTAGTTTCGTAAGAATAAATTCTATATGACAAAGATTTCGAGTATGTTTCTCATCATTAACTACAATATTAGATACCTACTTACTTCTTTAGAAATTTCCTGTACTAATTTTATCGTAAATGAGATCAGCTTACTCCTTCATCTGATTAATTGCAAAAACAAAGAGTAAAGCTTATCCAATAAAGTTCGTGCTACAATTCTTCTTTTTATCCAAATCCTAATTTGTGAGATTTTCAATATTTCTCTGTAAATGAAACAAAATGAATCGGTGGAGCACGGAAGCTGCTGCGCTGTGCACTCGAAGCAGCAACCGGCGAGCAATAACATTTAATTAAAATATGTCTGTTTACAGAACTCTTCGTAAGTCTTCTCTGGATAAACACAGTACACGAGAGAATTAACGGCGATGCTTCGATACCTCGCGTAAAATATTGTTAATTACTTTTTTTATTACTTGCACGCTTCTTTTTTCCTTGGAAGGTCTTCCACCGGCGTTAAATTAAAAAGGGTCGATTTTTTAAGCGCTCGGGAAATTGCAGACCCGTTCACATATTTTAATAATTTGACAGTGCTGCGTGTGTGGTGGTTATTAAATTTTTTTGTACAGTACTTCGGTTTTAAATTGATTTATAATGAAATGAAGATATGATCTCATGGATAAGATTTCATCTTGATGGTTCGAAGTTTGGCGCAAATTAAATTTAAAATTTTCAAAGGTCCCTTTGTGTGGGTTTCAGTACTAAACAAATATGGCGTGGCCAACATAATACCTAAAGTCGCAAAAAAGATTAAGCTTATCCTTATTTTTGGATTAACGAATTTTACTCTAATATTTAAATGTAGTCTAATCTAATCCAAGCAACTACCTTTTTTAACTCCCTCAACAGGATTAAATCTCAATTACAAAGTGAGTTCACATTCACACACACCCATGCCTTAGTGAGATTCGAACCCAGAGCCCCGAGAGAGAGCCCCTCATGACATGAGGCGTTGCTCTAACCATTGAGCCACCGGAACTATAATAAAATGAAGATTAAATATTAAATACCGAGATAGAATAGAATTCACTAATCCAAAAAAATTATTAATCTAAATACATACCTACATATTTACTTATACTGGAAACTATATTTAATTCCTTTTCTATTGTTCTATTTACTTTTTCCTTTTTAAAACGTTACTGATATTATTTTGACATGATTAGTTCTTTGATAGTAACATTTATCTGTTAGTTACATACATTTGAATAACTGCGTTTTGAGCTTCTAGTAAAGTGCCATTTCCGGTTATCCGATTTTCACCAAAATCTAATGGGCTCTTTCCATTACAGAAAAAGTTCAAAATACAAGGTTTCAAAATTTTGCGAATGATAGTATTTGAGTTAGAGTGCAGGATCCCCACACACATACACACAGACATCATCGTAAAAATGTTAAAATTGGATTACCAAGGGTAGCGGGAGGTAAAAAGTATATTCATTCTAATATTTCTACTCATATCACTTAAGACAGTCATTATTATTACACTCAAAGCAACTTGGAAACATCGTTGACAGATCCGAGATTTGACACTGTGACTTATGAAGTATTTCCATATAAGCTTCAGAATCAGTTTGACTTTTCTCCTAATCTTCTTAATTTCTTGCGCTCATATATTACAAATCGCAAGCAGTTTGTTCGGTGCAATGGCTTTAAATTTAATCATTTTATTCTTACATCTGGTGTACCACAAGGGTCAAATTTAGGGCCACTCTTTTTTTTGTATTCATAAATGATATTACTGAGTGCTGAGCTATATGCTGATGATTTAAAATTATTTAAAGTCATTGATTCAGTTTCTGATTGCCATCAGCTTCAGAAGAATATTGATAACCTTCTAGCTTGGTGCTCATCCTCACGTCTTTTCTTTAATGTCTCAAAGTGTAAAGTTATGTCTTACCAATGAAGCATACTACAACTATTTCGTATTACTGGTTTGGTGACCTTAGTCTTGATAGAGTTAATACTCATAAGGACTTGGAAGTTATATTTGATCCCAGATTACATTTCGGTCCTCATTATGATTATTTAGTGAATACGTCCCATAAAACATTAGGTTTCATTATTATAAATTCACGTAACGTCACTAATATCACAACTCTCAAGTCCTTATACTTTTCTCTAGTTAGATCCAAGCTTGAGTATTGCCTGATTATCTGGAATCCCATGTATCATACTCATAATATCAAAATTGAATGGGTACAAAGAAAGTTTGTACGATATTGCGCTATAAAATCTCCTCTTTTTAATTCATTTACTTATAGTTACTCCGTGACTTTATCAAATTTAAATAAGCAAACATTAGATTCTAGACGTAAGATTGGCTTATGCTTATATTTACATGGGTTACTGCGATTTGTTATAGATGACGTTATTTCAATGAGCCGTATACAAATAAATATTCCTCGGTTGATACCTAGGTCTTCTATAACGTTTTGCACTAGGCTATGTAGAAAAAATTATGAAACTAGAGACCCAGTTAGACGATTATGTCTAATATACAATGAAGTCGAAAGTATTATGAATGATAAAATGAATATATCCAGTCTTAGCCACTGTCAATTAAAAAATATTTTATGTAAAAATTTATTGTAATATTCTAAAATCAATTTCTACTTTGTCGTTGTACTTGGTTGTTTTTTATTGTATAGAATGTATATTTTTGTATAATGTGTGTATATTCATGTTTTTATTGTGATGTATTGGTGTATCCAACCCCCCTGTTATTGGGATACTTTGTATCCTGTTGGGAGGTTATAAGTAAATAAATAAATAAAATAGTTTTCTATTCTGATATGTCATCATTACCAATATTTGAGTTCGAAGCAGATTGGCACACCTAGCAAAGAGTAATATGCCGTGATGATATATTTATTTATTTTATTTATTTATCTGAATAGACGTTCGGGATCCTTAGAATCCCCTAGCAGGGCAATAGGGTTTAGAACGCGAAGAGCATAGCAGTTGTGTTGGTCTTCGGATCAGCCCCTCGGACTTTGAAAATCCAAAAGATGGTCACGTAGAGGTGTCCATACTCACATTCGCAAGAGGTCTCCAAAGTGAATAGCCTCTATAGTCGATACAATAAATAATTTTGGTAAGGGAACTCGGTAGATTTGATCGGTAATATCGGGCGCAACTAATAGCACCTATTATGCAAAAGCGATTCTGGTTCTTATTCCATAAGCCGGCATTGTTACGTTTTAAAACGTCGGACCTTCGTAGGTTAACCCAAAGTGACCTGGAGATGCCATCGGAAGATCCAAGAGAGTATTCTTTTATATATAATCTTTCGAGTTCCCTGGAATCTTCTAGCGGGGAGATTGGGTTTGGATCTGTAACTTCTGGGAGGTCATGCGAGCTGATTTATTTACTTCGGTATTGTTTTTATAAATAACGTAGATTTTGCGTTTTGGAGAACATTATAATACATTAAATAAAACCGATCAATCAAGTGCAAATAATAAATTTTGCAGATAACGTCATTTTCCAAACGGCTCAAACAAAGAAACGCGCATCTTCCACTAGGGCACACAAAAAGGGTTAATTCAGCCCACATCGCGCTTCAGTTCCGCTTGAAATCAATACGTCAAAACTTCGGTCGGAATCGACGCGAAGCAACATAAACAATGTTGTACAAAACATGGCTAGCTATAAATCACTACAACACAGCGCAGCGCGGCAAGAAATGTGTCACACAATGACGCGGAATTACTCCGCTTTAAAAACTTTTACGCCAAGAGATGCCAGAGACAATTAATGCATTCGGGGGAGAAACGCACAAACACAGAATCATGCAAATGGCAAAGTTTATTCGGGGAAACTTCAGTGCTGTTGTAGCGAAAACGAACATAAAATAGCATACCATTTTGAATAAAGATGCCAATGGAATGTTTTTTCAGTAATATATATTTTTAGAAGTTTTGCATTTATCTCTTAGAAAAGAAATTTAATAAACGGAAAAATGAAGAAGATTTTATTCAACTACGTACCAAATTTCAGCTCTATAGACCGTTAGAAAGTCGGTTAAAATGGTTTGTAAAAAGTTGGATCGGCCATACAAACTGACAGACAACAGGATAAAAAAAATATGTGATTCGTGTTTATGATAACTAACTAAATACGTACACAATTAGATAAAGATAAAATATATAATTTCAATAATAGTTATATACATTAGCTGTATTCTTTTTGACCCAATTGAAACTCAGCTCAGTACATAACTGAGTTGAGATAAAATGAGTTGTGATGTTGCAAAAAGAACAAGTTTAATTCCATTTTCCTTCTTTACCGATAGTATTTGCTGTAACAGCTGTCAAAATTATTGACTTATTGTCTGATCTATGATACTGTTTATAAACAAAAAATGGATAATGTTGAAAATATATTACTGTAATGCCCAGTTTTATAAAAGATGGATAACTAAATTACTAGCAAAGTAAAATTTACTCTTAAAGTAAAATAGTTTATTCCAGAGATTTTCGTTTTATAAAGCAAGAATAAAAATATTAGCTAAGTAAATCTAGAGAATAAATTACTTCACCGATTTTCGAGGGAGTAAATTTTATTCTGTAGAATAAATTTGACACATCAACATTAATTAAATTAAATTCATTATAAACTTCATCTCTTACATTTTTTTACATTTATTTATTTGTATCCAATATATTTGATGTGTCTATTTCTGTGTAATTTTATCCCCGTTCTCTCTTTTTTCGTGTTAGTTGACACCTGGCACTTTATGACACTTTATTTTCTATTTTGACTTTTGGATTTATTTCGTGTCAGGAACATACGGAATACAATATTATTAAAACATTCTGCGGCACATTGCTTGGAATAGATCCTCCAGTTGGAGATTAACATTATCGTCAGTAGTAGTTTTAAGGGATACCGTCTTGTAATGTTTTATCCTGGTTTTATCAATCTCTCTTATGCTCCAGTAGTGGAAAAGTTAGTCGATATAAGAAACCGTAGCCTGAATGTACTACGGTATTCACATACTCTTCATAAAGGCTCTTTTCCTTGTCCCCAGTTAAAATTATAGTTGCAAATTCATAAAAAAATAATTTATTACCACTCTGGCCTATAGGTTCTTAACATAGTGAAAAACAATATTAAATGTATATAATTATAGAAAATATTAAAATATTTATATGCAAAAACCACAAAATAATGACAGATGTGATATCTCTGTTGGTAAATCACTAGGATAAAATATTTACTCTGTAAGTAGTTATTTTACTCTGTAACTTGTTTTATAAAACATTTTAATTTACTCGTCGATTAAATTTACTTTCAAAGTAATAACTCAGCAGTTTATTCGATGTTTATAAAACCGAGCATTAGTATATCTGTATATGTGAATATAAAATTTATTATTAAACCTTAAAATGCAAACTGAATGTTTCAAATCATTTTGAGTTTTGTAAACTGGTAGTGTAGCATCGGAAAGAGAGGAAGTGAGTTTACTCAAAACAACTCAGATCAGTTGTGTTAAAAAGAACAACGATTTCCTGAGTTTATCTGAAGTTATCTGAGATGAGCTGAGATTTTGTCCAAAAAGAATACAGCTATTATTCTGCAAAAATGAAAATGTCAATACATTCGTATTTTATAAATGTATCCATGGCTAGTCTATGACGTAATTGCCTTGTACCCAAAACTGTTTAAGATCTGCTGGTAATTACGTTGCCATCACTACCAATACCATTTGATTCATACGAATATCAAGTGAGAAAAATCGGTGTATACTGTTCTATTTATAATTGTAATGTATTATTGTCATTACGAAAAGTAGAACAACGTAATATTGGAAACAGAATCAGTGAAATAATTCCAGGTAGAATAATGGAAATGAATGCTCTTTACAAATGAATCAAAGCTAGATATATCTATGAAGTACTCCACAAAAAGACACTAATAACAGATAATTTAAGCAAACAAAATATGAACTAATTACGCATATAAATCGTCGTTTCATTTTATGAAAGGTTGTTATTAATATCAATGTTTAACTAGAAGTTGAAATTGATATTTATGTTGATATGAAATTTAATAATTCCGAGACTAATTTAGCGGCGTAATTCGTCAGTGCTGATATCTGCATTTGTAACCTTTTGATGTTTCGCTTTGAAATAGCGAGGCGTACATTTCTGTTTTATATGAAACCAACGTATTAGTGGGTTATATATTAATGTAAGCCATTTCATTGTAGTCTAACCTAATTGCTTTATACTTTGTTTCTCAGCAAATAACCTGAAAATTTTTCCTACTTGAAACACTACTTCAGCGTATCTTTCTACGTATTCTACAATTATACATATACCTTATATCACTCATCTGCAGGGAAGGCTATATTATAGCCATAGCCGACGCACATGAATAAGTGAACGCTGGATGGATGAATTATAACAGTATGAAATACAACTTTAATATCCCACCGCTGCCATCTGAAAATGTAACGGGATGATAATGTCAATTAATGTTGATAGTGTTGAAATAATAATTTTTAGATTAATTCCCGTATTCATAACAGTTCGTAACAAGGGTAATGCTTCGTTATATCCAAAACGCCTGTAATATAGCAATTTTTTTATTCATAAACATTCGTTATCCATAACAGCCGTAATATCCATCGTAATATTTAACGACTCGAATTTCGGCTGTAACATGTATAACGGCGCGTTAATTAAGAATTTTTTCATTTGTAGAAATTCAAAGCATGTAATTTTGACATTGACATGTCAAGTGTACATTTTTAGCTATTAACATACCTAGGAATGTTATGAATATCATAACTGCTGCAGATAGAGCGAGGATTTAAAGATATCTAAAGCTTGTTATGATTCATAACATCCGTGGTTTGTTCAATAGTTTATCGGTTTCAGAAAATAAAGATATTATTGATAAATATTATTTTTTGAAATTCTCTCATTAATGCTACTTTCAGAATTCTATGGTTAACAGAACAATTATTTTGACGTCAATATGGCAAATATTCAAATTATGTGCTTTATTCCTCATGTTTATGACTTTAGAATAAAGTAGAGCGTATTTAGGACGATACGCTAACGTTATCTGTATGTATTAATGAAGAGCAATATATTTTCATTTTATTTTATTTTCATTTTGCAGACCGTTGTTGACAAATCAGTATGGTAATAATATTACCGTATAAATACAGTTATTACTTAGTTACCAGCCTACTTTTGTACATGTAAACAATGGAATAATATCCTGAAACCGGTAAATTTATTACAATTGTCATAAGATACGTTTAATTATAATATGATTTAAGGATATTATAAAAATCACTAGAAAATGTAATCTTTCTTATGAATATCGTCATCATCATCATCTGCTTCTTCAATATTATTACCAAACTTCACCATAACTTTACATTTTTCACCATTGAATTTTTATGTGAATTTTTTCCAGGCATCATTTTACAGTTTCATATTTTATGCATCAGTTTTCACATTGTCTATTAACATTTTCTTCTATTAAATCTGGAAGAATATCAATTTCCACATCACAAATATGTTTTGCCTTTGTCCTTTTCTTCACCTGATTCATCTTTACAACCGCAAAATGTACAAAATATTGTCTGAACCCTGTGCACTTAAATGTCAGTGTTACATATGAAATTTTCACACATAATTTTTTGTATTTGTTTGATCTGATGTTAGTATTTAATATCAAATATCACTAGGACTCATTGAAATCAGTCGTTACAAAACGAAGCGTTATATTTTGTTTTTAAATTTTGTGAATACTCTGGTATGTTTAACACGAGTTAAATTATTACGGTTCGTTTTGTTATTTTGACTTTTATGAATATGCGCACTAGTGAGATATGTATATTTTAATTTAAAACTAATTCTGTTTTAGACTAATCCACAATATTGTGGATTAATCTCCCATGACCTTTCTATTTATTTCGACAAAGTATGAAAATTAAAGAAGTGTATTAACCCAATAAATCAAAGGATTTTGTAAAGTATTGTAGATCGTTATATCTATTGTATTATCCTCGTTGTTTTCTCTTGTCGAAGTGTATTACGCCTACACAGCAACTATATCACCGGATTATGAATTGTGGGGTGTGGGTGGATACTTCCAAGTTACAAAGTGAACCGAATCAATATTGTCAATAATTACAAAAAGATATTACAGGAAATATAAAAGTTGAAGTATCGTTTCTCCGTCAACATAATACAGTTGATTCATTTCCTATCATCTGAAACAATATTTGTACACCACTTGGTTCGTAAGTACGTGTCGAAGACGAGTTGTTTATCTTAGAAGTGATTCAAACTTTTAAATTGAAAAACATCTTTATCCTTCTTTACACTTGTTCCATCGGAATCAAAATAGATATAGAAATATTGTTTTTTTTTTTGCAAAATAGCACATGCATGCTATTTTCCTAAAATTAATTGCTGATTTCTATCTATTTTTGAGTCATCATTGTAATTATTCTTAATTTGTTTTGAATAAATTACAATTGCAGCATTAATTATCCTTTTTACCTTCCGTCACCTTTAGGTAAGGCAGGTATTGTCTTTGGTAAAAAAAAGCATGTTTTAGAGCCCCTGCAATAAGATTTTACTATTTTTACGATGATGTCTGTATGTATGTATGTATGTGTGTATGCGTGCGTGTGACGATTTTTTCGGAACCGATAACTCAAATACTACCATTCAAAAAATTATAATTCTTTCGTATTCCTTTTGTTTGCATCCATGTGAAGAGATGATTAGATTTTGGTTATAATTGGTCAACCGAAAGTACCCTAATTTTAAGATTTTTCTTGAAAAATTACTGTTAAATATCATTTTTTCATATTTAATGTTTTTATAAATATTAAAGAATATTTTATTCTCCATACGATTTGATTACATTTTATACTTCATATTCAATGGATATAGAGTTGAAAAATTATAAAGCAGCTAGCTATGCTATAACCATGGAAACCGCTACTAAATTTAAATAATGCTGATTGACAGATGTCAGTGTCAAGTGGAATTGACAACTATGTGTTATAATTTTACTGGAAATATAGAATCTTTAGAACTGACAGAAGGTAATGTACTTGAAATATGGAATCTTGTGTAAAAAACTTTCTGTATGGAATTTGTACAAAATATATGGAACTGACGGAAGGTAATGTGCTGGTCACATACACATAAGATTATTCAATATATCATATATAAAGGGTGTAATCATACTTCGGGGAAAAAATGAAAGGGCATATAGTACTGACCAAAATGAGTAAAAAAGGCTTGATCAACAAGGCTCCGATCTTCAATTGTTTCCAAGAAACAGGTTATTTACTATTAGAATCGAAGAAAATTGACAAAGATAGTGATTGAACAAAATTTTGTCTATATTCCAGTAAATAGAATATAAAAAAATAATAAAATTTTATATGCAACATTTTTCTCCTTTTCTAATATGGACAAAATCAAATATTGGCCAATGTTGCCACTACATTTAACTTAGTACAAGTAATTGATTTTTTAAAAAGAACAAATACACATCTAAGTTGACTTCTCAAAGCTAAACAAAAATCTGACTGATAGTTGACAGTTCAGATTAGAAAAGTAAGATAGACAGATGACATATGCGTCAATCTCAGAATTGTGCTTGGGCGTTACGCCTTAAAGTTTGGAGTTTACAAACTTTTGTTCTTATTACTGGCATTAAGCCTTAAACATAACTGGAAATGACAGTAAACGTTGCCATATGAAAAACATTTTTACACATTGCACATATTTATTAAATGTAGCTCTTGTGCATTAGGACAATCGGTAGAAATGTTACTTTAGTTTGTTTATTACAAAAGAAAATTGTTTGTATTTAAAGGCAAATCAACTAAACTATGGAAGAGTTTGTTTTTGAAAAACGGAAAATACTGTTTACCACTGAATTTCGCTAGACCTGTGTATTTAACGCTGATATTTTCATAATCTTTTTTCGCGATTTTGATAAACAAAACAGAAAGAAAACCGTTATACACTCGTTGCAACAAACACAAAATATTCATCTATTCTCTGTAGAATCATTCCACAAATATTTGCAAATCTTGTTCATAGATTTCTCTTCCGTTCATAACTCATGTAAGTCTGGCAGATATAAAATATTTTGCTGTTATATACATATATCGCAGATAAAATTATACGCGTATACCTACGCAGTTGTTTGTTTAGCATCGTTCAAACAGAATGGGTAAACATGGCCACTGTTTTCAAAGCACAAACAAAAGCTTTGCTGCGAATAGTTGGCAAGTGGCCGTTGGAGCGCTAGTGGAGATTACAACAGCTGCGAGAGAAATCGCCTAAGAGGACGAGAATCGAACAGAAAACAGACTCAGATGTGGACTAGCGCCGGGAATAGGTTTTACACACTTCCAACAGTGGGCAAACATGCGCGAGGCAAGAGATGTTTGTTTTATTCCGAACTTTACACTAAGAAGCGATCTTTTATTCTAGAAGCACAAAACTTTGCCATTACAATAGGATATTACACATAATTCAAATATTTCGCCTATTGTGGTAACAATGGGCTACTTGCCTGTCATTTTATTATTTAATATTTTTGAAGAGACGATAAAAACTTGCTACTCATATTTTTTCTTTTGGCAAAATTTTCATTAATTGGCCAGAAAAAAATTAATAAAATTTTAATATTTAAATTACCGCCATGTATGACGTACAATTGCGCCGAACCAATGAATGGCCGTAAAGCAATAACATCGGTACGTCCAATAACAACGGCATGTGCGGGTAATTTAAATATGACAGATCACCTATTTGACGTTTGAATAATAGTTTGCAGGTTAATATTTTCGTGTGTCATTTTAATCTTGTACGAGTATAAGCTAAGTTAAAATCCTTCAAAATCCTGCTTAACAAATCGAAATACGTAATAAAAGTAACAGAAACCACGCAAATTGTAAATAATAAAGAAGAGAGTGACAGAAAAATGAACTAATGTCAAAATTAAATTAAAACTCGCACTCGCTCGCCATCTACAGGTTACATTCTTAAATATGCACCCCTTTCTCTAGTTCAAAATAATGACGTCAAAGAAAAACTTCTTTCTTAATTTATTAAAAAACATATATTTTTTTTAATATAAAATTTATATTTTTAGTGATAGATATCAGATTTTCAGTACCACGCAAGTCATATGGCATTTTTTTTCCAACACAAGCGACGATTCGGAACACTCTTATAGCTTTATCTGAGTAAGTAAGATCTATAGATTCAGCTGCAGACACTTGGTGAAACAACAGGAATTTTCATACAATCAGGTACACCAAATACATTTACTTGAACATTCAATTTTTCAAACATCTTAGCTAGACACTCTAGCTTAGCTGACTACCCCGTAATATTGAATCCTGGACACGCCAGGCCTACACAGCCAGAGGTTTTTTTTTTTGGTAAAATACACTAACAGCCGGTCCTACTCGGGCATGACGCGGACTAAAGAAACGCAGACTAGTCAACAAACACAAACATAAACATAAAATAATAAGTCTGGTGTGGTCAACACATTACCTCCCGCTATTTACAGCCCGAGTCAAAAAAAAGATTACGCTAATTCTTATTTTTGGATCAGCGAATTTTACTCTAATTTTGGCAGTTTATTTCTTAAATATAGTCTAATCTAATGCAAGTAACTACCATTTTTGATAACAAAATGAAGATTAAATTTTAAATACCAAGATCTAATAGAATTCACTAAACCAAAAATGAGGATTAGCTTAAACTTTTTTGTGAATCTTTAATTTTTATTTATTATCTAAATACATACCTACATATTTACTTGTGCTGGAAACTGTATTAAATTCCTTTCCTATTGTTCTATTTACTTTTTTCTTTCTAAAACCTTACTATTATTATTTTGAAATCATTAGTTCTTTGACAGTGACATTTATCTGTCAGTTACATGTATTTGAATAACTGCGAAACCAAGGAGTTTCGTTTGTTTACAGCTTAGGCTCCGGGATTTAAATTATAGATAATTTTATAAATTTATCCATAAAATATGTAGAAAAAGTATTAATGCAAATATGTAGAAAATTTAACAGTCTTTAATTTTTATAATAACATAAATCTCGAAAAAATAACATTTAAAGGTATTTTTCGAAGAAAAACTAATTTGAGCTTCAAGTACAAATATCTGATTACACTAAAATTTAATGTTTTTTCCATATTAGAATTAGGCAGAAATACAAGGTTTTTTTTCTGAGTGATATTATTTGAGTTAGAGCGGAGGATTTACACATACATACACTCCTATGCACACATACATCATCGTGAAAATGTTAAAATTGGATTCTAGGGACCTTTTAAATCTCGATATGCGATTTTTAGCACGATCCCTATACCTCCCTTACCAAGGGTAGCGGGAGGTAAAAATTGTTTAACGTCTAGTAATTTTTTTTTAAATGTTCCAAATCGGAAGTGTGTTTAAGTGTATTGGAATGTTCAGCCAGAACACATTTGTTTTGCCGCGTCGTTTTGTGTTGATCTTCAATGTTCATCCAATTTTAGCTTGACGTATCTTTTTGTAGTCCCTACATATGCATTTGGTTATATTTATTAAATATCTATAAGCTAATAACACTATTCAATAAAACGGTATTCTATAAACTGCTCGATCTATAACTGTCACTTAAAAAATCTACAAAACACAGTTTAATTAATAAATCAATTAATCATTTGAGAAGAGTTTTACGTTTCTATTATGTGGGTCAAAAGACGTTTTAGCAAAGCTCTGTAATAACCGAGATCTCTTGTAGATTCCCAGATTCTCCCGCTAATTCCTTACTCGATTATATGTGAGTTCGGAATTCACCTTGTGCATCCTCTAATCCTATCTTACAGCTTTGCCGGGGCTGTAGAGCTGTAAAACAGCGCCAGACAGTCATGGCTGGTATTTGAATTTACACCGGGGCGTTTGCTTGATTTCTCGCTCGTGAATTCTACATTTGTCCTTGTTTTATTTCAGCTAAATTGCGGGATACACTATCAGACTTAATTCTGGAACGGGATCATATAAATTTATATATCTATTATGTGCAGTGGGAACTAGATTAGACCTTATTTTTCTTAAAATTTTGTTACATTCGTTACAGTAGCGATTTATTTTTCTAATATGTCAATTCTGAACAAATCTGTAAATCTGTTAAAAACCTGACAAAAAAAAAATCTATTTTGTCGACTAATATAAAATTGTACTTAAGAGTGGCCGATTTCGTTGCGATTTTCTTCATTATTTACAGATCTGTAAGACTTAAGGTGCATTCACAAATGAAAATTACGTTTAGATTTATGGTTTATAATTTGGATTTAAAGACTTTGGACGCATAGTATGTAATGATTTAGTTTGACGTCACAAACTTCACCAATGAGAACGAGTCTGAAATGATATAGAAATAGATATATACACCCATCTTTATTTAGTATCCACTTGGTGGATTCGTCTTTTTAAACAAATGCGAGAAGAACATGGAGACTGTCATAACTTAATTGCTGAAATATAACCAATAATGCCAAGCAAATGACAGTTTCATGGCGCACAGATGCCTTGTTGAGTACTGCTCTACCAATATTTTAATCTTGTTTTTGAAGCATTTACACAGATGTCCGTACATATCAAAACTAATTTTTAGGTAATTTAAACTTTCATTTATGAATGACTTACTTAAACCTAAACAAAAACCATAAACCTAATTTTCATTTGTGAATGCACCTTTAAGGTACATTCATAAATGAGAATTAGGTTTAGATTTATGGTTTATACTTTAGATTTAAAGACTTTGGACGCATAATATGTAATGACTCCATTCTCACTTCTGAATTTAGTGTCTCTAAATCCAAATCATAAAGCTAAAGATTGCAAGGTCCAAACTTTAGGTTTATGATTTAGTTTGATATATATATATATATATATATATATATATATATATATATATATATATATATATATATATATATATACATCCATGTTTATTTAGTATTCATTTGGTGGATTCGGCTTTTTAAACAAATGCGAAAAGAACATGGAGACTGTCAAAACTTAATTGCTGAAATATAACTAATAATGCCAAGCTAATGGCAGTTCCACGACGCACGGGTAACTGTTAAGTCGAATGTTAAGTACTGCTCTACTGATATTTTAATCTTGGTTTTAAAGCATTTACACAGATGTCTGTACATATCAAAACTAAATTAGAGTTAATTTAAACTTGGATTTATGAACGACTTACTTAAACCTAAACAAAAACCATAAACCTAATTTTCATTTGTGAATGCACCTTTACAGATTTGTTTAGAGCAGATCCATAAATATATGAGATGCAATAATTGTTTTTATTTTAAGCAGTGAGTAAATCGTTAAATATTCGTCTACCAATGAAGTAATTCTTTCAATTAGTGAATATTTTGCGCAAATATAATAGTGAAAATAACTTTGTTTACTTCTTGAATAACTAGTTATTTTAATAGATATTTCCCGTGGCTGAATGCCAGCTCAGTAAATGTACAATAAATATTTATTCGTTTACGTTTCATCTCCATGGTATTGAATTGTTTTTAAAGTATTTTTTAACTGACTTTATGAATAATAAATCCATCACCGCTATGTATTTCAGAATTTTCTAATGCTAGTTTTATATGTTTATTCTAATGGAGACTAGAGACTTTAGCAGACGCTAATGGCAATATAATGATGTTTGTAAGAAAATGATACGAATCTAATTTTCTTTTCTGTTTTCAGGTAAGTTCTCCTCACGTTTTGTATAGCTGAATGCAATATATTTTACTGGTAAGACACTTATTCAATATATTCTTTATTATTTATTTATAAACAATATGTGGCCCAAGAAAATAAAAATATAGAAATATTTATGTACTAAACATGTGCTGAAATAAGTATCTATTTTATTAAGTTTTATATGTCGAGTAATAAATAATAAAATCTATTTAAAATCTAACAGTAATATAAAAAGCAAAAAAACATCTCGGTTGAACTTGAAATAGATTAATAGTTCTTAAATATATCTTCAATGAAAATATAAATGTCCGTTTTGAAAGAATATTTTGATGGTTAGTATAATGTAACTTTCGCGGTCCATAAAATTTTAGATATAAAATGAAATATCGATACTTGTGCTCTCAAACGATTGAACAGTCAAGAAATTTTTTGTCGTATGCAATAATTCAAAGACTATCAAATGTGACATAATAAAATTTCCATATTCTATATTATTGATATATCTATATGATATGATGATATGATATGATATATCTCTCAAAATAAAGACTCCACATTCGGTCATGAAAAAAATAGTTTATACACCTCAGGAAATAATGCTATTTTTCCTTAATGCGTAGTAGCCTTCTGGAAAAATGCATTTCTTTCCCTTATTATACAGGATGTCATGCAAGTAATACGCTATCTCTTAAATAAACAAATTTGCAATGTATTGTAATTGCAATAATTTATTTTCTATTGTGCATCTTGCAATGGACCTTTCCAATTTAAAGAAATAGAAGATATGCGCAATGGGGATCTGCGCATAGTAAGAACAACTGAGATCTATGACGTTTGATTCTAAAACATTCAGACGTAAAATGTGAGAATATCTCGGATAACTTTAAAAAATCTTATCGAAATAGGTTACAAAAGCTTTTATTGAAGGTAAAATGTCTAACGATGCAAATTTTTACTAAGAATACATGTATTTTAATGACTGCAATATTTTTGATGTTTCGTTTGACAGCCCAACTGGCAGTTGTTCGCGCCATTTTCTTATTATTTGCAGCGATAGAAAGAGATAGCCCTTAAATTGGAAAGGTCCATTGTAACAGCACTTTAAGATGGACCAATAACAATTATTTATTTAAATGAATATTTGTTTACCGATCTCCACAGCGTCTATATACTCAACTGACTCAACAGCGTCTGTATATTCAACTGCTCAGACAGAAGTCACACCTTTCACCTCACTGTCTCTATTTACGTAACTAACTTTTTCTTTCCACACCCTCCGTATCACCAACTATCCGTATGCCACAATTCTGAAACATCAATGCCGAGTATCCACTCCAACTCGCTGTTACTGTCCTTGTACACCTAGCTTCCCAATACTCTTCAACACCACCGAGTATTCTCTTTCACAGCTATTAACGTTAACGTCCTCGTATACTATAGCTCGTCAACACTACTGAGTATTCATATTTACAGCTATCCCAGTTTACCAGTAACTTTCCGAGCACCTACTTAACACAAAATGCGTACACTCATCACGATACTGCTGTGCTTCTCCTAACAGTTTACTCTCTAACACTCCATGTGAATGTCTATATGACACTCCCCATATAACTAAATCTCGAGCATAGCTGCGTCCCTTATATACAGCTGCTATTAACTTCTAGAGAGCTCCAGAATGTTCGACCGCATAATAACAATGAACACAAAAGGTTCAGGCGACTGGAAGTAATTAAACACGTCGCGGCTTTTTTGTTTACGTAACCCGGCTGCTACCGCGATTGCGTCATCGCTATACTTAAACGCTTGTTCAGCGTAGCAGCGGGGCTCACACGTTACAATATACGAGGATGGGATGATTAATACCCGGCCTAAGATGGATAGAAACAAAACATGGAACTAAAAATGATTTTATTTTTCGACATAGTCTCCTTGTAACTCAATGCATTTGGTCCAACGATATTCAAGGGCTTTTATCCCGTTCCTATAGGAAGATTCTTCCAGCTGTTCAAAGTAGCCATTTGTGCTCACTATTAATTCTTGATCCGACGCATATGATGAATCCATGTTTCATCCACTGTTACAAATCTGCGTAGTAATTCTGATATATATATATATATATATATATATATATATATATATATATATATATATATATATATATATATATATATATATATATATATATTATGTGTCCGTTCTTTAGATATGCCCCAATGTCAGATATCTCGACCAACTTCAATAGACGGTCGCTTAAAACCACTTTTTGAACTTAAAGGACCATTTCTTCAGTTGTGGCCGTTTTTGGCCTGCCTGGACGCTCAGCATCAATAGTACTCGTACGACCACGTTTAAAGTCTGCAACCCACGTTTTAGCAGTGGTCAATGATGGAGCAGATTAGTTTAGAGTAGAATCCAGCTCAGCTTTAATTTCTGTGGGACTTAAGCCCTTAACAAAAAAATATTTTATTACAGCTCGTACTTCAATTTTTGAAAAACTCAAAAGTTGTTTTCTTTGGCGGTCTCTCAAATAGAAACTGTTTGGCCGAAGATAATGAAATTTCACTGACAATCTATTGATAAGTGACAGTACAACAAAAAATAAAAATTTTGAAAAAACGCCTACTGGATCTAGGGTAGGCCGCCTATTAATCAGTACATCCTCATATTTGAAATTATAATTTCTTTGAATTCTCTTTTACATGAACTATGGCACATTACTTGCATAACATTCTGTATAATATATTATTCAATTATAATTTGGTGGATTCGAACTCGGGTAGTCAGAAGCACAACCGATCACGCCACGCAATTATATTACGATTATTATTTAAGTACTTCCATAAATTTAAGCAATTTTCTTTTACCGTTATCGAACACTAAAAAGCAGTTAAATAACAATAAAGAAAATCTATATTCTTTTTATATTGCCATTCGATTTTCTATTGTGAGAGTTAGAAAACGTTTGGGTAATTTTCCGGTAAAAATGCCGTGATTTGTATGCTGAAAAATTGATCTGCAAAGCGAACAAAAGCCATAAATAATATTTAATAACCAGAGCGCATTGAAACGTAGTTTAAACAAAGTAAATCGATAGTATGAAGCTTTAAAAAGCCATTAGCTTCCGTAACGCGCTCACGTAGCTCCCATCCATACACCCCCGTAGCATTAATTTTATTCACACTCGTACTACACAAAACTATAATAAATTTCAATTCTCGAATTTAATCTGCGAGTGAGCCGTTATGAAATTTCTCTCCTCGTTTACGTTTTTCGCTCTGACCGCTGCATAAATCACAATAGTCTACGAAATTAGAAATCGAACTAGTTTACGTAAAGAATTTATGTGAGGTTTGCGCTGTGGCCCGCACGGCCCTTACATAAATAAGCGAAGGACGACAGCCAGAAGGGTAAAGCAGAATGAATCTGTCGCAGGAGATCCACTTCCCATTTTTCGCATCAACGATTGGCAGTCCTGAAATCTACGATGCCAAACACGTCGTACTATTTCTTTTTCTACGGATTTTTGGACGGTTTAAAGTGTTACATGGCGATAGAATAATTTCATTTATCTTGTCATTTAATTATTTCTTTTTGGAATATCATGTAATGTGGAGATTAATTTAAATGAGCACCAAATTTATTTGCCAATTTTATGGGGTCTCGTGGCCGCGTGCCTGAGTGTCAGGTTGCGAATCTGGGAAATCGGATTCGATCCCGACCGACGCCAAATATTTCGAATTTTAAATGGCGCAAAATTGACCCCTATGGTGCACGCCAGCAATGAGTGCCCGTGAGGTGATGCCTGGTAATCGCCCGCACGGTGCAAATATCATCATTACCGATCTCTGTGTTCAAAGCAGATTGGCACACCCAGAAATGAGTAATAAGCCGCGATAATATATTTATTTATATCCATATTTTATTACCAAAAACAGCTTGAGTATAAAATTAATAAATGATCACTATATATTGATGTTGTCAAAAATATATTTACTAAGTATTAGTTATGAATCTCTGGCTCACATGTCTTTTTTTATTGTGGCCAATTCAGGTTTGGGGTGTAACTGTCACTTTTCGTTGGCGGCAATTTGAATGTCAGTGTTCTATCAAATTGACGTTTAAAAATATATTATTTCTTCCACTGAACTCAATATTATCTTACTGGAATGCGCCCTGATACAAGATTCGTATAGCAACAAAAATTAAATAAAAAAAATTAAGCAAAATAAAATCTGTGGTGAGTTTTTGATGAATAAGCACGTTTTAGGGTCCCTAGAACACGATTTTACTATTTTTAAGATGATGTGTGTGTGTGTGTGTGTGTGCGTGTGTGTGTGTATGTGTGTGTATGTGTGTGTGTGTGTTTGTGTGTGACAAAATTTTCTAATGCGTTAACCCTGATACTACAATTCCAAAAATTATAATTCTTTCGTATTCCTCGTCGTTACATCCATGTTAAGAGCTGATTAGATTTTGGTTATAATTGGTCAACCGGAAGAAGTACCCTTATTTGAAGATTTTAGCAGTTTTTCTTGAAAAAACGATGTTAAACATAATTTTTTCACATTTAATGTTATTATAAATATTAAAGAATATTTAATCTCTATACGATTTGAATGCAATTTATACTTCATATTAAATGGATATAGAGTTAAAAAATTCTAAAGAAATTAAATATTATATATTAGCCAGTTATGCTATAACTCTGGAAACAGCTGCTATATTAAGAAATTTCTGATTGAAAGGTGTCAGTGTCAAGTGCAGTTGATAGTATATTTGCGTTGTAATTATACTAGAAATATATGATCTTTTGCTAGAAACTTTCTGTATGGAATTTGTATTAAATACATACAACTGCCTTAAGGTAATGTACAAGAAATATAATCCTTTGCAAGGAATTTTCTGTATGACATTTATACAAAATACATAGAACTGACGGAAGGTAATGTACTGGCCACATCAGATTTTTTTCGCTGTTTTGAAAAAAGAATAATTAACAATCTATAGATATATTATTTAATTTTTTATTGCGAGCAAATAATAAATAAATATACAAACATGGAAACATTCATACAGGGGTCCGATCCTTTTATAGACAATTTTCCGGGCTAGATCAGTAAAGCAGGATTTGTCGGTGTAAAAAGTAATCAGAAACAGTTCATTTGCATGACGACTGCGAAAAAATAAATTATTGAACTTGTATATCATATAGCCAATTTTGATAACAACACCCCCTCCCGTTTTCATTCTAAATAATTGTGGTCACCCTAAATATAGGAAACCACATTTCAACAAAAACAAAAATGTCGCAGTTAATAATAGATGGAGTCTAAGGTAAAATTTAACTAAAACTATTATAATTACCCCTTAACCTTAAAATTAATTTTAACAAAAACTATATACGTATTTCGAGAACTAAGTTCTCATCATCAGTAATACAACAAGTGAAAGTTAAACAGAGTAGCCAATATTACTCAACATGTCAACCATACCAGAGGTCCTAACAACTCTGAAAAACAAGGGAGAGAACTGGGATTATATAGGGATGGGAGTCACAGGTGAATGATTACCTATAAACTAAGATAATTTTCGTCCAAACATGGATTGACCGCATACTGAGGATCACGTGTGAGGGATGGATAATTTTGGATGGACTCAATCAAGATTCATCTAATCATTTTCTATTGATCAAGCACTGATCTTATCTTTTTATCCTAATTTTGACGTTTGTGGTTATGCACAGTGCGACTGTCCGAACACATTATGTAAGGTCAAATGTACCATTTCCAAATACGAGTTTCTTTATTTGATAATATACTAAGGAAACTCGGTCTCTCTTCTTGCGTGCTGATGACTATACCATTCTCCTTATCTACGACATCATAGAGGAAGATTGTGTGCGTGGACGGGCGATGTCCGGCTGATGTGTATAATGTCGAACGTGTGATGTCGTTCCAGACGCTCCGGGCGGCGTAATGACAGCATTGTGAGCTCCGTCTAATCAAATAGCCCGACCGTGTAATGTGCACGTTCTCTTCCTACACACCACAGTCCGGGAACGGACCTTCAGGGGACAAAGATTAAAAAAAGTTCACAGAATCGGAAGGACTCCTATGAGCAGAAAGCAAAATTACATTTGAGTCGAGATAAGATTTAGTTATATGTTCGGATCCTGTACACTATTTTCAAGATACAGAATAATTAATTGTATACATGTAAACAATAAAGTAACTACAAAACTATATTAGTAATAATCATTTGTGAATTCTATCAAAATAAGAGATCTAGGAGTTATATTCGATCCAAAATTTTCATTTGTTGATCAAACTCTCAATGTTACCCAATCAACAAATAAAGCAGTTAGATTTATAATGAGAAACTGTAAACAGTTTACAAATGTACATGCATTGTTATCACTTTTTTATGCGCTTGTTCGTTCCATCTTAGAATATGCCTCCATTGTTTGGTATCCGTTATATAATACTCATAAACAACTAATTGAGCATGTCCAAAAAAAAATTTTTAAATTTATTTGGTTCAAAATCTATAATAAATATCCAGAGAGAAACTTTAGTCAGAATACTTTACTAACATCCCTCGGAGTAACAAGTATTCAAGGTCGTTACATATTGCAAAGTCTTTCTTTCTTATACAAACTGTTACACAATCATATAGACTGTAGTGCCTTACTGTCCGAAATTAATTTTAATGAAGGTTGAAAAAAATATTCGGAACTGCAGTCAATTATTTCTTTATTTTCAACTACGCCGACGTTTCGATAGTACAACTATCTTCTTCAGGGTCGACTATCAACAACCTTTTCATCTCTATCACCGGACTACTCTAACTTTGACATAATTAATTTTAATGTTCCATCATTCGCTTCCCGTAAAGTTTGTACTTTTTACAATAGCACAGCTAAGACTAATTTGATGCTCAAGTCGCCCATTTTCATTTGTTGTGAACAATATAATCAAATATGTAATTTATGTGATATCTTCTGCTGCTCAATCTCTGAGTTACGCAAAATTCGAACATTGTTCTTTGAACCGATTTGTTTGTCGACATAAAATGTTTATTTTTATTTATGTATACTTTATATTTATATTTGTTTTGTAAAGGGATTCATTTCTGTTAAGCAATAAATTATTATTATTATTATTATTATTATTATTATTATTATTATTATTATTATTATTATTATTATTATTATTATGTCAGCGGAATGGGGTATGTGACCATATTCGAATTTCAATATACAGGCTGCGGCAGAACCAATTGAGCAGTTTTGAAGAGTTATAAAAAAGAAACCAGGGTATATATGAAAAAAATGTTTTTATTTTTGAAATCAGTAGGACTTACCATTTTATACTCATTAATTTTTAAAAATAACGTCTTTAAGATGACGGCCGTTAGCTGCAATACATTGCTGGAGCCGATTTCTGAAGTTTTGAACAGCCCGTTGACACATTTCGCGGGGTATCGCATTTACTTCTTCAACAATCTGCTCCTTTAGCTCTACCAGGTTTTGGGGGCGACGTTTAAACACTTTTTCCTTTAGATATCCCCAAAGAAAGAAGGCGCATATGCTTAAATCGGGCGATCGCGCAGGCCACCTCACGTCACCTCTCAAAGACACTAGACGTCCAGGAAACATTTCTCTTAAAGCGTCTAGAGAATTTCGGGCTATGTGGGCTGTAGCCCCATCCTGTTGGAACCAAAAGTCCCCTAATCCTTCTTCTTCAACTACCACTTCCAATCGGGGCTGCAGAAAATTTTGCAACATTGAAACATAACGCCCGGAATTCACGGTCACGTCTCCCTCTTCAAAAAAGTACGGGCCTATAACGCCAAATTGTAATACGGCACACCACACCGTTAGTTTCGGAGGATGTAGCGGTTGTTGCCGACAGAACAAAAGGAGACCTAGTTCATCTGCCTACCCCCGTCACCGCCCTTTCATCATTATGTACATTAATTTAAATAGTTTCTGTTTCAAATTTTAACTGAATATTAAGGAGGCCATATGCTTTTATATCCAGTAAAAAAATTGGGGTGACAAGCCGTAGGGCAAGAGTAGTACATTATTTTTCATCTTTATACACATTAATTTAAAGTTTCTGTTCTTTTCTGTTATTTTTCATCTTTATGTACATTAATTTAAATAGTTTCTGTTTCAAATTTTAACTGAGTATTAAGGCCATATACTTTTATATCCAGTAAAAAAATTGCGGTGACAAGCCGTAGGGCAAGCGTATAGTACATTATTTTTCAACTTTGTACCAATATTTGGTCAATAATTGTAGATATTAATTTCTAACATAATGTAGAATACCAAATATGTTCCATGTCGTTGAAGCAATAAATATTCTTGTTGTCCATCGTAAACGTCGTTTCCTCTCGGACTGCGCTCGGCGCTCATTTCGTCCTGGCGAGGTTAATGGCGCACATCTTGCATTAAACGGAAAGAAATGTTGAATATAACATCTTACGATAGCCATTTCTCATACTGTCAACCTGTGATTTATTCCCAACTCACCCTTCGTAATAAATTGAATTTATGAAATGGAATGCGCACGGCGTATTTATCTGTTCGAGTTTAATAAATCATTCCTTGTTTCTTTTAACCGTCTGTTTGCCAGCCGATGCACCAATATTGGTTTGTTACAGTTTCTTGTACTTTTCTTTTTGAAACACGCTCTTGAAATTTTGAGATCTTTATTTATTGTCCGACACTAGTTTAAAGTGGAACATCCTATTCTTTTCACAGTTTTGTAAGTTGGACAAGAATGATATAGAGTTACTTTCTTGAGAAAACCTCGCAAATTTTGAAGTTGAAGGAGACATTAAAATTATTAAGGCTAGTTCTTACCACCTCTAGTTATACTGTTTATTAATCATTAAGTTAAGAATTAAACTAAAGGTTAGAAGTGATTCGAACAACAGTTTTAGCTTCCAGATAGCCCTGTTCTAGCCAAAGGTGCAACATAACTGTTGGTTAGCACTAATTGTAACTTTTACTAGACGTAGTAGGAGCGGGCCTAATGGAAAGAGAATTTGTAGTCGGACATCTTCAGGCAGATCTGAAGATATCAGAAAGGACGAACCGTCAGTTATATGAGGTATTTACGAAAATTCTACCGGTGAACTATTACCGGTAAACAGCTTTTTATCAGGTTATAGCTACCGGAATCGATATTTTAAGAACGAAAGTGGTAAACAAAATTTGAAAATTTAAAACAGGTTAGAAATTTAACGTAGTTAACACACTGAACAGAATCCTACTTTGAACACATTTCCACTTTTAACGCGCGCGCCTTGCTTTGCATCACTACCTTTTTTTGAGATTGGATTCTTCATGAATCCGGGGGATGGATCTGGTAGATATTGAACAATTTTCGAACACTATAACATTTTACCACTCGTGTTTTCGAACACAGTCGGTAGATGCGGTATCTACCGGTAGAATGCGTATGTACTTTCTATAAAACCCATACAAAAAGTTCCTTGCAAAAGATTCTAAATTTCTTGTATATACATTACCTTTCGACAGTTGTATGTATTTTATACAAATTCCATACAGAAAGTTTTGAGCAAAAAGATCCTATATTTCGAGGATAATTATAACACAAATATACTACGAATATGTCAGTTGCACTTGACACTGACATCTTTCAATCAGAATTTTCTTAATATATCCATTTAATATGCAGTATAAAATGCAGTGCTTATAGAGAATACAATGTTCTTTAATATTTATAATAACATTAAATGTAAAAAAATGATATTTAACATCGTTTTTTCAAGAAAAACTGTTAAAATCTTCAAATGAGGGTACTTCCGGTTGACCATTTATAACCAAAATCTAATCAGCTCTTCATATGGATGCAACGAAGAGGAATACGAAAGATTAATAATTTTTAGAATTGTAGTATTAGAATTATCGTAGACAAAATTTTTGTTACACACACACATCCACACATACACACACACACACACACACACACACATTCATACACACATACAGACATCTTCGTAAAAATAATAAAATCGTGTTCTAGGGACTTTTAAACGTGCTTATTCATTATAAGCTCACCACCGAATTTTTTGACCAAAGACAATACCTTCCTTACCTAAAGGTGACGGAAGGTAAAAATTGTGTTTAAATTCTTTATTACATTTATTTAATATGAATGATGGAATGATAGAAAACATATTACAATATACGAGCATTACACTCTATCCACTAAAACGCTTTGCTGTGAAGATATTGTCTCATTTTAAGTAGTATAAATTGTGAAAGATACTCATACCTAGTGATTCTACATGTGGTTTCATAAATCCAAATAGACAAATAGTAAAACTGTCTACGTATATTTACATACATTTCAAGCTAAGCACGGAAGAAATATACCCTACAATACGTCACATGAAATCTAGGTTAGCAGTCAGTATTTACCCTCTTACTAAATAAACAAATATCCATCAGTCTAATCTTCTCTTCCCAGTAAGATTAAATGCAGCGCAAAATGAATTCCAAGTTCTCTATCTATCTAAATATCATTCCTTCTCTATATTTTCCATTGCAGATATTGATGTCGAGATATGAAAACATATCTCTTTACCGATAATGTATAGATAAAAATAAAAATGAGATAAAAGATTGCTACGTTTCGCTGGAAGGGAGAGTGAATTACAGCTAGTCTCAGTGGAGACGGGAGTAGGTAGTAGTAATCTTTGGGCGCCAGCCCGACTTCAGCAACTTACTGACCGACAAACAACGGTAGTGACATATATTTTAAGGAATCAAAAAGTCATTATAGATAATTTAAAATATTGAAAGCTATGGTTTTTTTTATTAATTTTGTTAATCTTTTTCATTTATTATTTAACTAGAATATATGGGCGATAATACATGCATTAATCTAATATATACAATTCACTTTCCTTTTTGACCTGTTATCGGCGCCTTTTCCCACACACGCAACTTTGTCAGCGACGGACTGGCCCTCTACGACGCGTTCCCCTAACAGGCCTATTCTACTAAAAATATGTATAACGAAATCTTTACTATACGACTGTCGCTAAGCATTTGGTTGAACGACTTTAATAACGACAAATGCCAAAAAGGTATTCTACTAATCATATCGTTATCGAGTTATCGTTAAGATGAGTTTAACGATAATATCTAACTTCATGTTGATTTTGACAGAATAAATTTATATTTGTTTTTCAACTCAAATTTGAAATTTTCAATCGTACATAAAATAAACGCTCCATATCTACTTGCGCCGTATGAAATTTGATATAGGTATATGTCTATAAAATTATCAACAATAATATTGCAGATTTCTATTAATGATCTGATTATTAATGATTGACTGAATACCACATATGAATCCTTTTCTACTGATATCCTCCTTGCTACTGATTTCTGATAGCTTCCATTAGCAAAAAAATGCAAAGCTTCCATCATCTGAATTGAAAACAAAATATTTATGTGTATTCATATGTAATGTAATACGCATAAATAATAATTTATAAATAATCTAGAAATTTTTGGCAAACCATCACTTCAACGAGTTCCTCATATATAGTGATATTTGCGTAAATAAATCTCTACATGCTTCTTTATTCATCAAAAAAAAATTCTCAAATTTTCCTCCGGTACAGTAAAAGGATGATTATATAAAATGTCATATTAAAAAAAGTAATAATAATAATATAATAATAATAATAATAATAATAATAATAATAATAATAATATCTTGCTCAGCTACAATTAATAGAATATCTTCTTCAGCCATTTTTACTTTTATTTTCAAAATATATCTAACTTTAAGATTTCAACGAGGCATGTTCATAAACGACATAAAATAACGATAAGTAACGATACGTAACGATAAATAAATTAGTAGAATAGGGTTTTGGCAAAAATCGTTATTATAACTATATGTCGCCTGGTAACGACTCGTAACGATACATATTTTTTTAGTAGAATAGGCCTCTAAGTGGGATAAAATACACATTGTCATTCCAATTTACAACAATTATCACAGGCGTACATTATCATCTAATAAGATAAACAGGAGGGGGGGGCAGGAATAAGGTTGCTCCCAAGTCCCAGACTTGGGCAGGTGCCCCGCATATTAAATGCGGCCTAACACCTCGTGGGTTCCGGTACCCCTATCCGCAAAAGTATACACCCAGTGCATTGACGAATTGCTGGAATACGGCTCTCGTGAATAGTCATTTCTGAGCCACTAGCGGTACCGTAGCCACATACGCATGTCCCAGACATGTTGAGTTCCCAGAACTCGACCTCCCAGAGGTCAATGGGTCCCCAGACCCATTCTGAGAGTTTAGCTTACGATCACACGTGTGTAGGTCCCAGACCTATCATGATAAACCCCAGGTTTATCCTTAACGTCCCAGGCGTTCTCGTGTATCTCAGCCTCTCAGTATGCATGTCCCAGACATGTGAGTTCCCAGAACTCGACCTCCCAGAGGTCAATGGGTCCCAGACCCGTTATGAGAGTTTAGCTTACGATCACACGTGTGTAGGTCCCGGACCTATCATGATAAACCCCTGGTTTATCCTTAACGTCCCAGACGTTCTCGTGTATCTCAGCCTCTCATGTGGTGTTTCTCACACCTCGAAGCATATAGCTCCATGGACCAGACAACTCTTCGGATAATTAGGAAACTACTACGTTTGCGGCTACAAACTAATAATACAAATGTATATCTCACATATACCAAGCATATCAAATGCACAAGCAGTGTATAACATATCAAACATCTGGTGATCCACACCACACTATACCCGTATAATAATTAGAATGACAGCGAGTTCTACCACTCACCTATAATTACTGCAAGCATCTCGTCTTTTCTTTGTTGACACTATTCACAGTTTCACCCACATCCGTATAGGACTGCTAGCACACAGCAACTAACTGCCCTGACCATCCAAGGGTCGGGGGTTGTTATTGTGTTTAAGAATGTCAAGTGTTTTTGCCTTAAGCCAGCGCTTCTAAACCAATGGCGCCCAGTCGAAAAGTGAATCTTACAATATTAAATTTGATTAGAGTGCTAAATTAGAAAATGACTGAAATCAATACGTTACAATTAAACGATTAAATTAACCGGCAGAAGTTCAGAGATTGTATTTTATGATGTAATTGAGATAACGTCCATAATGTAACGCATTTTAAATTTACATTGGGGATATTAAGAGAGAAAAATGACAAGGGATTTAATTACGTCATCTTGATTTATTCAACGGACTTGCGTGTTTTAAAACCATATGTATTAGCGTGCAAATGATACAATTTATGTGTTAATTTTTTATTGTTCAGCGGTAATGTAAGGGTAATTATGTGTTTCAGCTAAGCAAACTAAGTCAAATTGCTATTTTTATATTATACATGAACAAACACATGCTTTAAAAAGGCTGCAATCAACAAAAAGGTTTTCAACTTTTAATATAAATTAAATATATATTTGTAGCAGTCTCGCCTATAATCTAGTCTACTGCTATATGGCCCTCCCGACCAGGAAAACTAATAGAGTTACGAAAACGATAATTTGTTTTGGAGTTCAGTTGTTAAATATTTTGTGCTTTTATATTTTACAATTTAAGAGTTTCTTGTTCTATTTTTACAAAGCGTGGCGTAGCTAACGCAAAAATATAAAAATTATAGTTGCTACTACCTCCAGCGTGGCGGTCCACTCTGCCGCCACGCTTTGTAATTAATAAAAAAATATAGAACAAGAAACTCTTAAATTGTAAAATATAAAAAACACTATATATTTAAACGTCAAATCTATTGTTTTGAAACTTTAACAACTGAACTCCAAAACAAATTATCGTTCTCGTAACTCTATTAGTTTTCCTGGTCGGGAGGGCCATGTAGCAGTAGACTAGATTATAGGCGAGACTGCTACATATTCTTTTTGAAAACAATCGTACAGATTGAAATAGAAGTGTAATAAATATTTGCAGTCGTTGTGATATGAACCTGGATCGTTAAAACCACAAGCGATCATTTGTGAACTGATTATCCACAAATATTTTATTGTCTCTACCAAACTGTTAATATTTCACGTGATAAATTATGTTATTTATTGTCCTATAAATATATGTTTATTTATTATAACTTTGTTACTGGAAATATTTCCACTATATTTCAAAATATAATTTAATGTTTTCTATCAAAATATTTATTTTCTTTGGAAAATAATATACTGATTATTATTCCATATTTCATGTCGCTACTTATTCCTTTTTATATGTTTATTTACAGCATATAAATTCCAGATGTTATGAATTAAACCTACACAAACATTAAACTGTGGAAATTTATATTTATTTTGAATAATACTCGTACAAGTGGAAAAATAAAATATGAGTATTAAATTTCATAAATTATAAAATTATAACTATATCATTATATATATATATATACAGGTGTTCATTTTAAATGGGCCATCATTGCTATCTCGAGAACTATAAGAGTTACAAAGACGGTTAAATTGGCAAACAATTTCTATTTCACAAGACAAATTTAAAGAAAAGAAAAATTATTTTTTTGGACCAGTGGTTCTCAAAATACGGGACTTAACTTTTAAATTTTAGACGTAATCATATATTTTTTATTTGCTCATTTGTTAGAGAATTTAATTCTGAATTCAGTGATATAATATTTTTATTCCCGTACACGATTATTTTTTTGAGAAAAATGTATGTAAAATTTCATATTAATTTTATTAATATATGGCGAGCGCCAAGAAAAAATAGTTTTACCGTTTTTTACACGAAACTACAAATTATGCAATTTGCAGTAAGTTTCCATGGCACTCTGAAATATGCTGTAAATTACAAATTTTATTTAGCTTTTTTTCCGTAAAATTAATAAAAATTGCGATTATTTTTATCTCATATTGGGTAGTTTCTAATTATGAACAAGTTTTATATTTACAACTTTGTAGGTAAAGGTAGATAAGTAACTACAGTAACAGATTTTAAGTAGACAGTCTGTACATTTCTTCTATCGATTTGATTAGATTAAGGGGCCTATTCAGAACTCAATATTTGTGTAGTCGTTATGGTCTTTATGGTTGTTATGTACTATAAAAATTGTTAAAATCGAATTTGGTATACTCAGTACTGAAAGTGGTTACTGTCAACAATTGTTAAGCGTTTTGACAGTCTTTATCATAACGAGTGCTACAACTATGTATTTATGGTTGTTATCACGTTGTTAATTGAAATGTGACAGCTTATTATATCAATCAAATTTTATTAATATTGACCTTTCTGCCAAATAGTGGAGTTTTTTATATTTTAGCAGGATGCAGTATATTATACGTATACATTCTGCTTCTACTTGAATAATGAGCATAAGAACGATAAAGACTGTGGTGGAAGAAAATTACTTTTGACATTCTGTGGTATTCTTGAAAACTCTGTGTGATGTGATGTTTCTGTTACATATTCAGTCAAAATAAAAAAATTAAATCTTCCCATAAATTTTCAATCACGTTGACATCATTTGCAGAAATTAACAAACCCGTTCAAAATAATGTAGGAGTTTCCAAATATGCATAAATATCATATTGTTCTTTAGTTGTTTTGGGAAAACGTTTGCGTACTAAATATAATTGGCAATTCATTATTTTTTTTTAAAATTAAAATTTTTTAAAATTAAGGCGTTGACAGATTAAAGTTAGATTAGATTCATATATGTACAATGAAGTTAGCAATTGTCAAATAATCTGGTTCAATCACAAGTATTATTTTGCAAAGATTGTTAGTAATACCGACGTAGGTTCTGAATTGAAAAATTCATAAAGATTGTTAAAAATGTCTTTATGATAACAATCTTTATATGCATAGCAACCTTTATGACTGTATTTCTCTGAATAGGCCACGTAGTTCGTACGGTTATATTAAAAATAAATTTAATATCAGTTGCCAAAATACAGTCCTTCATTATTAGGCCGCAAACTGTTCGTGACACCCATATATTTATTAATAGTTACTTCCTGATACATTCTCAAAAATATATAACCACAAGACTTAAAAACATATGTTTACGAAATAAGAATAAAAGACATGAAGATAAATATGTTTATTTTATGTTTCCAAGAATGTAGAATACTTTTCGGGTTTTTTTGCATACTAATGACCATACTTTGTATAAGGTAAGTCCCCCTGGTGTAATTTTTCTTCCCTTTCGCGGTCCCTGTGAAATTTCCCGTGCACGCCCATGCTTTCTTGGAAACGACGTCATATGTCTTTTATGCGTCCGTAGCGAGTGTAACCCAGTTTTTCCGATTATTTATGTGCTTACTAGCGACGAACGTGGACCCGAGATTTCCAAATTTTCTGAGTTTGTTGCACCCTGTTCGCAACGATTTCTCGTGTTTTTATTCACGAATATTGCATAAGACCTGTGGTCCTCAAAAGTTGGCAAACTACCCAGAAAACTTCGCAAAAACACGCATTACAAAGCCGTAAAGAAGGGAGATTTTCGACTGTTATTTATTACCTCACGTTGTGACTGTTTAGTGGAAAACTTGGCAATTTAATTAATTTTATTTACTATGTTACTAAGACTTCGCCATGCTATTAAAATGACAATTAAATATCTTTATATTTAGAAAATTTGTTCTAAGTTCTTAGTTCTTTACACTTACGAGCCTAGGCTCATAATAGTGCGGCAGGCTTACATTTTCAACAAATTATAAGACCTATACAAATGGCGAAATTTTATACAAATTCTTTAAACTGCTTTAAATATAGATTTCAAACTTACAAAAATTGTAGGCCAAAGGGTCATCTGCTAATCCAGATTTATCTTCTACCGCGACCTTTTACTTTTGGCACAATTTGAAAAGTTCCTAAAAAATCTGGTGTGGCCATCACTATACCTCCCGCCATTTACAGCCCGATTCACAAAAAAATATTAAGTTAACCCTTATTTTTGAATTAACTAATTTTACTCTAATTTTGACAGTTTATTTCTTAAAATACAGTCTAATCTAATCCAAGTAACTACCTTTTTTTAAATCCCTCAACAGGATTAAATATCAATTACGGAGTGAATTCACATTCACACACATCCATGCCTTAGTGGGATTCAAACCCAGAGCCCCGAGGGCACTCATGACATGAGGCGTTGCTCTAACCATAGCCACTGGCGCTATAATAAAATGAAGATTAAATTTTAAATACCGGGATAGAATAGAATTCACTAATCCAAAAATGAGTATTAGCTTAAACATTTTTATGAATCATTAATTTTTATTAATCTAAATACATACCTACATATTTACTTATGCTGGAAACTGTATTGAATTCCTTTCTATTGTTCTATTTACTTTTTTCTTTTTAAAACGTTATACTAATATTATTTTGAAATGATTAGTTCTTTGATAGTGACATTTATCTGTCAATTACGTACATGTAAATAACTGCGTTTTATTTGTTTAAAGCGTAGGCTTTGGGATTAAAACTATAGATAATTTTATAAATTTATCCATAAAATATATAGAAAAAATATTAATGCAAATCTATAAAAAGTTTAATAATCTTTAATTTTTATAATAACATATAATATAATAATAATCTCAAAAAAATAACATGTAAGGTTATTTTTCGAAGAAAAACTATTTTGAGCTTCTAGTAAAGTGCCATTTCCGGTTATCCGATTTTCACCAAAATCTAATGGGTTCTTTCCATTACAGGTAAAGTTCGAAATACACGGTTTAAAATTTTCCGAATGATAGTATTTGAGTTTCAGTGGAGGATCCACACACACATACACACAGACATCATCGTGAAAATGCTAAAATTGGATTCTAGGGACCTTAAAACGTGGCCATTTACCAAAATGCGATTTTTTGCACGATCCCTATACCTCCCTTACCAAGGATAGCGGGAGGTAAAAACTAGTATGTACAGTAAAACCTTAACTTGCAAGACGTATGAGACAATATTCTAACAGAAGAACTAGCAGGGGTCGTGGATACAGTGCCTAATAAAAAATAGACTTACAAAAACAAATACTATTATTATTATTATTATTATTATTATTATTATTATTCGTGTCTAAACCATATACATAATATAAATAATTAATACACAATAAATATATAAAACATTACAACAAATATTTCTCACTCCTTAGATACTGAAGTGACCGATTTTTGGTAGCGAAATACCGCATCTGGTCCACAAGGAGTGAGTTAGCTGAGCTTGTTGTTATAACCATATAAATAGTCAAATTTGGTAATTATGGAAATAGGCCTTATGCATCGCCCGGCATTAACTAGAACGGAGAGGACGCACCTTCTCCGAAGATTCTCTTCTTCATGCCAGAGGAAAAACCGTCCGCAAAAACTGGCAGAGAAATGGCTTATCTAAATAGCATTCATCCAAAAAATTGCACAGTTTATAGCTATGTTGCCTTAGCCAGATCTTCTCTCGTGCATTCCTCTTTTAAGTTGGCGCACGTGAGCAGGTGGGCCATTGCTTGTTCTTCACCACAATGACATAAAGTGGGTGCTGCTTGGTACCCCCAGTTGAACATGTTTACTGCACATTTTCCTACTTGACTTCGTAGGCGATTTAACGATTTTCAAATAGGCTATTTCTGATCATTACCTGGTGGTAGTTTCTCATCTGGAAGGATACCCATTGCTTTATCTTCTGGCTTTAATGTCTCATTTCACATTAAGCGTCTTGCTGTAGTCTTGGTCTCTGTCATTGGACGCACCGAAGAGAGGAAACTGTGTCTAGATTTTCGACGTGACCGAGGTGGCTCTTGGCCGAACATTGGGTGTCGAGGATCATGTAAATGTTTGGAGCGCTCTACCATACTGGCCGTTGACCGTCTAAATTTAGGTGGAGCTATGCCGCAAGGCGGTATAATTGGTTAACTGGTGTTGGTTTTAAACAACCGGTAATTATACAAGTTTCGTTTAAAAGAGGATCCAGATGTTTAGCGTTAGCTGATCTCTCCCAAACTGCAGCATCATACACAGCGCATGAATAGGACAGGGCAAGAGCTGATGTTCTGAGGGTATGTGGATGTGCTCCCCACTTGGTGCAGGTTAATTATTACCTCCCGCTACCCTTGGTAAAGGAGGTATAGAGATCGTGCTAAAAATCGCATATCGAGATTTTGCTAAATGACCACGTTTTAAGGTTCCTAGAATCCAATTGTAACATTTTCACGATGATGCTGTGTGTATGTAGGTGTGTATGTGTATGTGGATCCTTTACTCTAACTCAAATACTATCATTCAGAAAATTTTGAAATCTTGTATTTCGAACTTTATCTGTAATGGAAAGAGCCCATTAGATTTTGGTGTAAATCGGATAACCGGAAATGGCAATTTACAAGAAGCTCAAAATAGTTTTTCTTCGAAAAACATCTTTAAATGTTATTTTTTCGAGATTAATGTATTATAAAAATTAAAGATTATTAAATTTTCTACAGATTTGCATTAATACTTTTTCTATATATTTTATGGTAAATTTATAAAATTATCTATAAATTTAATCCCGGAGCCTACGCTTTAAACAAGCAAATCTCCTTGGTTACACAGTTCATATCTTAAATGTATGTAACTGACAGATAAATGTCATATATATATATATATATATATATATATATATATATATATATATATATATATATATATATTTAAATTCGTATTATCAGTACACCTGATGACGGAATCAGATATTAGCTACCGAAACGTTGTGAAAATTTGTGTTTTTGTTAAATAAAGATAATGGAAGTCCAAAAATCAGTTTTATTTAATAGCTTTATAATTTGTGGAAAATATAAACCTGGGCTCGTGTATATGATAATTGTAACCTCATTTTTTATAGCATATCACTTCTAATACACGTGTCATAGTTTCTTTTAAAAATAAATAGTATTATTTTTAAATTCACTATTTTTTCTTATGTCAGTTATTTTTATATACCGGCCAATAAATTTTGTACTAAACAGCTGGTTTTCACAACAAGGTTAAATAGCTACCACAATTTGTCTTAAAAATAACGTGATATATGTATTTGTGTTTTGTACAAAGACATGTTGTTCTATTTCCTCTTCCACGATTATTTCGCAAGCGCAGCTGACATTCTCTTCTTCTTCTTCATTCTGATTGAGTTGCGTTGCGGGTAGCGATTTAGCAGAAAGTTTTTCTTTTTGCGGAATGTTTAATCCTTTTGTGAAAGTAGGATTACGCGTCCCGAACTAGGACGAACACGGAATCTGCAGCAAATTCGCGCGTGCAAATATTTAGTTTACGTTTTAAACACGCCATAAATCGTTATTAAAATTCACTTAGGAATAACACTCGCTGTTGCTCTTGCAGAAAACTCCTAATCGCCTTTTCTTATCAGAATATTTTAATAGAAATATTCTATTTGTGAACACTAACATCAAGTTTTTGAATTTTAACTAGGAACTAAGAAGGTGGTAGTTGTCTTTTTTTAGTTTAATTTAGGCTGTCAAGAGACGTAATATAAAAATCTGTTGTGGCAAACACAATACCTCCAGCCATTTAATTTTTATTAATTTAAATACATACTTAAATATTAACTGGAAACTCTACTGAATTCCTTACAATATAAATATTGTTCTATTTACTTTTTATCTCCCACTACCCTTGGTAAGGGAGGTATAGGGATCGTGCTAAAAATCGCATATCGAGATGTGTGTGTGTGTGTGTGTGTGTGTATGTATGTGTGTGTATATGTATGTGTGTGTGGGTGCGTGTGTGCGTGTGTGTGTCGTATGTGTGTGTGTGTGCTTCCTCTTTACGCTCTAACTCAAATACTATCATTCAGAAAAATTTGAAACCTTGTGTTTACACCTTATTCTAATATGAAAAGAAACCATTACATAGTTTTTCTCCGTAAAATACCTTTAAATGTTATTTTTTCGAGATTTGTTATTATATAAATTAAGGATTATTAAATTTTCTATTAAATAAATATATCATCACGGCTTATTACCCATTGCTGGGTGTGCCAATCTGCTTTGTACACAGAATGATGAAATATTTGCACCGTGCGGGCGCTTACCAGGTGTCACCTCACGGGCATTCATTGCTGGCGTGGAGAGTGCACCACAGGGGTCAATTTTGTGCCATTTAAAATTGTAAATATTTGGCGTCGGTCGGGATCGAACCCGGTTCCCCAGATTCGCGACCTGACACTCAAGCACGCGGCCACGAGACCAATTTTCTATTGGTTTGCATGAATACTTTTTCTATATATTTTATGGATAAATTTGTAAAATTATCTACAATTTAAATCACATAGCCTACGCTTTAAACAAATACAACTACTTGATTAGACAGTTCACATCTCAAATGTATGTAACTGACAGATAAATGTCTCTGTCAAAGAACTAATCATTTCAAATTAATAATTAATTAATAATAGTAACGTTTTAAAAAGAATATAGTAAATAAAACCATAGTTATATGGAATGGACTTTAATACAGTGTCTAGTATAACTAAATATGTATATATATATATATATATATATATATGTGTGTGTGTGTGTGTGTGTGTGTGTGTGTGTGTGTGTGTGTGTGTGTGTGTGTGTGTGTGTGTGTGTGTGTGTGTGTGTGTGTGTGTGTGTGTGTGTGTGTGTGTAGTGTAATCGTCACTGTCACTGACATTGTAAACCAAATGTATAGTTCAAATTCTTTTATTTTTAAGTAAATCAATGACTTTCAAAAAACTTCAACAAAACGTAAGTTCCTTTAAATCAAATTATTTTATACATTGTAAAATTATTTGTATTTCAACTTCAGTGTCCTGATGAAGTGTACAATCCAAATACACGAAAGCTTGACAGATTTTAAAAGAATCTACTAAAACAAATTTAAGCCCAGAAAACATCCCACTGATATACCCACTCTATACATATATTTAAATTAATGAAAATTAAATAGCGGGAAGTGTTGTGATGGCTACATCAGATTTTTTTCTTTAAAACCTTACCATTATTAATTTGAAATGATTAGTTCTTTGACAGTGTTACATACATTTGTGATCTGAGCTATGTAACTAAGGAATTGTGTTTGTGTGTAAATATATCATCACGGCATGCTACCCATTGCTAAGTGTGCCAATCTGCTTTATACACAGATATGGGTAATGTTAATTGCATATTTGTACCGTGCAGGCATTTACCAGTTGTCACCACACGGGCACTCATTGCTAGCGTGAAGTGTGCACCATGGAGGTTACTTTTGTGCCATTTAAAATTCAAAAATAATTTTCACACCGGTTGGGATCGAACCCGGGTCTACTGATTCACGAGCAGGCACACGGCCACGAGACCCCATTCTCTAAAGATAAACTTTTGTTAAATATTTTAAAATCAAATATAAAAACACAATATGTACGTAAAATTTACGTTGTAATACAAAGAATTACCCGTGAAGTATTGATATGTAAATGAAGTTAATTATGACAATACATAAGTAGCATAAGAACGTTTGAAAAGCATTGCACACATAGTAGCAAGGTTTTATCCCTGCCAAGACGCTGTTATTGTAAGACCTCTTAGCATACAAAAAGCTCCAGCACTACTGCAACATCATTTTAAAACCAAATGAGACTAGAGAAAAGCTTCGGGTAGATCAACAATGAAGACACTAGCGAAGAAATACCAAGATGTGAGATATATCGCACTTGTACAAACTCGCAACATTGTTTTCTTATTACATTTTCATTTCGATAACAATTATTCATTATTTTTGAATATAAAACAAAAGTTGTTGATGAAATTTTCTTGAGAAAGAAAATTGAATTAGCGTGGGAGTTGTTTTTGTTTACTTGAAGTTAAATCGAATTTGGATATTCAGGTGTTGCTTTTAAGTTTTCAAGCGCATTATTGGAACTCAATTAGGAATTGTTATCTGAAACACGATAAAATATTTTCCAATTTCGTAATGGTTATATCGTCTACCTACAGGAAAAGTGTTCTAATTCAATTCATTGCAAAATTTAATTTTCTTTATAATTCTAATTATTCTAGATTACATAAGAGGGCCATTAAAAATTTAAAAAGACATACAGTTACATATTCAAGATGCATATGAAAACATTCTACAAATTTAATTCTATGGCTTGATTTACATTAGCGGTATTATGACGGTACGATGACGGTACAATGACGATATGTCAATTACACGAGGCATTTACATTAGACGGTACCACGACGGTACGAACATAATAAAATACCATGACAATATAGTTTTGTCTTTTATGTATTATGACAGTTTGTGGTGCATATGTCATGTTTCTATCAAAAATGGAAAATGTCGTGCAATGTTTAAAAATTTCTCAAATACCGACTTGGCTATAACTGTCCTTACTCTTGTCAAAGAAGAAGAAGAAAATGAAGAAAATCCAGAAAACTTTACAAAACGATACTATTTTTTATGTACTTTCTGTAATAATCTGTAGTGTATACTCGTATATCACGTTTGTGTTATAAGCAGAGAACTTTTGTTCAATAAATCTATATATATATATATATATATATATATATATATATATATATATATATATATATATATATATATATAATCATTTCTTATTTCTAGCTCATTTCGATTACATTTTGGCTTTACAAAAAGACAAATATGAAAAAGTCAAAAACATGTCAGATGTCAATCACGTATTAGCATATGTTTACTTCCATTCGGCTGATTTTGGCATGAACGTCAACTTGACGTGTACGTACTCTTCAAACGCAACCTTCCACTTCCGCTTGCATACAAATACTACGCTGTTACTATGATATACAATATTTTTTCAATAGAAACCAAACTATACTGTACCCTGGTCGTATCGCTAATGTAAATCAGTAAATATCACTGGGCCGTAATCGTACCGTCATCGTACTGAGAACCTAGATGTACATGGGTCCATTAAAATACATTGGACCAAGAAGTATCGTACCGTTATTGCACCATCATTGTACCGCTAATATAAATTAAGCCTAAGGCTTACATTAGCGGTACAATGACGGTTCGATGACGGTACAGTGACGATATGTAAATCAGTAAATATCAAAGGGTCGTCATCGTACCGTCATTGTACCGTAAACGTAGATGTAAATGGGTCCATTAAAATACATTTTAGCAAGAAGTATTCGTACAGTCATTGTATCGCTAATGTAATTCAAGCTTTAAAATACATTGAATCAAGACGTATCGTACTATTATTGTACCGTCATTATACCGCTAATGTAAATCAAGCCTTAAACTGCAACCCGGCCGATTTTAAATTTCGATTATTTTTTAAACGTTAATTAAAATGTTCTACTTCCATTCTTCGGAAAAATTTCTTTATAATTATATAGGAGTCTCACAACTCGCGCCCCAGACGAAACTGACACTTGCCGACAGCAATAGATTGCCAACAAATAGAAGAAAATAACTTGCGGCTGCTTGCGTAACGGAGTTACAAGACTTTTTAATCCACCAATCCCGGAATGATATCTTGAGGTGTGATGATATTATTACAAAATAAAACTGGTTGCTAGGTTTTAAAAATACTACTAATGAGTTACAAAATTTGTTTGACTTACTGTAATTTTGACACTTTAGAGTTGACTTTTCACTGTCAACAAATTTAGGTTAGCGAAGGTGTCATCCGAGATCATCATTTATATCGTACAGTGCAACGTGTTGTAGCATATGTGTAAAATGAAACGAAAATATTATTGTCATTTGATCTGGCATAACTTGACCGGTCTCATGCGTCCTTGCGATGGCTCTCAATATCACTTTATGATCCACAAGATTTCTATCCGGAAAACGTTCCGAATAGACTCACATCTCTGGCGTTACGTCCACATTCTCCGAAAATTATAATCATTTCTAAGTAATCAGCAGCTGAATACATGGTAAGAATTTGCCTTTTTTATTCACCTTGTCAAATTTGACACTGACATTTTTCGAAAACTACAGTCGTGCACACATTTTAAAGAAGATTTGATTTGTATAAAGCATAGTAACGTAAAATTACGGCAAACACGCGTTAAAGGTGTAGGTCTCTGATTGGTCAATTTTAAGACGTCTTTTCTCGAATATCTTTTAAGCTATATTTTTTTTCTTCGAAATTACACATCCGAGTGCAGTCTCGTGTTTCCTCATTCGCTCTGGGGCGCGAGTTGTGAGACACTTGTATATACCAATTCGGTTCAAAGTCTTGTACTTCTCAAATATTCTACATCAAATAAATACCGCTATTTCCGATTAATTTTGAAAAGTTACAATCTGTTCAGATTTTCAACTCATCTGTTTATTAATTCCATCCATGTTTCCATTAGCTGCAGCCATTCAAAACATCAACAAACATAGCAACTTAACCACATTTCTGTACTTTCTAAATGACGGAATTAGCTTTTGAGATAAGGGGATGGTGAAGCTGATGCTACCGTAAGCATTTCTGAATCCAATAACTCGAATGTATTCCAAAATTCGTAATTACCTAGGTACAGATATTACAGTAAGATAGTGTCTGCTGTAAGCACTTGAAGTTATAAGTGCAAGCTGTTGTAGATGTTATCCGGGATTCCTTGCATTTACACGGAGTTGTAGAGTCTTTATGCTTAATGATCTCAAATGCTCCTACAAGATATTTTGAACTATGTTACTCAGACTGTTGCGGGAATATATGGCTGTTATTTATGTGTAGCGAGTAATTGCCAAGCGTTTGCCTTAAATTCAAACAAATATTACTTGCAAACACAAACACTAAATTAATTGATGTTTAAAACAAGAAAACAAACAAATAAAAGCAAATATTATTATCAACAATATTTTTCTAGCTATAACAAGAGGTATGGCCGTATCCTATATTGTATGTCTTCTTGATTAATATAAACTTTAAACGAGTGGCATCTTTCGTTGTGATTTTGTATATTATTTACAGATTTACAGATCTGCAATTTTGTACATAATTAACAACATTAATCTAGATCCATTTTTGGTTAATACTAAAAAATGTAATTTTTGGTTTCAAAGTATACAGTAATAAAGAAAAGAAGGAGAAGGCAAGAAGACTCTAAGCCATATGGAAAGAGTTATTTTTAATAAATTAAACAGTGTGACTATAAAGCTGGATGCATCCGTCGAACAGCGATACGCAATTAAATTTTGTGTTCGTTTGTGCAAAGTACAGACACAGTCGTTTGCTATAGTCAAAAAAATCTGATCTGATACCACCAGCCATTTAATTATTAATTCAAATATATATATACAGTGTGTTCAATAAAATTCCTAACTCGGAGTAGGCTATGAACAGAGAAAAGTAGGTCTTATTTAATTCAAAAGTCAAGATGTCAAAATCGTTGTTGAAATGTAATTTTAAGGAGAAAAGACAAGAAAGAAGGATACAGTGTATTGACATTTGGCGGTTTCTAAATTGTTTTCATTTCTAAAATAAGCTTAAAGAAGACGAGCTTTGATTTCTTTAGTTAACATTTTTGGCAATATCTCATGTCATATTGACATTTAATTAAATATTTTTAAATTGACATACGTTTCCTTGTTCATAGCCTACTTCGAGTTAGAAATTTTGTTGAACACACTGTATATACTTACATATTTATTTATCCTGGAAACTATATTAAGCTCCATTCCATATAACTATGGACATTTATCTGTCAGTTACATACATTTGAGATCTGAACTGTGTAAGCAAGGAGTTGTTTTTGTTTAAAGCGTAGGCTCTGAGATTTAAATTATATATAATTTTATGGATTTATCCATAAAATATACAGAAAAAGTAATAATGCAAACCCCTAGAAAATTTATTAATCATTAATTTTTATATTAACATAAATCTTCAAAAAATAACATTTGCTATAGTCAAAAAATCTGATGTAGCCAATACAGTGCCTCCCGCCATTTAATTATTATTAATTTAAATATATACCGTGTGTTCAATAAAATTCCTAAGTCGGAGTAGGCTGTGAACAGAGAAAAGTAGGTCTTATTTAATTCAAAAGTCAAGATGTCAAAATCGTTGTTGAAATGTAATTTTAAGGAGAAAAGACAAGAAAGAAGGATACAGTGTATTGACATTTGGCGTTTTCTAAATTGTTTTCATTTCTAAAATAAGCTTCAAGAAGACAAGCTTTGATTTCTTTAGTTAACATTTTTGGCAATATATCATGTGAAATTGACATTTAATTATTTTTTTTTAAATTTACATACGTTTCCTTGTTCACTTCGAGATAGGCATTTTTTTGAACACACTGTATATACTTACATATTTATTTATCCTGGAAATTATATTAAGTTCCATTCCATATAACTATGGTTCTCTTTACTATTTTCTTTTTGAAACGTTATTATTATTAATTTGAAATTATGAGTTCTTTGACAGTGACATTTATCTATCAGTTACATAAATTTGAGATACGAACTGTGTAACCAAGGTGTTTTGCTTGTTTAAAGCGTAAACTCCGGGATTAAAATGATAGATAATTTTATAAATTTATCCATAAAATATATAGAAAAAGTATTTACGCAAATCTGTAGAAAATTTAATAATCTTAATTTTTATAATAACACAAATCTCAAAAAGATAACATTTGAAAGTATTTTTCGAAGAAAAACTATTTTGAGCTTCAAGTAAATTACCATTTCTGGTTATCTGATATACACAAAATCTAATGGCCTCTTCCCATATTAGAATAAGATAGAAATACAGGGTATCAAAATTTTCTGAATGATAGTATTCGAGTTAGAGCGGAGGATCCACACACATAAACACACACACGCACCCACATACACGTATACACACATACACATACATTTAACCTCCCTTACCATACATACATTTGAGATATGAACCGTGCAAACAAGGAGTTATGTTTGTTTAAAGCTTAGGCTCCGGGATTTAAATTATAGATAATTTTATGAATTAATCTATAAAATATACAGAAAAAATGTTAATGCAAACCTGTAGAAAATTTAATAATCTTTAATTTTTATAATAACATAAATCTTGAAGAAATAACATTTAAATTTATTTTTGGAACAAAAACTATTTTTAGCTTAAAGTAAAGTGCCATATCCGATTATCTGAATGATAGTATTTTAGTTAGAGCGGAGAATCCACACATACGTACACACACATACAAATACACACATACAAACAGACATCATCGTGAAAATGTTAAAAATGGATTCTAAGGGCGTCCATATGCGGTTTTTAGCACGATCTCTATACCTCCCTTACCAAGGGTAGCGGGAGGTAAAAATCGTTCGGAGCGACTTCATTATCTCATTTTTATGATTTTGGGTGGCATGAGTGATTTCGGGATTGGCGAGATGTAAACAAAGATGACCCAAAGAGTGATCATTAGCGCATCAAGCAAAAATGCCGAAAATATAGAAGTGTTACGATTACGATTCAGGTGATTAACTGTAAAGCAGTTATATATCCACAAAGAAACAGCTGTATTGGAATAGACACAAAGAATAAATTATGATTTTGATGAAATAACGGCTTTTATCTTTTTTGTAAAGAATGTCCTAAAACTTTATAGCCAGACTGTATACAATTAAAAATAAAATCATAATAGCTATATCGCGCTCACGCACGGTAATGCTACTGTAAAATTATGTTTTGCAGATAGAGGAAGAAAATAAAATAAGCAATTATCTACATACCAGATTGAGAATTCTAGCATTATATAGCAGATTTAATTAAAGAGATACACCTATAAAAAGGCAATTACACCATGCAGTAATGCAGGTATTTATCCCGGCAAATGTGCATCAGTATCTACAAAAAACAACAACATCAACCAACCAGCATCGAGTAGAGATATAATCAAACAAAACATAAAACCATTCGCATGAATATAATATCCCATTCCAGCATCTACTAAACATCCAGGAACTATTCTGCCGCGGAAATCCAAAATGAAATTAAAGCAGTGATACGCTCTAGCCGACCACGTTAATCGCGGGGTAAACGAGACAAATGTGTATTTAAAACCCGTTTTATCGCATTAATTTGTCCGCGAATGTAGGCGTAAAAAGATAATCACGGTTATGCTATGCGTAAGGAAAGGGTGAACGGTACGTGCTTCTTAATCCTGACTCGTTGCGAGGATATGGACCGGAAATAATACGTTCTACTGCTGAACTTCCGCTCAAGAGGTGAAGCTTTCAGCGGCACTACAGTCAGTTGTTAATGTGCTGTATTGCTAATTGGACATACACTATTACCACAGATAATACAATGCTATTGTTATGAACACACAGAATTTAACATAATTTTGGCAAAACACGAAGGACTGTAGCTCTATGAGATTGGTTGTTTAATCAACTAAAAAAATAATATGTTTTTATAGAAAAGAAGAACCACAGTCTAATGTAAAGTAACCTTTATTATTCGGAATCAATTTAACCAATAATTGGCCTTATTCACTAAGATAGTTGTTAACATAGTCGTTAGGTAACAACTGAGAGTTAACAACGATTTTTAGCAACTCTTATAACAACTTCATTCAATTGGTATTCAGTAAATATATTATTAACGACATTGTTAAAAACGGTCGTTCTAAACAATCGTTATTAAATATAGAAGTGAGTTAAAAGGCATGTCAAATCTCATTATTTATACATACCTATTTCTACTCTATTGATAACGTAAAGTGACAGATTTAGATTAGTTTGTCGTTTTAATAATGATTGATAAAAAAATTCGGGGTGCAAGATGGTTCGCGGAACCATATTCTCTAGTGGTAGATTTTATGATGATTTTGGACTAATTAACTGACAAAACTAGTTTTGCATCAAATCGTTGATTGACTTCACGGAAAATTGAAATTTTGCCCTCTAATCTCTTTAAAAGACCCATAGCCAGGCGTACAATTTAAGTGTTAGGAGAGTCTGATGAAGTTATCCAATTTAATGTAAATATTTATTAAAATCATATGGTTGAATGCGATCAATTTCGAAATTTCAAGAATCTCAGCATCAGGCATGGCATTACCAGCGCCTAGAAGCTTTAGCAGCGTTAAATGGCTGTTTAAATTTAAATGTGTAAAATAAATAAAAATAAATTACAAAAATGAATTTAGATCTTTTCGGGAGAAAATCAGAAAATTTGTTCAATATTAATATATTATCTTTCATCTCTGACACGAGACCTTCAAACATATACTGAATCAGTATGCTTGAAGCGTGAGACCATTCAATTCACGAATTAAATCACGAACGACACCTTGCTCTATTTGAATATATCTGTAAATATTCTTTTCCCGATACTGAGAATGGATTACTAATATCTCGCAAATTTCTTTGCATAAATCTTATCTAAAAAATATATATAATTATTGGTCATAGGTATATATTAGTTTATAAATACTTTACCTTTGCTGTCGTTCCCCTATTTCCAATAAAAGTTTATTTCCTAACACAAATTTTTTAAGAAAAACTATTTAACAACAATTATTCAATACTAACAACGGGAGAAATGCAGTTTCTAGATTAACAACTCGACGTAACGATTAGTTCAATTTTAGCAACTTGATGTAATAGAGTTTAGGATTTTGTACTTAGTAACTGACATTTAATTTAACAACTGAAAATAGTTAATTTTAACAACTTTGTTTAGAGAAGTAGACCGTATATATCAGAATAGTCAACAAATTCTAATATTTAGGAATCCAAATTGAAAATAATGGATCATAAACGTCAGAATTCAGAAAACAGCAAAGTCTTCCACGTTATAAAGAACTCCTGTGAATCATGTGTATCAAGGACAATGAAAAGTAAAAGTCAAGCACTTGAAATGAAATATTTAAAAAGTGTACTAAGAGTAATACTATACGAGATAGAATCAGAAATAAAATGATTAGAGAACAACTACAATGTAAGTCCGCATTGGACTTCATCGAAGAGGGGCAGCTAGCTTGATATGGCTAAATAATCAGAATGAACGAAGACAGACCGGAGACACAACTATAGATGACGAACTTAGTAGAAAACAAAGGCTGAGGAAGACCTAAAGACAACTGCAGCTAGGATAAGAGATAAGGTAATATTGCAGATCTTGGAGAAGAAAAACACTACGATTCAATACGCGAATCTGGGGAATGGGGTTCGATCCTGACCCACGCCAAATATTACGAATTAAAAATGGCACAAAATTGGCCCCTGTGGTGCACTTTCCACGCCAGCAATAAGTGCCCGTGAGATAACGCCTGGTAAACGCCCGCACGGTACAAATATATCATCATCATTACCGAAATCTGTATACAAAGTAGATTGGCACACTCAGCAATGGGTTATGCCGTGATGATATATTTTATATTTTTACTAAAAATATTTGTTCACCCTACACTACTATAAAAAGTTTTTTAACAATGTCAAAATCCTTGGATTTGATTTTCAACAATAACTTTATATTTAATTAAATAGCACATTACTCGTAGATTCCATTTTATTTAACTGTCCAGATATTATGCTTAAATTTATCGCTAACTTTAGCATACTACCCATAATCAGAAACAGATCTGATGCCAAAATTTATATTGTCTGCAATATGTTTGCAGAATATTATACCATCAAAATATTTACTCGTTAATAAAGCTGTTTAATGCAAATTTTGATTATATATTCATAGTAATGGACATTAGCTATGCAGGCAATAAAATATGTTGTAGACGGTTTATCATAGGAAATTTTCATTGCGAAGGTTTATAATTTTTAGAAATTGTTTTGTTAACTCAATTAATGAAATTTGGCTAAGTTATCTGATTTTTGTGTAACTGGACGCGAACTAAATATTTCGCAGACGCAATACAGGCCGCAAAATTGAGTTTCCAATGAACTAAGTCACTTTGAAATTTGAGAATTGAGATGACAAATAATAATATGACAATGACAGTGCCATTTTTAAAATATAACTACAACAATCCTTTATTTGTTTTACAAAATAAATACAATAAATATTGCAAAATAATAATTTAAATATTATTTTTTCAACAATTTTACTTTCCGTCACCTTTAGGTAAGGAAGGTATTGTCTTTGGTCAAAATATTCGGTGGTGAGTTTTTGATGAATAAGCATGTCCCTACAATACGATTTTACTATTTTTACGATAATATCTGTATGTGTGTGTGTATGTGCGTGTATGTGTGTGTGTGTGTGTGTGTGTGTGTGTGTGTGTGTGTGTGTGTGTTATAATTGGTCAACCAGAAATACCCTCATTTGAAGATTTTAACAGTTCCTCTTGAAAAAGCGATGTTAAATATCATTTTTCCACATTTAATGTTATTATAAATATTAAAGAATATTTTATTCTCTATACGATTTGAATGCATTTTATACTTCATATTAAATGGATATAGAGTTAAAAATTTAAAGAAATTAAATATCATATATTAGCCAGCTATGCTAAAACTCTGAAAACAGCTGCTATATTAAAAAAATTCTGATAGAAAGGTGTCAGTGTCAAGTGCAGTTGACAGTATATTTATGTTATAACTTTACTGGAAATATAGAATCTTTTGCAAAACACTTTCTGTATCACATTTATACAAAATACATGGAACTGACGGAAGGTAATGTCATGGCCACATCAGATTTTTTTACAAAACTAATTGTTTTGTATATCAAATGTCAATCCCATTAAAGCTGCTTATCTATTTCAATAAATTAAACTCTATTCATATACAATAATATTTGTAATTACATATTTCTTACGATTGTATAAAAATATTATGCATATCTTGTCCGCAAAATCCTTTAGTGTCATCGAGATTTCGCAGCTTTCATAAATGTATAAATAACTATTGTTATAAGGAATAATATAAGAAAAATTAAATAATAGCGAAAACCCTTCATCCCGTATGCAAAATCACTGAATCAAGTTCAATGAAAATAACTAGATATCTATAGCTAATTCTATAATTGGTAGTGTAGTATTCCTTATTGGCTCTTCCAGTTGTTAGCGATTATCTGGAATTGCCTGTATCAGAAATCACCCTCTCCCCTCTCGCCGTAAAAGCTGCTAGAGCAACGCAACGAGTACAATTCCTCTTGCATTAGATTATAATTACGAGTAGTTCCCGGAACAAGTCCGGGTAGCATTCAGCTTTTCATCGTCCCGGAACGCATGCGTCGACACGGCTCTACAATGCTAGTCTTATTTTGTAATTTATCTCGTGGGAAGTCGTAAAAGCTCGTCACTGTTTGCGCATTGTTTAACGCTGTGCTAAATTCCGGAATGGCAATAGACAAAGGATAGTGCAGAGCAGCAGTGATTCCCAACATTTCCAGGAATTGCAAACAGAATTGATGTTTTCCATATTTCGTATGCTCTTTAAAGAGAATTAAAATACTCTGACACAATATCCAAGTGGGCGATAGACATCTGGGTGATAAAATAATAAATATGTGCGTTAGGTTAGATTACGTTAAGGAATGTTTAAAAATATCAAAGCGTCACTTTTAACTATTTTTCCAGTTGTAAAAAAAATCATCAAATTGTATACCTGCTAATCATTTAAATTTTTAAAATTTCTGTTGCCTAGGTATGTCCTTCATTCACTTAACCATGGCCCACTGGACTATCGGGACATGAACATTTGATATCGCAATAGAAATTGTATGTAAATCCAAACGTACAAAGATATTATAGTAGTTATAAGAAATGTACAATAAATTATAAATGCGATACTTGGTGAAGCTATTCTAATATATATTTTTTTAAATCTGGTGTTGCCAACTCAGTACCTCCCGCCATTTACAGCCCGAGTCACAAAAAAATTAAGTTAATACTTATTTTTGAATTAGCGAATTGTACTCATTTTTGCAGTTTATTTCTTAAAATATATTCTAATCTAATACAAGTAACTACCTTTTTACCTTACGTCACCTTTAGGTAAGGATGATATTGTCGTTGGTCAAAAATTCGGTGGTGAGTTTTTAATGAATAAGCACGTTTTACGTATGTGTGAGAAAAATTTCGTCTACGATATTTCAATACTACAATTCAAAAAATTATAAGTCTTTCGTATTCTCCTTTTGTATGTCCATATGAAAAGCTGATTAGATTTTAGTTATAATTAATCAACCGGAAGTACCCTTACTTGAAGATTTTAACAGTTTTTTAATGTTATTATAAATATTAAACAATATTTTATTCTCTATATGATTTGAATGCATTTTATACTTCATATTAAATGGATATATAGCTAAAAAATTATAAAGATATTAAATATCATATATTAGCCAGCTAAGCTATAACTCGGAAAACAGCTGCTATATTAAGAAAACTCTAATTGAAAGGTGTCATTGTCAAGTGCAGTTGACAGTATGTTTTTGTTATAATTTTACTGGAAATATAGGATCTTTTGCTATAAACTTTCTGTATGGAATTTGTATAAAATACATAGGTACAACTGCCTTAAGGTAATGTCGGCTCCGGTAGCTCAATGGTTAGAGTAACGGCTCTTTATCATGAGTACGCTAGGGGTTCTGGGTTCGAATCCCACTAAGGCATGGATGTTTGTATATGTAAACCTCTCTGTAATTGGGATTTAATCGTCGATTGAATCCTGTTGAGAGGTTTTAAAAAAAAAATGTACAAGAAATAGAATCTTTTGCAAGGATCTTTCTGTATGACATTTATACAAAATACATAGAACTGACGGAAGGTAATGTGCTGGCCACATCAGATTTTTTGATAATAAAATGAAGATTAAATTTTAAATACCGGGATATAATAGAATTCACTAATCCAAAAATAGATTAGGTTAAACTTTTTTGTGTGTCGTTAATTTTTATTAATCTAAATAAATACCTGCATATTTACTTATGGTGGAAACAGTATTGATTTCCTTTCCTATTGTTCTATTTACTTTTTTATTTTTAAAACGTTACTATTATTAATTTGAAATGATTAGTTCTTTGACAGTGTAAATGTAAAGGTATTTTTCGAAGAAATACTATTTTTAGCTTCAAGTAAAGTGCCATTTCCGGTTATCCGATTTACAACAAAATCCAATGGGCTCTTTGCATATTAAAAAAAGGTCGAAATACACGGTTACAAATTTTCTGAATGACAGTATTTGAGTTAGAGCGGAGGATCCACACAGACACACATACATACACACAGACATCATCGTGAAAATGTTAAAATTGGATTCTAGGGACATTAAAACGTACTCAGCGTAGCGGGAGGTAAAAATCATACTTGACTCGTTTCATTAGATTTTAATCTCCGAATCCACCTCTCGGTCATTTATCAGAGAATGGCCCAATCAACCAAAAACACAGACGCGTTTCGCTCTTACTGGAGCTCATCAATGTGGTGCAATACGCAGCCTTTAGGAGGCAATGACTAGGTTAAGTGGCCGGACGATAAACCGTCTAGGATGATATATCTGCAGTCATCATGATCATCTTGGATGGTTTATCATTTGCTCACACAACGTCGTTATTGAATCCTACAGGCAGCAGCGCATCACACTGATGAGCTCCAATAAGAACGAAACGCGTCTGTGGTTCTTTTTGAGAGGCCATTTTTCTTTTAACTTTTAACTGACGGTTAATAGTTTAACCAAAGATAAATGTACCAGGCCGAAGTAAATAAGTGAGGTACTCATTAAAATCAATATTTCAATGTAATGTATATGGTACATTAGTAGAAGAAATGGTGGCATATCACCGATGAAAATAATAAAGCTAAGTAATATGGGATGTAGGTGAATAAAATTGCAATAAAATGCATAACGTAGATCGGCGTTAACGCCTAGGATCCATAACGTGAAATTTGTATCTGCAGCAATAAAACAGCTAGAGTTATAAAATCCGGGAAGCAGAGATAACCTTAAATTTGGAAATTCATTCCGATAATAACCTCTGGTAATAAAAGCATGTGGATGGCGAAATAACCGCACAATAAAAACGCAGTAGGCCTGGGGAACAACATACAAATGTCCACAGAGTCGTTGTCGTTAGCAACAACAAACAAGCGTTAACCCTGACAAGAGATTAGGATGCATACATTGTTCTCAAACAGATGAACGATGGCAAGGCCTGTGCGATGTAATTGAAGTTGGTTGTTATAACCTCAATTTGGTTTATCGCCGATCTATATTAGCGAGGGCCTGTCTTTGCGTTAGCGGACAGATAACGAGCGTCCGTTTAAGCACAATATCTCCACCAAACTGTTCCCTTCTCTTCTCTCTATAACATAGCCTTGTAGATTTCCAATCCAGATTCGCCCCAACCATTGTATCGACGTAATTGAATTTGGTGGTTGAAGGAGAATAAAAACATTACTGTAACGAGCTAATCGATAACCTCTGTTATAACTACGAGTCGTTGTTCACCGCAGACTCCACCAAAATGCACAAAAGGAAGATACTCCAGCGATAAACTTTAAATAACTATACGGTTCATTACGGAGCGAGGCATTTTTCCTCAAATTTAATATTTTTATAAAACTAATTTATGAAAATCGCTTACAACAAGATTTTATTTGACTAAATACAGTTTCTGTAACGCCACATATCATCGATAAAGTCCAGGATAAAATTTTGGATGACAAACAAATACAGGCACATTAACTGAGTGGATTCTACTGAATAATAAAAGACACTCCACTCTTTTAACAATTTGTTAACAAATTGGTAATAAGTTAAGTAACAAAATGGTTTCATTAGAAACAAATGGTAATGGACAAATAGGATGTTCTATTCCATCACAAATATCATTAAAAATTTGGTAACAAGTTCGTTAACAAAATTATGATCGTGATAAACGGGCTTAAAGATATGTATATCTCGGATACAGTTGTGGGTACAAAAATAACACTATTTTTATGCAAAAAAATTGATGGCATATTTGGACATACTAATAATAACAAGAATGTATAGTAAAAGATGGAAATTAAGATAATTTTTTACGTTCCGTCACCTTTAGGTAAGGAAGGTATTGTCTTTGGTCAAAAAATTCGGTGGTGAGTTTTAATGAATAATCACGTTTTAGAGTCCCTGGAATAAGATTTTACTATTTTACCGTAATGTCTGTATGCATGTATGTATGTATGTGTGAGTATGTGTGTGTGTGTGTGTGTATGTGTGTGTGTATGTGTGTGTGTATGTGTGTGTGTGTGTGTGTGTGTGTGTGTGTGTGACGATTTTTTCGGATTCGATAACTCAAATACTATAATTCAAAAAAATATAATTCTTTCGTATTCCTCTTCTTTACATCGATATGAAAAGATGATTAGATTTTGGTTAAAATTGGTCAACCGGAAGTACCCTCATTTTAAGATTTTAACAATTTTTCTTGAAAAAACACTGTTAAATATGACATTTCCATATTTAATGTTATTATAATTATTAAATAATATTTTATTCTCTATACGATTTGATAAAATTTCATAAAGCAGCTAGCTACGCTATAACAATGGAAACTGCCATTATATTAAGAAAATGATGATTGACAGATGTCAGTGTCAAGTGCAATTGACATGTTTGTGTTATAATTTTATTCGAAATATAGAATCTCTTAGGTACATGAAACTTTCTGTATGGAATTTGTACAAAATATATAGTACTGACAGAAGGTAATGTACTTGAAATATGGAATCTTCTGCAAGAAACTTTATGTATGGAATTTGTAGAAAATATATGGAACTGACGGAATGTAATGTGCTCGTCATATCAAAATAGAAGAAAACTTGTACTCATGCCCGATTAAATTTCAATCACGCCTAATAAATTTTGAGTGCCTCACGCTCACGTCCAATCACGACGCAAAATTTAAATTATATTCACGATCACGCGGGTCGCGCCGTGACCCATCCTTACCCGAAAAAATCACCTTTCTTCTCAGAAACCAAATAAATGCATGCGGTAGAATTCTACGTTAAAACCCAACATATATTTCTACTTGAAAAATTGAAGTGTCCACTGGACTGGTGGTTGAAAATGTGAAAGATAAAAAGTAATTTATAAATTTTTAAAGATTTTGAATAAAATGGCTGTATTTAGATTAGAGCTGGGCGCGGGCCGTGATTTTGTCGGTCACGATGGGTCAAGACGTGACCCGCGTGTTCGTGAATGTAATTTAAATTTTGCGTCGTGATTGGACGTGAGCGTGAGGCACTAAAAAATTATCGTGCGTGATCAGGCGTGATTGAAATTTAATCGGGCGTGAGTACAAGTTTTCTTCTATTTTTTATTTAAAAATATCTTTTACTTTACATTCTTGTTATTATTATGTCCAAATATGTCATCAACAGAATTTTTTTGCATAAAAATAGTGTCATTGTTGTACCCAAAATTGTATACACAGTTGCTCCGATTTCACTAAAGATATAGAAATCTTTAAGCCCGTTTGACACGATCATAATTTTGTTAACATATTTGTTACCAAAATTATAATGATATTTGTGATGGAATAGAACAACCTATTTGTCCATAAAAATTCATTTCCAATGAAACCAATCTGTTACCTAACTTATTACCAATTTGTTAACAAATTTAATAACTTATGACTGTGTTAAACAGGCTTAAATGTACATAGAAACAATTACGTGACACGAACGTGACCCGCCGGGCGTGATCGGGCGTGAGTACCAAAATAAAATCGTGAGCGTGAGTGATCGTGAATCAAACATAAAAAGTCGTGCGTGATTGGTCGTGATTACATTTTTAGTTCCGTGAGCGTGCGTGATCGTGAACAAAAAGTTACTCACGCGCCCACCTCTAATTTAGATTTTGATGGCTATAACTTGATTGGGACAAAGGCTAAATGTATTAAAAATAAATTTATTTTCCATTGGGCATCTTTAACATTTGTCCAGAACCTATACATGACCTATTGAGAGTTAAAGGTTTCATCTTCAGCGCTGGCTATTTGTAGTTTTGTATCTGTTAACGTGTATGGCTTCAGTGTAGCCAAAGCCAAAGTGATTCAACGTTATTAAGCTTCTATTTAATAAATATTATAATTCTTCTTCTTCTTCTTCGTGTATTTTTGCACATATTATTTAATTTAATTAGAACATAACGTGCATGTATATTTGAATAACAGAAATTTAATATACGTGCATATTAATATCCGCGCTGTTGAATTCAAAAGGTTATAAATTTAATTAAATGAAATTCACGGAAATGAAACATCTGGTTCTCTTTGTATTTATTCAATTATTTTTATATAAATGGAAAGAGAATTACCTATATACATATTAAGCAATAAGCTAGTCATGTGAAAAAATAAACGCGGCTAACTTTCAGTATATTTTATTACACAAATGTAAAATCTCACATCTCGTGTGAACAAATTGTTATAATTAATTCGTTTAAAAGCTTTTATTATTAAAAAAATATATATAAAATGCATTTATTTAAAATTTTGTAATATGTTCTTAATAATTAACTGTTTCATAAACAACAAATGTATGAAAAAAAATGGATGTATTCTTCCACAAGGCCAACTTCCTACTAAATATTTCAATAATACATTATTAGAGTGCAAAGCTGGGCAGTAACTAGTTACTTTAATAACTTAGGCTGGTATTCTGAGCACCCGACTAAAAAAGCGACTAGCTAATCGCCCGACTATCATAATGTTACAATATATACTTTAGACGGGTGACTAGGTAGTCGCTTCCTTAGTCGGGCTTAGTCGCGAGCTCAGAATACCAGCCATAGTTACTAACTAGTTACTTTTACGGTAACTTGTATCGTAACATAGTTACTTTTTAAAATATGGTAACTGTAACTATAACTTAACTTGCTGCGGAAAAGTAGTTGGTAACTTTACGGTTTTTAGTTACTAGTTACTTGAGTAACTTAAGTTACTTAAAATAACTCAGAAATTAGAATGTAACTTAAGTTAGTCAAAGTAACTTAAAAAGTGGAATGTAACTTTGTCATAAAAAATAATGTGGGCGATTAAAATTTCTAAGAAATATTTCCTTGAGGCTGATGCCTTTCTTAGAAACTTTAACTAAAAGTGTTTTTTTTTTAAATAAATGTCTGTACAGAGTTGTGTTGTGCGCAGCACGATTAAAATTATTTTTAGGAGTGCGTAGATGCTAACTTAGTTCTTTCACCAAAGTAACTGGAACTTAAGTAACTTGGTTACTTTTTTTGAGGTAACTGTAACTATAACTAGTTACATTTTAAAAGTAACTTGCCCAGCTCTGTTAGAGTGCAGAGCAAATATATATATATATATATATATATATATATATATATATATATATATATATATATATATATATATATATATAATATTAATTAGCATCTCTTAATAATTCACCTCTATTAATTACATCCTCATTTGCTATAATTAATACATTTTGAAACAATAAACAATTCATAACATTAATAATTGACCGCAGCGTCCATTACTGATCTTGTTCGGTTGGAAATTCAAAACCGTGTTGGTGGCGAAATGAGCAACATCAGCTTGCTAACAAAAGACCACGCGAGCATCATTGGGGCTCTCTCGACCCCCTAAATACACAATCAACTTCATTATAATGGGCCCGCACTTGACAGCTGGCTGTCAAAACCATCGCGATAAATTGAGTAGCGCTGGTGTTGTGTTGACGCCGGGTGACGCCAAGAAATTCGATGAACAATGCACCTGTTGGAGATGGGATTTCAGCACTGAAAGAGACTTTTGTTTTTATAGAGAATTCGTTCAATTTTTTTAAAACTCTCATTTAATTATTTCTGTAAGATTTTGGTGAAATTAATGTATTTTTCTGGTCTAAATTCAGAGATACATATAATTGAATTTTGTTGAATCAAATTTCTATTTACGAAGGCTGTTCTCTTTCCACTGAGCCTATCTAGCAGGCTATGATATTTTGAAACAAAATTTGTTCACATCTAGTTTTTAAATAATCAAAATAAATATATCATCACGGCTTATTACCCATTGCTAAGTGTGCAATCTGTTTTGTACACAGATTTCGGTAATGATGACATATTTGTACCGTGCGGGCGTTTACCAGGCGTCACCTCACGGGCACTCATTGCTAGCGTGGAGAGTGCACCACAGTGGTCTAGTATTTACAAGGTTAATTATAGTGACGGTTGTTAAATATAATTGAATATTGTTTAAATACATAATTTTTAAGTAATCCTTTTCCCAAGAAATATTGAAATAGAGCAAAGAGCATTATTGAGCTATAAGTTTTTACAATTTCAAGCGTGGCTTAAGTCATCAAGAATATCTTGAGAAAATCCATCGAGTGTTTGGTGATAAGTCGTGTTCCTTAGGTACCGTAAAGCGGTGGTACAATGAATTTCAGCGTGGTCGACTTACCTGACAATTTTCGAGCTCCTGTCAAAAATGGCAGTTACCGAAAAGAATATTGCTCTTGTTGATTAAAGAGGACCGACATGTTACTATCAGGAATATTCAAGCAATTTTAAAGATTGTAAAAGCAATTGACCATTTTACATCAACATTTGATGGTACGTAAGCTTTGTTCTCATTTGACTACAGTCAAAAAGAAAACCGATTGAGATGGTACAGATCTACAATAGATCGCTTTGACAATGGATCGTCTCATTTGGTGTACATGTACATCATAAGAGGTGACGAAACATAGGTATGGTAAGACTAGCGAATGAAAGTTGACATTTAAATTATTTTGTAGTTCTTTTGAAACCCCAGAGAAGAATAGAATTGTACGATATATTCAGGTATGAAATTATTGCATGAACCCATGTAAATACTGGATTAGGAAAGCACAGAAATACATTACTATGTATGGCTGAAAATAGATGGCCGACTAGTGTAACTGAATATGAAAACAGAGGTTGCGTTTAAAATATTTTAAACATTTTTCGTTTATGTTGATTATAACAAAATATTTTGATCTTTAAATATTTAGTTTGGCAATTCTATGAACTAGGATTTTTTTTAATTTCCTCTAACAGTAATTCCGACTCGAGGATTGCTTACACCTGAGACGAACGAACTAGAATTTGCGGTATTAAATTATTTAAATACATCCCTGAGTTCTGTTGCTAAGGTCATTTTAAATGCCTCCTGGTATTTAGTACAATTCTAATCTTCTGTAACGAAATATATAAGGGTCAGTTTCCTTTCAAATCAAATATAGGGAAATGTTTTCAAAAGAAACCACATCTATTAATAATCTAAACGTCAACTTTCATTCGCTAGTTATACTATATACTGCTATAATCTCGAAAAAAAGCAACAGTCGGCTCCAACAAAAGTTATTCGCGAAAAAAGCCGAAACAAAAAAATGGTCGCCACATTTTTTGGAATTATTAGACATATTTGTACTGTAGTACTAGAGGATCGTCGTACTGTTAATGCTGAATGGTACACTACCGTATATTTGCCTCAAGTTCTCTAAAATGTTTGCGAAAAACGTCCACGGGGAAAGATTATCTTGCATCAAGACAACGGTTGACCGCACACTGCTGCTCGAATGACTGATTATTTGAATGCCCAAAACATTGAAATAATGGGTCATACGCCGTATAGTCCAGACCTGGCACGTAATGATTTCTTTTTAATTTCACGTGAAAAGTATAAGTTACAGGGTTTACGTTTTACATCAGCCGAAGAAGTTATAGACATATTTACACTGTATCACTGGAGCATCGTCGTACTGTTAATGCTGAATGGTACACTACCGTTTGTTTGCCTCAAGTTCTCCAAAATGTTTGCGAAAAACGTCCACGGGGAAGGATTATCTTGCATCAAGACAGCGCTTGGCCGCACACTGCTACTCGAACTACTGATTATTTGAATGCCCAAAACATTGAAATTATTTCATACGCCGTATAATCCAAACCTGTCACGTAATAATTTTTTTTTATTTCCACATGTAAAGGATAAGTTTGTTACGGGGTTTACGGTTTACTTAAGCCGAAGAATTTATTGACGCAATTAAAAATTACATAAAGAAACCAACGAGGGAAGACTGGAGAAAATGTTTTGGAGATTGGTTTTCACGGATGCAAAAATGTCTTGATTGTGGAGGGGAATGCCTTGAAAAATTATAAATAAATGTGGAAAGAGAACAGTCCTCGTATACTGGGTAATTTTTTATTTCATAAACACAATCTTTCTTTGATTGTACTCCCTTGGCAGATTCCGTAACAAAGACATGTATCTATTTGGGATTCGAAAGAAATCGAACCGATTCTCGCAACAAACAGACCGATCAAAGACTAGCGAAATCTGCACGTGTATAGGTCTCATTCTGTGGGCCGAAGCAAAATGCAGTGGTAGCGAAACTTTATCCCAGCCGAGTTCGATTTACTTTTTCATTTAATAGTTCCCTGCCCGTCTAGAGCTGGGGTCTAGAGTAGAGGAAATAAGAAACGTTGAATAGACGCATCGCAAAACCTTTGTAGCGCGGATGATTGAAATTTCTGAGATGGCTGGAATTCCTCTCTAATTAGCGTACTTTAACAACGTTAATTTTTGCTCCAAATGAATAAAATGAATGTTTGAGTAAACTTCTTGCAGATGCTTTCAATTTAATAAAAATCTCCTTAACGTTCATAATTAACAACAAAACGTTAACAGGATATATTTATTTTTAATTTTTCCAGGCCAATAACAACGGCATTAATTATCTTTGGAGGAATACTCCGCCGTATTCGAAAGCTATAATCATCTACATTCAATGAGGGACTTATATACATACATAAATAAGCCTTTCTGCTTTTTATAGGTAGAAGTATCCTTTACTTCAATTAAAATTTTTACGAATAAAAATCTGTTGTACAGTAATTTGAGTCAGATATTTATTAAGGGAATAAATAGAAAGCTATACAGCCTGCCCGAATTTCGATGGCCACCATTGGGATCTCGGAAACTATACAGGTGCATTCACAAATGAAAATTAGGTTTAGATTTATGGTTTATACTTTAGATTTAAAGACTTTGGCCGCATATTATGTAATGACTCCATTCACAATTCAGAATTTAGGGTCTCTAAATCCAAATTTGACGTCACAAACTTCTTCACCAATGAGAACGAGTCTGAAATGATATAGATATATACACCCATCTTTATTTAGAATCCACTTGGTGGATTCGGCTTTTTACACAAATGCGAGGAGAACATGAAGACTGTCATAACTTAATTGCTGAAATATAACCAATAATGCCAAGCGAATGAGTTACAAGGCGCACAGGTGTCTTGTTGAATGCTGCTCTACCGATATTTTAATCTTGTTTTTGAAGCATTTACACAGATGTCTGTACATATCAAAACTAATTTTCAGGTAATTTAAACTTACATTTATGAATGGCATACGAAAATAATTTTTCTATCGGTAAATTTTCGAGATATAACACAAACTTAATTTTACTCAAAGGTGACGGAAGGTATTGTCTTTGGTCAAAAAATTCGGTGGTAAGTTCTTGATGAATAAGCACGTTTTAGAGTCCCTGGAATAAGATTTTACTATTTTTGCGATGATGTCTGTCTGTATGTATGTATGTGTGTTTGTGCATGTGTGTGTGTGACGATTTTTTCGGATACGATAATTTAAATACTACCTACAATTCAAAAAATTATAATTCTTTCGTATTCCTTTTCTTTACATCCATTTGAAGAGATGATTAGATTTTGGTTATAATTGATCAACCGAAAGTACCCTCATTTTAAAATTTTAATAGTTTTTCTTAAAAAAACACTGTTAAATATAATTTTTCCATATTTAATATTATTATAAATGTTAAAGAATATTTTATGCTCTATACGATTTTATTACATTTTATATTTCATATTCAATAGATATAGAGTTAAAAAATTATAAAGAAATTTAATTTCATAAAACAGCTAGCTATGTTATAACAGTGGAAACCGCCACTATATTAATAAAATGCTGATTGACAGATGTCAGTTTCAAGTGCAATTGACATGTTTGTGTTATAATTTTCCTGGAAATATAGAATCTCTTAGGTACATGAATCTTTCTGAATAGAATTCGTACAAAATACATAGAACTGTTTGAAATATGGAATCTTGTGTAAGAAACTTTCTTTATGGATTTTGTACAAAATATATGGAACTGACGGAAAGTAATATGCTGGTCACATCAGATTTTTTTAAAGGGAACCCTTCGCGCTCTTCGAGCATATACTGACTAGAGGCCGACTTAAGGCCGCCACGCACTTGAGCGACGCGAAGCGAAGAGAAGTTATTTCATTCAATGTATTCTTATGTGAATAGTCGCCTCGTTGCTCTGGTCTTCGCTGCTCCATTGAATGAAAAAACTTTTCTTCGCCGTGCTTCGCTTCGGTCGCTGAAGTGCGCGTTGGCCTTTATGGTGTTTGTTGTGATCGGATAATATGCGTTAGGAGAGATTTGCGGGGACTGAAGCCGTGGTGTATGGTGGATTGTGTATTGTCTTAATATTTTCACAAAGTATGACGAATTGTTGCTTTTGAAATATGTAAATCATTATTAGCAGGGAACATAAAAGTTACACTTTGTTTATTTTGTTATATGTAAAAAAATCCCAATTTCCTATTATTGATCCCCCCGTTTGAAAAACCCTTCCGCTTTCCATCTGAGCCCAAATCAAAGACTTGAAAGCTCTGGCCGCTTAGGGTAGACTTGTCCACCTTTCGTCCTTCGTTGCTGTTGATTCCGTTCTCCTTCTCGTCTCCTGCGATAAAATATACGATCGTGCGGCCTGCCTGGCTTCTTGTGTCCCTCTGTATCGACTATAAATTTCAAATGACCATTAACTTGATCTCAACGAGCATTAAAAGTCTCCGAAGAAAAGACCCTGTGCTCACTATTAATCAATCTAAGAGTGACGTGACACCGAGGACGATTTGGGAGCAAGATTTGCAAGCTCTGAAGACTTTATTTTCGGATTATCAATCTTTAACTGAAGCGATTACGAAATAGAAACTGATAATGCTATGTGAAATTGTAAATTAAAACAAAACAAATTTTCTGATTTAAGATTTATGTATACAAAACAAACTCAGGCTGATAATAACTCGGCCCATTTATATTTTCAAGCAAATTATAAAACCTACGCAAATGGTAAGATATTTCTACAATTTTTTTTTTTTCGACCAATTTAAAATTTGTCGACTGTGGTGTGGATAAGGTATTAACAATTAGTCGAAAACTCAGTAAAACTGCATTTATTCTTCAAAGAAAAAAATCTGATGTGGCCAGCACATAACCTCTCGCCAGATATTTTACCTGGTTGTACGCATAAAACAAAAAATATTTTTAAATACAAATACATATATTCATGCCTCACTACAAAATAATTCTCACATATATTTGCAAAATCTATGGGATTATTTAATATAAATTATATACGATACATACATTTTCTTTATATTCAATATCCTCAAATTTTCTTTTCCTACTTTCTTTTTCTTTATATTCGTCATTTTTTCGCAAATTCCTTTTATATTCTGTTTTACGTATACTCGTTTGCGTTGACTTTTTTATTTTCATAATCTTCATAATGATGTACAAATATTTTTGACAGTGGCATACAAATATTTTTGACACTGACATTTATGTGTCAATTACAAACATTTGAATTTCTTGTTTTGAAATAGTTTGATCTGAGATTTTTTACATCAAATTATTTTATATGCATTTCTTTATCTCTAAATATATGGAAGATATAATAATGAATTTATATTTATCGAATAAAGAATTTAACGTTCTTTTATATAAGTATTTACATAAATTTTCGATAAATAATATTTAGATGATTTTTTCTACTACTTACGATTGTCCAATTGTTACCAAAACTTAATCAACTTTTCCCATTATTGTTAGATTGAGGAATCCGTAGTTAAAAATGAGCATTTGGGGGCATATGAAATTTAAGCCCCTTAAAGAAAGCGTCTGTACTGAAAAAACTAAATCATTTCAAGAATTGTGTGGCCTGCGTACGGGGCACGGAGCGACCTTGTAAATATAAACGGAAATTTAATTAAAAGATTGTTTAATTTAAAAGATATGCTTACCAAACAATTGTAATTCTGCAAAACGCGCCCTTCTGTTTTTCTTAGATTCCCTTTTCACCCTTAAATTGTGTCTTTACTTATTTATACTCTTTACACCAAGTATTGTTATTGTTATTATGTATCAACAAAATCAGCTGAATGATTAACGGAATGTCAGATCAAAAAATTAAAGAATATCAGAAAAAGTTTCAAATAATACCTCACTTATTTTAAATTTTAAGCTTTTTTCTTCAAATAAATGTTTTTGAAAAGCACCTAATTTAGCCGAAAAATGAAAATTTTGTAAATTTTAATTAAATATGAGACCCCCACTGCAATCTACAGGTAAATATCTATACTACATACCTGAAAATATTTATAAAATATTAATAATTATTTTTATGTTTCATAACTTATTCAGACAGATTAAATATATTGTAGTTTAAAATATTTTTTAACAATATAATTTTTTATTGAGTAAAACCAAAAATATCGATTGATTTTGCATTGGATTAGCAAAAATCAATACCAGTTGAGGCATCTTTCGGCAATAACCTGAACTATGATTTTATAAACAATTTATAAATAATGATTTTTAAGTAATATTATTTTATGAGTTTATTTACATTTAGCCTCAAAAAAATGACAAATAATTACTTGTTAATTGATATAAACAATAATTATAATATTAAATGTCAAATGACAGTAACGATAAACAAATATACTTACAATGGGCATTGGGGAAATATACAAACAACACTATTTTTTCAGATTTTATTATTTGATACAGCTATATTTTAAAATAAACCATTTCGTATTAATTGTTTTAAAATATGAATTTGGCTATTGTTTATATGTAAATCAACAAATATAACACAATAGTTTATAAAAAATACAAAATAAATGATTGAACTTTATTTTCAGTGAAGATATACTCGAGAATTGGTTAGCAAAAAATTCCTGAATACGTCTTGTGTTATATTAACAAATTATTTGCGGTATGTGCAATATGAGAAGCGCCGGCGCCTAAATACCAAAATAAAAACATTAGAATTTCTTCAAATTTTGACAATGTATTATGATTTTTATATGAATTACTGTTATTATATGTATTCTAGGAGGTTAATAAATAAAATATTACACATATTATCCAATTTTTATTTTAATAAATACTATATTTGGTTATATCTATTAGAAAAGTGTACAAAAAAGAACTTTTTAATTGTTTATGAATATTATAAACATTAATTGTTAACAATAACTTATTGTAAATATTATACATATAATGTAGTTTGCAGAAATAAACATATAATACGAAGTAAATTAAAAAATATTATACCTATATCACAATGACATGACACTTACAGTTTTCTTCCCATTTTTTTGCAATAAATTTTCATTATATCAAAAGACTCAGCATGAAATTCTGAGTACAAAAGTATCAAATTTATAAACTATAGTTATAATACATTGTTAAAATATTATATTTATCATTTGACATACTTATATTTTTTCTTGGTTAAAATTTTTAATACAAAATTTCATCAAAATTAAATCAATTATACATCAGCAGATTCAGTGTACAATGATACTAAAATAGCACAAAAATACTAAATTAACAATAAAATTATTGTCTGCTAGGCTAAGTTCAAGAAATTCTTCCCAATATTTTGTTCTTTCACATCATCTCTTTCAGTTCTGACTTCTGTTATGCTTAGTAGAGTCTTCGAATACAATTTGGCAACCTTTTGCAAAATTTTCTGCATCGCATAGTACTTTTGAGATACCTACAGGTCGTTTTGTACGGTCTCCAAGTACCTACAACATGAAAAATGTCTTAATATTGCTGAATTATTTCATTTATTTGATATCTGTACTGGCCTGCATTCTTATTTGGCTGTAATCCAAAACTGAATTAAGTAGTCAGAACATACAAACAACCCCTGAAGTTTAGTCCTACGATATTTTATCCCTTAAACAACAATATTCTTCGCAGGATAACTCCAAACATTTGTAATGTTTGCTTTTACACGAATCTTGTAATCAGCTGATTTGCAATTCTATAAACAATGCATATTAGGAATAACAATGCCATATAATTATTATAATTTACAAATATACATACCCTGTTATTATAATACATAAAATATTGTTTTTATAACGAGTTCACTTCCACAAACCGGTTTTTCAAGTTTAGTAGGTAGGTACTCCGAACACAAACTGATTTATTTATCATCCATAACATATTGAAAACCGGTTTATAGCATCTGAAATATAACTTATTTGCATATCTGCTTTTTAAACAAATGTTTTCTTACCAAATACCACCTTGAAGGCAAATATAAATTGCCTAAATTTGTTTTGTTTTCTGTTATAATCATTGTAGGTACAATTATTTAACAATTGCCATCAGCTGTCATTGGAGATTTGAGGTTATAGATATTGTTATTAACAATTTACAAAAGATTAGTTGTTATTCATTTTTAAAGCATAAAATTGAAAAACATATATAAAAAATAATTTTATAAGTTAAAATACATTTGTTTAAATAATTTGTTATAAACATATTAGTTCCGGGTATTCCGTACAGATGCCAGAACATGTATTGATTTTTGATCATCCAATGCAAAATGTATGGATTTATTGGTTTTGGTCAATAAAAATATTAAATATCTAAAAAATACTTTAAACTACAATATATTTAATCTATCTGAATGTGTTATGAAACATAAAAAAAGTTAAAATACATTTGTTTAAATAATTTGTTATAAACATATTAGTTCAGGATATTCCGTACAGATGCCAGAACATGTATTGATTTTTGATCATCCAATGCAAAATCTATGGATTTATTGGTTTTGGTCAATAAAAAAATTAAATATCCAAAAAATACTTTAAACTACAATATATTTAATCTATCTGAATGTGTTATGAAACATAAAAATAATTATTAATATTTTATAAAAATTTCCAAGTATGTAGTATTGATTTTTGTCTGTAGATTGCAGTGAGGGTCTCATATTTTATTAAAATTTGCAAAATTTTCATTTTCCGGCTAAACTAGGGACTTTACAAAAATATTTATTTTAAGAAAAAGGCTCAGAATTTAAACATATTGGAGCTTTATGGGAAACTTTCTTTGAAATTCTGTAATTTTTTATTAAAATGTTGGTGGTGTTCATGTTTAATTGTGTAGAATTAAATATTTAAAAAATCAGAGGGTACACGCTAGGGCAACTAAAAAATACTAGAGCCTAACCATCAAAGCGGCAGAGCCACCGAAGATACACGATGTGAAAAATTACTCACTTTTTTTTAATCCTGACAAAAACAATAGTTAATGCACCAAACTCGAGTCCGTATATTTGTTTTTATCTTCAGTCACCTTTAGGTAAGGAAGGTATTGTCTTTGGCAAAAAAATTCGGTGGTGAGTTTTTAATGAATAAGCACGGTTTAGAGTACCTGGAATAAGATTTTACTATTTTTACGATGATGTATGTTGTGTGTGGGTGTGTGTCTATGTGTGTGTATGACGATTTTTTCGCATCCGATAACTCAAATACTACAATATAAAAAATTATAATTCTTTCATATTCCTTTTCTTTACATCCATGTGAAGAGATGATTCGATTTTGGTTATAATTGCTCAACCGAAAGTACCATAATTTTAAGATTTTGACAGATTTTCTTGAAAAACACTGTTAAATATTTTTTTTTACTGTTATAATAAATTTTAAATAATATTTTATTCTCTATACGATTTGATTACATTTTATACTTTATATTCAATGGATATAGAGTTAAAAAATTAGAAAGAAATTAAATTTCATAAAGAAACCAGTTGTGCTATAATCATGGAGACCGCTACTATATTAAGAAAAGTAATACAGCGGAAATTTACACGATACTGTTGGGGCAAATTTAAACTAGGATCGAATTATGATGACTTCCATTACATCTCAGCTCTATCCAAATTAGATATGATCTCTTTAGAGAACAGACGCACCTTACAATCTTTTTTGTTCATTTACAAATTGCTATCACTTATAAATTTTCATGTGCCCAAAACTCATCATCCTCGCTATAAGGCAATATTTTCAAACAAAACAGCTAGAACAAACTATGAATTAAAAAGCCCTATAAGGCGCACTTGTATATTATTTAACAACTTTTATAATAGCTGTGATATAATTGATATTTTTTGTGATTCATTAGCATTATTTAAAAGAAAGCTGTTTCAATATTCTACATATCTGTAAAAAAAACTTTAATCTCTGTACCCTTTATTGCAATGTATTAATCTTTTATAATATGTTATGTGCATTTGTTATGTTTATGTATTTTCTTGGTAGTACTCCATAATTGGGAATTCCGGTTCCGGCCGAGTACTTAAATAAATAAATAAATAAAAAATGCTGATTGACAGATGCCAGTGTCAAATGCAATTGACATGTTTGTGTTATAATTTTACTGGAAACTTTCTGTATGGAATTTGTATGTACAAAATATATGGAACTGACGGAAGGTAATGTGCTAGCCACATCAGATTTTTTAAAGTTGGTGTATTAATTCTTTTAGACTATTGTCCCACATATCTTGCAAGGTGGATTTCACTGTTCACACTGAATTTTCAAAAGTAGTTTTTCATTGAATCATAAACATAAATCCAGACTAGAAGATAACTAAACAAGTCATAAATCTATATTTAAAGTAACCGAAATAATTTTGAAAAAATTTCTAACCATTTATGTAGGTTTTATAATTTGTTGAAAATATAAACCGTCCCAACTATTATGGGTTTGGGCCCGTATGTATTAGTTGTAAATGACAAAATAATAAGAATAATTTGGCAACAGAGCTGGGCAAAGTACCGGAAAGTAGTACTTGAAGTACAAGTACCAAGTATCTTGATGTTTTTAAAAGTACTTGAAGTACAAGTACTTTTTTAGTTTCTAAAGTACTTGAAAGTACCAAGTACTTAAAAAAGTACTTGTAAATTTGGGTGCAAGTACTTTTTCAGATAATTGATATATTTCTGATTATATGGACCTTAAAAGGTGATTGTTGACAAAAATTTCAATATGCGATATTTATTTGGTTATTTAAAACAAGATTTCCTCGCTGGGATTGCCGTATCACCTAGCGATCTCATGAAGTAAATTAGACGTCATATGATCGCCATGCGATGCGAGAAGCTGTACCGAGATGTTAGAATGACGTCATTTTTACGTTATGCGATCGCCAGGCGATACGCAAAGTCCTAGCACTGTAGTTAGATAATACAAACATGTAAATGCAATATGCGCAGATTAGAATTAATTTATTTATACCAAAAAATTTGCAAATATATCTTTATTTTCATATTATCGCTGAAAATATATTTATTAATGAAATTCACATAACACCACACCTCTGCAAAAGAAACACTGACAGACAAACAAAGTAATTCAAGTACATTTAAAGTAATTCAAATAAAATAAATATATCATCACGGCTTATTACCCATTGCTGGGTGTGCCAATCTGCTTTGTAAGCAGATATTGGTAAAGATGATATATTTGCACCGTGCGGGCGCTTACCAGGCGTCACCTCTCGGGCACTCATTGCTGGCGTGTAAAGTACACCACAGGGGTCAATTTTGTGCCATTTAAAATTGGAAATAATTGGCGTCGGTCGGGATCGAACCCGATTCCCCAGATTCTCGACCTGACACTCAGGCACGCGGCCACGAGCCTAATAAAGTACTTTTCTTGCAAGTATTGCCCAGCTCTGTTTGGCAATTGTTTATCTCATAATCATAACGCTTTATGACTAACGCCAATAATAATAATAAATGCATTTTGGTATTAATCATTATTATTTATAATGCATAATTCGCATATACGCGGGTTGTGTTTTGTGAATAATACGGAATGTTTTCATCATTTAGTTTGCGGGTGAATTTGAGCGTAAATTTAAAGAACGTAATCCGAATAAATCAAACGCTAACTGCAATTGTAATGTAGGTCAAACATACGATTATATTTCAAATTAGCCATCCATTTTTGCAGTTTGCTGATTCGGTATAATTCATCGGCCTTTATGAAATGAGCAAAATCAGCAGATTCAATAATTATTGATGTTCGAACTTTAGAGATTAATTGACATAAAATGTTAATGCGCTCCATAAAACATGCAACCACTATTATTTACTACCCTCTAAATTGCATGGACGCCATTTTCAACATGGGAAACCAAATTGGCCAATTTGGGAACATAAATTCGATAACAACTTCATTGCTATAATTTGATCTGAATTTAAAATTTTCAAATTCCAACTTACATATGTATGATAAAATTTGTACCAAAAGTTTTCAGAAAAAAATTGAATGGAACCTCCTTATTACTAACTATAATTAACATAATTTTCTTATACGATGAAGTTTAGTTCAGAACTAGCCACATTAGTTTTTGGCAACATTCAATTTTATATCACGTACCTTTTGAAAAATGCTACTCCTTAATTGTTTTGATTTTAGGGCTCCTGTTGTTGTACATGTCTTGTCAGTAACTCCCAAAAAGTTTCAATATGAAATAAAAAGTGTATGCAAAGTTTTATAAATATTCAGTTTAAATTAAAAATAGAAAGTATTTAACTGAGTGTACACAAAGATAAAAAATCTGATGTGACCAGTACATTACCTTCCGTCAGTTCTATGTATTTTGTACAAATTTCATACGGAAAGTTCCTTGCTAAATTAAATATTCTATTTTTGTATGTAATGTATCTGCAGAAATAAAAGATTTATTATTATTATTATTATTTCTTGTACATTACCTTAAAGCAGTTGTATGTATTTTATACAAATTCCATACAGAAAGCAAAAGATCCTATATTTCCAATAAAAATTATAAGACAAACACACTATGTCAATTTCACTTGACACTTTCAATCAGAATTTTCTTAATATAGTAGCTGTTTCCATAGCTATGGCTACTTTATGAAATTTAATTTCTTTATAATTTTTTAACTCTATGGGGTGTATTCTGTAAAAAATATGTTAATTTTAACATGCCTTTAAAAAATTATATTTTAACATGACTGTTAACAATAAATTCATTTTTTGGTATTCTCTACGCGAAAAATTGACACTGCTGTTAAAATCATAAATTTTAACATGCCTGTTAAATACCAGAATGAAGTGATCAAAGGCACGTCTTTGCTAAAGTAATGTATTTAGTAACCATAACACAAAGAAATAAACATGATAAAAAGAGTGAACAACTGTCAGTTTATGTCACTTTGAAATTTTAGAAAACTAATCTGTCATTTTGAAATTTTAGAAAAACAAATGGAAATAATGCTTCGGAAAATAAATAAAAATCTGCTGCATAATCATGTCTCATTTTTAGGTACCATATTAAAAATGAATTACATAGAAATTGTAAATTATTAAGTTATCATTACGTATGTAAAATTTCTTCTTTTTGATCCTCGGAATTAACAATTCAAAATGTTAAGTTACGTTGGTTTGATGAACAAGACAGGAATACGCAATTTTAACTGCATTTAATACCTACATTATAATTAAAACTATGTTTTACGATACATCTACATCGTGCTCTCGGTATACCATTTTAAGTTCAGTTTTTCTCTGGCAACACGCTGTGACCGTAATTAAATAAAATACTTCGTAAAAGAGTATATTTTATTAAATAACACCTAGATATTTTTTATATTCATCCATGGTATTTGTCTTTCGACTTCTATTTCATTTTCATTAATTAGAAGTGCAACATATTCAAATTCTGTGATAATTTTATTGTATAAACAGATGTTAAAATTTTAAAGGCATCGATTTGAATGACGTTAAAATATACAGTTTTAACACCTAATTTTAACACGGGTGTTAAATTTTTAAAAGAATTGATAATTATAGAATAGAAAATATATTTTAACAGCAAGTTCATTTTTAACATACTGTTTAAAACTAACAGTTTCCTTACAGAATACACCCCATGGTCTCCTAAATATTCAGTTCAAATATAAAACAGAAAATATTTAAATGAGTGTACATGACGGTGAAAAATAATGTATTAATCTATCCCTACTGCTTGTCAGTCAAATTTATATTCTAGAAATAAAAGTATATGGTCACCTAAATATTTAGTTCAAATAAGAAACAGAAAGTATTTAACTGAGTGTACATAAAGAAGTAAAATTTTAATCTTGCCGAATATTCATAGGGCAAGAACTAAACTTGGGCGTATAGAATTAAATTGATACTAGCTCTATGTTAAATTAAACATGAATCTTAAAGCTTAAGCTATGTTAATTATTTTAGTAGTAATAAAGATCAATATACTTTATTTAAACCACAATATCTTCATTAAAACAAAATCCGCAAACTTTTGTGGCATTGTTATTACAATATTTAAATTTATTTAGTACTTTATCAAATTAAAAGTTATTTCGCAAGCAAATATTATATATTAAAATACGGTAAATCTGAAATTACTTTTTTAATATTTAATATTAAATTTTAACATTCAATAAAATCATCTTCAATTACTGCTGCGATAGATCCTTCGTTTTGTGATCTGAATCTGATTAAAAAACTCTGCTGGAATCATTTGTCTGGCCAACTGACAGAATTATATGACCGGCTGGTTACCAACTTTTTTAATTAATATTTCACATCGTTTTTATAACATGCACGTCTGATCGGCTTCTAAACTGCGATAAGGGAGGATGGATTAGCCAGTGACGTCATGACAGATTTACATCCGAGATGAATTTATTCACTGGTGTTTCATAAAAAGATACAGAAATAGGATACATAAATTGACAATGCGAGGTATAATAGCGTTATAGTTTTTAATGTCATAAGGCTGATATGTAGCAAATAACAGATGAGGTTGAATGTTTTAAAATCGAGGCGATAGCCGAGATTTTATAATCAACCGTGTCTGTTATTTGTATATCAGCCGTGTGACGTTCAGTATTTTTCATAATAACATAAAATATCTTCTTAAAATTCTATTTTCTATGGCATGTTGACAGGTGACAGCTCTTCATGACAATTTCATGACGCTGCGATTTTTTTTGGAACACATGATTTTTAATAATTATTATGTTATAAAAAATAACGGCCGTGGCTGTTTTCATGCATATATCGGTTGAGCATACAGTACTGTTAAAGCACATTTAACAGTATGGTATTATGAAAAAAAATTAAGAGAGGGGAAGAAAGATGAATGTTACAAAATGTGTTAGTTCAATAAGCATATTTTAAAATTTGGAATAATATTTTTGAATTAAGAAACTGTATTCTTAGTTCACAACGCAGGTAGGACATTTCACAGATGGATCGCGTTCGACTTATGTGGGACTTAATACAATTTTACAAGTCTGCCTACCGAATCTACTAAGCAAAAATGATTGGACTGTCATCCTTTTTAGCTCCTGTTCCTTAAGACTCGTACAGCCGTATTCATAGTAATTCTGACGTGATTTAAACCAAGTCTATCTTAGGTCCAAGGTTTTTCCTTATTCATAGTAACCGAGCGTACCCCTAGTTTAAACTAGGTCTAAGTCCTGTCATTGTAACGAATGTATAGTGTGCTTTAAAAAATTACATTTGTAAGACAAAAAATATTGATTAATTGTCAAATTGACAATTTTGGTAATAATAATAAATGATGTAGAGGATGAAGAAAAGCTCAAATGTCAATGATAAAGGTACTTTTATCATATCTGCAAATTTGATATACATAATTGAAATTTGTATTTAATTTTAGAAAATGAATGAGAGACAGAGATTCAGATGAAGATAATACTGAATTAAATAATGCTATATATAACGAAGCATATTTAGACAAAATCACAATAGGCCCGGAAACGAAAACACTTCAAACCTCACATGTAGTTGTCAAATATTTTTATATAAAAATTAATGTGTTAGACAAATTTGGAGTATAATTAAATGATTTTTAGTTAATTTCACACGTTTCTTGTAAATTGCATCCAGTTTCATACCCAAATAAAAGTTCTGATGTATCGTCAAAATCAGCACCGCCGTTAGCCGCGAACAATTTTATTCATATTTTAATTTATAAATTTTTTTCTTCCCATTTTTCCTCATGTATACTCGTACATATGAATACACGCTTCTATATAAACCTATTGTTGTACTACATACTATTCTTATTTTAGATAATATTAAGTATTAATTTTTACACTGACAACTAAATGACATATGAAAATATTCTAATATTTATGTCTGAAGCTTACTTCATATTCATTGCAGACCATGTCCAGATGGATACAAGGGCTAAACTCGGTCTACGTAGACTAGGTTTAAACTGGGTCTAAAATTGACTATGAATAAGTCCAGGGTGGTCTAAGTTAGACCTAGTTTAAACCTAGTCTACAGACCTATAGTTTAAACCGGGTCTATCTCAGTTACTATGAATACGGCTGTTAGTGTTTTTGCACAAATTTGAAACATTTTATTAAACAATATATTGTAAGTTTTCGTAAATAAACATTCTAACCTATTAAGGTTGCCAGATGTTGTTAAAAAAACAGTTGAAGATAAACATGAAAAGAAAGGTGGCTGTGAAACTTGTATTTTAAATTTTGAGGCTATTTTATGCGTATGACGAATGACACAAACGTTCTTTCATTTGATGATGACAGACAAGAGTTATTTAGAGCTATAACAAAAACATCATTCATGTCATTTTATTCTTGTGCTATATTAAGACACCTCCATTCTTGTCTTTTATAAATACGTCTGTTTTCATTTCTCAAAAATAGCTAATATTTCAAAACGTCCATACATCCAAAACTTGTTGTTACATCTTGCATTTTTTCCATCGTTTCTTTTGTTTTTCTGTACTTTACATTTTGACTATTTGCAAATGTAATGTTGCTCTGTTTTAAATATGCAATGTTGTTTTTGTTCAAGCGTAATAAGTATTTTGTTTTCATTTCATTTTTTTATTTAATTTACATTATTTTTCATTTTACCGGATTATACACACTGAATAAACCAGAAATACAAAACATGAAAATGAAATTAATCTTTTTGATGGAACATAATCAGCTGTTATTATAATGTTCCACATAATATACATTATGTTAGAAACAAAAGCTAACATGATTTTGTTATTCTGTAGAATACAAAACAAAAATAAATTTAAAAATCTGATGTGGCCAACACTATACCTCCCGCCATTCACAGCCCGAGTCACAAAAAAGATTAAGCTGATTCTTATTTTTGACTAGCGAATTTTACTCTAATTTTGGCAGTTTATTTCTTAAAATATAGTCTAATCCAAGTAACTACCTTTTTTGATAATAAAATGTTAAAGTTAAATTTTAAATACCGGGATAGAATAGAATTCACTAATCCAAAAATGAAGATTAGCTTAAAGTTTTTTGCGAATCTTTAATTTTTATTAATCTAAATACATATCTACATATTTACTTATGCGGGAAACTGTATTGATATCCTTTTCTACTGTTCTATTTATTTTTACTTTTTAAAAATTTACTATTATTAATTTGAAATGATTATTTCTTTGACAGTGACATTTATCTGTCAGTTACATTTGAATCACTGCGTAACCAAGAAGTTTTGTTTGTTTATAGCGTAGGCACCGGGATTTAAATAATAGATACTTTTATAAATTTATCCATAAAATATGTACAAGAAGTATTAATGCAAATCTGTAGAAAATTTAATAATTTTTATAATAATATTAATCTCAAAAAAATAATATATAAATGTATTTTTCCAAGAAAAATTATTTAGATTTACCCCAAAATCTAATAGGCTCTTTCCATAATAGAAAAAGGTCGAAATACAAGGTTTCAAATTTTTCTGAATGATTGTATTTGAGTTAGAGTGGATGATCTACACATACATACATACATAAACACACACATACACACACACACGCACACACACACACACACACATACACACACATACACACACACATACACATACACACACGCACACACGCACACGCCACGCACACGCACACGCACACGCACACGCACACGCACACACACACACACACACACACACACACACACACACACACACACACACACATACACACACATTCACATACACACAGACATCATCGTGAAAATGTTAAATTGAATTCTAGGGACCTTAAAACGTGGTCATTTGTCAAAATCTTGATATGCGATTTTTAGCACGATCCCTATACCTCCCTTACCAATGGTAGCGGGAGGTAAAGATATGGAAAAAATGTAATATAAAAAATATTTGATTCTTATTATTTTCTTTATTATTTTGTTAAATATCAATATCTGTATAGCATTACCTGGCCAAATTTCTATATTAATTTAGGAATTAATTGAGTCCCAAACAAATATTGATGCACCCATACTTATATGCTACAGTCTACATAAACCCAAATTCGGGCATGGTCGAAAAAATGCTCAGAACTGAGTATGAACACCTGAAATTTCCTAAACCCGAATTTTGCCTCTTGACGGATATTACTTAATCAGAACAATAGTGGTAATGGTAAGGTTAGGTTATGTTACTGTTTAAAAAAAATACAGTTTTTATATTATTGTAAAACTTTATTATTCTTGCTGAGGATGGACAAATGTTGTCCGAAACGTTCATTATGTATAAAATAAAATAACCTATGACTGTGGTCATTAAATTATTGAAACCTACGGCCTACTTTTATTTCAAATCTCTTATCTTTCTCTCTAGATATATAAGTATATTTAAAACTTATGATGAATTGTGGCCCAGAAATTCCAACATTTCAATTCAATACCAGTTGCAAAAGTTTTGTAATTCTCTTCATACTTAAAATTAACGTAAACCAATGTTGTACAACGCATAATATACTTAGTTATGTTTCTTGTAATAATTATTACATCTTGTCGAATTCCTATCTGCCATTCCATCAAACTATAACCCCCTCTACTCTATTTCGTATATGGTAGTGTGGGTGGCAACAATAGCACGTACTAAGGCCGCACGTCCATTGTCTAGCACACACGGTATGCAAATTATAAATGCTTTAGGGATTAACATAGCAGTATCAGATTATCCAAACCTAGGCTGCATTAATGTCTGCTATACTTGAAGCTGCACGATAACAGTGGGCCACGGTGTGGCACACAAACCGACAGGACGTAGGATACTTGATGGGAGAACATATGTATCCATGTCAATCATTAGTTGAGAATTGTTCGTAACATAAAGGGAATGGTAAAGATCGATGTCAGACGGAATATGGAGTTCCAAGGATTGGATATTAGAAATTTTGGCCAGTTCATATTTAAATATATATACCCAAAAATAACGGGAATTATTTTCTAGCGGGTGGTAGGACTCTAGTTCCGAATTTTGGATCTGTTGCCCAAGCGTCGGCTACGTGCCATAGCATCCAAATTTCAAGACGTTTAAATTTCACAGTGCCCAAACTTAAATACATACATACATACATACATACATACATAAAATCACGCATTTCCCACTTAGGCCCACTTTTACAATTGATGGATAAACTATGGTATAGCTATCAGAGGTATAACTTTATCCTAGCAATTATACCTTCGATAAACAAGACTGTCTTTTACAATACATTTTTAACTGTCAGATAGTTATACCAGGAATTACGTTAAATCACTTTAGGTTGGTATTGGCACAATAAAATTATCTTCTTGTTAGACTATTTTTATTCAATATTGTTATTATTTCTGCCTTCTAAATTGCATTTTTCACGATGTTCGATGATATAAATGTTATTTTTGATTTGAACAGTGATGTTGAAATACTTGATTCACATCTGTCAAACGTATAAATAACAATATATCGTTTGTGTTTACGTGGTATCCATAAGAACCAAGGATAAAGTTATCCGACGATTATACGACCGATTTCCATGGGATAAGAAATACTGGTGTTTATTCTATCTGAGGTTTATCCGAGATTTGTAAAATACAATTTCCAGTTTTATACTTGATATAGCGTTATACGAGGTTTATCTAATGATTGTAAAAGTGGCCCTTAGTGGGTTAGCACAAACCCGAAACAATAATAATAATATCAACAACAAAAATAATCACTCGTTCTTTCAACAACATTCTTACTAACCTGACATCATACAACAAATATTCCTCACTCTTAACATATTAAAGTGGCCGATTTTCGGTAGCGAAATACCGCAACCGGACACCAATAATAGTTACGAAACAATCATCCTTCGCCACACATTCCTGTCTAAGCACACCATATTTATAGACAAATTTGGAAATTATGGAAATAGGACTTATACATCGCCCGGCATTAACTAGGACGGAGAGGATGTATCTTCTCTGAAGATTCTATTCTTCATGCCAGAGAAAAAACCGACGATCAAACATGATTGCATCACAGATTTTTCAGTAATTTGAGACGTTCTGATAATCGAAGAACGTCCCGGTTGTAGGACATTTTCAGCTGCTGATTTGTCTAACAAGACACAAAACTTTAATGTCTGTCATTGCAAAATTGGCGAACACGTCAAACATTGGTTATGAAAAATATTACACTCAAATGTTTCCCCAGGGATGATGTGTGGGCAACAGTTCCAAAATAATGTCTAGTAATGATACCTAGAGGGTGAAGTGGAAATTAGAGCCCCACCACTCGCTAGAAAATAATTCATGTTATATTTGAATGCCAACGAAAATTCCCGCAGTTATTTCTTTCTTTTTAATGATTACGCACCTTCCGTTGTTTGTTGATTAATCTTGTAAGTTTCTGAAATCGCGTGGCGCCCTTAATCAACCCACTCCCGTCTCCACGGAGACTAAGTTTCTTTCTTTTTTGTACACTTAATTCTTTTCATTTCATTTATTCCAGTACGTGTATATTTTTTTAAATATTGATACCATTATCACTCTCGAATATTTCTTTTCTGGTTACAGGGTGTTCACGAATTGGCAGGAGTCCGGCTGCCTCCGTACTCGGGTGGTCACGCGGTATTCATGTACAGCACAGCAGCAGACGGCAACGTGACGCTGCAGTTGCGAGACTCGGACGACCTGGATCGTAGTGGCCTGGCGGCCATGCTGGCTCGGCTGCAAGACGACGCCACCCTCTCCATAAGCTATCAAGACGCGGACATCCTCTCCGATGGGAGTATAGACGTGTTGCTCGGTACTGCTGGCACTGGAACTCTCCAAGGATCAGGTAGGAAGGATGATTTGTTTGTTTTATGAACAGTTACATACAAAAAGAAATGGTCCGAAATGCTATGGCCCACAAATATTATACCTCCTTAGTGTCACAAGTGCTAAAGTTATCCCTCCATCGGCGACTTAGAGTTCATACAATCTAAACCCATACAAACTAACCACAAGTACCAATTAAGGTCTTATCACATTTCAGTCTTATCTTTGACTCTTTTTTTACTAATTTATTTTGTATGACCAACGCGATCTATCACACTGCAATGGGCCCGTCCAACTTTTTTTTAATTTTTTATATATTACGAAGAATTTAAAAATAGAAAATCCGTATTTTTTGTTTTCTTGAAATAATGCTTAATATCGCCTAAAATAATTATTAAAGTTTTGGCGCGAAAGTTGTGACGATAGCATCACTCCGTCATAAGTAAAGAGAACCGACATACGTTACGATTAATAATGGTAATGTACAATAAATGTTGCAAGAATAAAAATACGTATCCATTACAAACTGTGATCAAAAATCTTTAGAGCTAATAGTAATAAAATAAGTCAGATAATTGTATCATTTCAAAATATATATTTGTTTGATTTACTTCCATCAATAGATATAGGATTAGTGTTAAATGATAATTTATGTAAAACTTATATACATACAACAATGACAGTATTGATTACAGTAATCAAAGCATAGTTCATAATAAAGAGTAATCCAACATTTAAATTCCTATTTACTAAATGATTGCAACAATGACAAGTATTGATATTACAATAATTAAAACATAAATTATAATATAAATTTATTTATATAAGTAAATTTTCTTTTGATCTTATAAAAAATGACTCGGATATATTAAATATGTGTATGTTAGAGTATGTGTAAAGCTAATCGCAAATTTATGAGCAAAATATATATGGTCCACTCTATATTTACATTTTCACAGGATAACTGGACGACTGTAATGACGCTGACGTCACAACATGGCGACCATTTTACGCTGAGAACTTTAATTACATTATTATAGGTATAAAAATAGAAAATATATAGCAATTTTTATTTAGTTTATTCATATGCGACATATAATTTCTAAAAAGTCGAAGACTTGGATGGGCCCATTACGAATACCCGTTTTCTCTGACTGTTAGAGGATTTTCAAACTTCAAGTTGGTTATAATAAGGCTTCTTTAATGTATTTTTCGTTGCGCTTGGCAATAGAGACATCAGAGATAAATAGTCAGAGGAAATCAAACCGATTGCATTTCATCTGACAACAGGATCGCTGACTTCCTTGTAGCTATCTGCTATCATACTGGAGTAAGTCAGCGATATGACCCGAAGTCGTAGATATTGCGCGACTAGTCAAGGATACTTCCTCTAGTGTTATAAGGCCTTGATGCATAAATTCATAGCGTTTTATTGAATTCAAAATTTATTAATTTTTTAATAAAGAAAATACAAGAACTGTACCTGGTTCCATTTAAGCCATTCAGTATTGCGGAGCATAGGGAATAGTTTTGACCTTTCTGATGGGCTGAAATAGGGTATTCTCTCATATTTTTTTAATTTATTTTTCTTAAAGTACAGTTATATCTATGAGAATCTGTGAAAACCCGCGTAAAAAATTCCTTTTAATAAGCGAGATATTAATTTTTTAAATTTGATTTTGTTGTGTCACGTGATAGTGACGTACTAGTTGCACAGTACCAGCGGTGTGCTATCAGTGGTTCATGCGGCGTCTTATCACATTCGAACATGGAGTAGGGATTTCAACTGGTCTCCCATTGGAAGGTCATCTAGTACATCAGCAAAATTTAAATGCTTTATATCTTTTGTAACAATCAATTTATATTATGATTTTTTGTTTTGCGGATTGGCACACCCAGCAATGGGTAATATGCCGTGATGATATATTTATTTATTTAATTATTTATTTTTTGTTTTTTCCCTGTTGTTTACCTATCAACACTAATATTTTAAATAAATTTTTAATATTAGTAATCCTCAGAGAATACCCTATTAGAGACAAGAGACAAGTTTACCCAATGTAATTTCAGCTACTTCAGATTTGCGCTGTTGCCAGTGCCATCTACTGAATGGCTTAAATGGAAGAGAGCATAATCAAGGATATATTCTCCTTTTTCCTCTATTGTTTACGATTGCCTTCGAACGATATGACAGTTTTTTTAAAATTAATAATAATGCCATATGGTCTTTCTGAACTTAGAGAATCGTTCATGTCAAAATGGCTTTCCTAATGAGAAAACAGTATTATACAATAAAGCAACGTTGACGTAATGCCTAACAAATTGTTTTCCAAGGCATACTTGCCCTAGAAACCAAAAATACTACGAAGTTATGTTTCAACCACGAAGTATAATCTGCAATAACGTCACGTAACAAGCGAGTGAAGAGAGAGGTAGAAATAGGTAGGCCACGTTTAACACACGACGTATACAATTATATACAACATGAAGTGGCACTGATAGAATGAATTACGAATGAATTATATAAGAGTATGTTAAATTTTTTAGTCCTTATATTTGTTAATATTAAATTGTAATTTACTTCCTTACTTCGGCGCCCCTTAAGAAAGGCGCCCCGATGCAACGCATCGTCTGCTTACCGCCTGGAGCCGGCCCTGCCCATATCGTAATTATTTTTATTTATTTATTTATTCATTCATTTATTTATTGATTTATTTATTTATTTATTTAAACAATCCAACAGAACTTAAAAGTTCCAATTACAGGATGAATATACAAAAAATTAAGTACATAAAAGCCCTGCAAAAAGTACACATATTGTAAATAATAAAAATAACTAAGAAAATTAAAATTTTGACAGTTATAATAGTAACAATGAAAAATAATAATTAAAAGTTAGATATCTATAGAACTAAAGTAATTTATCAACTCTCGTCTGAATACATTGAATGAATCAGCGAATACATCTATCTTACAAGGGATTTCATTAAAAATATTGCACATTTGCCAGATTGGAGATTTCATTTCATAATTTGTCCTAACTTTATTACAATTGAAAGTTGATTTGTTTCTCGCTGCTATACGAGGAATGTTTAGCGCAAGATGGCCAAGGATACAACTGTCATTAATAACATTGTTGATGATTTTGTACAGAAATAAGCAAGACTGTATTTTTCGGCGACTGTACAGAGAAATAATATTGGCGTCAGATAAAAGTTCGTTATATGTAATTTCAAAACTGGGATAGTGCTTATATTTTTTATAAAAACAATATTTCTGAACAGATTCCAGTTGACTTATATATTTGTTGTAAATGGGGTTCTATATATGGAGAAAGTATTCCAGTTTTGATCTTACTAACAAATAATATAGTCGATGTAAAGTAGACAAATTATGAAATGATTTGCAAGAACGAATGATATATTTTTGTAAATATTATGACAGTACGAATACTATTATTGCATGGCGATAACCCATTCACTTATCGGTATGTTAACATTAAAACACTTCTTAATCTATGCTAAATATTTTTCTGTCCTTATTTCCCCTTCGTAAAGTATTTTAAATACATTTTGCCAGCGTGTAAAATGCAGGATTAATTGTAAGTCTAGCTAAAAATAAAAAAATCGCCAAGATAGTGGCTGTGAGATTAAATGTTTTTCCTCGCCAGAATATGCATTAAAAACACTGAGTCTAAGTAAGAACGTAAGTAAACTGCTTAAAAAATCCTTGAATAATTTCGATAAAAGCGTTCGGGAAAAAAGCGTAAAGATAACAAGAGTTCTCTTCATCTTAGTCGAAAGTTTCTTGTCCACCGACAATCTCCAAATGCAAATCACTTCGACAAGGGCAGATCCCACACTCGCGCGCTTAAAACTTCCAAAGGATTAAAGGATCGTTAGGGGCACCGCATACAAGCTAAAACGCAGTCGAATTACTATTCACACAAATCCGCAACCGCCCTATATTAAATACGATCAATCGGACCAAATATGCACGCAAACTGACAATAATTTAATGGATCAAAGAGGATCAGAACTCTCTCCGAACCGAACAGAACAGAGCAAATGGAAGCGGAGATGTTTGTGATGTTTTTGTCATTTCGTTTCCATCAACAAGGATAAAGAAATGTCAAATACCTATCGCTGTGCCTTGTGTCTTCTCTCTTTATCATTTCCAAGTGACATCGTCAGTATTGACACAAGTAGCCCTAAGCGGAGAATATTTTATAGCACTTTACAGACCTCAATTAGTTGCAGCCCTCGCTACCCTCGGGCGGCAATCTCTAAACTCGGTCTACAAAGAGCTACTTTCAACCTTTGGGATGGTATAACTAGCGAATGAAATGTGACGTTTAAATTATTTTGTGATTTCTTTTGAAACCCTAGAGAAGAATAGTATTGTTCGAAATATTCAGGTATGATATTTTTGCATGATCCCATTTAAATACTGGACTAGGAAAGCACAGAAATACATTACTATGTCTTGCTGAAAACTGATGGCCGACTAGGGTACCTGCATATCAAAACAGGGGTGCATTTAAAATATTTTAAACATTTTTCGTTTATATTGATTATAACAAAATATTTTGATCTTTAAACTATTTAGTTTGGCAATTCTATGAAATAGATTTATTTTTAATTTCCTCTAACGGTCATTCCGACTCGAGGGTTGCTTACACCTGAACACTAGAATTTAATTAAATGCCTTCAGTATTCCAATGATATTGAGTACAATTCTAATCTTCTGTAACGGAATACATAAGGGTCAGTTTCCTTTCAAATCAAAAATCAAATATAGGCAAATGTTTTCAAAAGAAACCACATCTATTAAATAATCTATACGTCAACTTACATTCGCTAGTCATACTATATACAAATAACTATTGTCTTCTTTGAAGGGATTTAAATAATCCAATTAAATCATTGATACCAAAATAAATAAAAACTACGTAACCAGGTAGTCGGAAATAAGCTATTTTACTGAAATCAAATTTAAATAGTTTTGGTTGTATTAATTGATATTTATGTTTGAAACACTTTTTGTGTGATTAGTATTATTGTAATAAAAAATTCTTTATTTTAATCAAGCATAACATTGTTGTTATTAAAAATCTATTTGAGAAAAAACCTTATGGGATGGGATAAAGCCTTTTTACATGTAAATATACATTCCCGATTTAAAATATAAACAAACAATTAATAATTATTATGTATAATATTTTTTGTTTGATAGTTCATTTTCATTATTGCATTTTTTCTATAAATAAGCATTTTTAAAAAAATATAATTGTACATTATATTTTAGTTCAAATAATTATTTGAACAATATATAGGTAGAATAAACACTGCAATTATAAAAAGAAACTAAGTTTTGTTTAGTTTTGCACTAATCAGAATTAATTTGTTCTTAATAAAACACGTTTAATTTGGCACGTTGACGTAGTTTGTTGTGATATATTACAGTGAATAGACGTTTGTGTGTAGATATTAAGTGACAATGGAAAAACTAATGAATATTTAAAGTGAAATACAAACTTTTGTGATTATATGAGACTATGAGAGGGTGATTTTAAGAAAGATGCAAGGGATGCAGATTTCCTGTGATTCGGTATGTCGTCTTCATTACTCTAACTCTATGTAAAGTAGATAAAATTTGTAAATGTAATGTTTAGGTTTACGTTTGTCAATCTGTATTTATTATACAATATAAATATCGTCTAATATTTGATAACGATACAATGACAATACAATATCGATACAATATGATAATATGTTTATAGTCTGTGACACTATCACTTTTTTAAGTAGGGAAGTATCATTCAATAATGTTATATTATTACTGAATTCTACGTCATTTTTTAGCTATTTCTTTCACTAGTATTGTAAAACGAAATCTTGTATATTGTTATCAAAAGAAACAAAGCGACATGTAATCGTGATCGTATTGTCATCTAATCGCTAATGTAAATCAGTAAACGTAATTGTTTCTTTGCGTTGTACTTATATCTTTCTTATATCGTGAACGTATGGAGAACGTAGATATAAATGTCTTCATTAAAAACATTGAAGCTACGAGTAATAAATAAATAAATAAATATATCATCACGGCATATTACCCATTGCTGGGTGTGCCAATCTGCTTTGTACGCAGATTTCGGTAATGATGACATATTTGTACCGTGCAGGCGTTTACTCAGGGCCGCTCCGTGGGTAAAAGGCGCCCTTGTGCAAAGTTATATTTTAGTAATCCCCCCTAGATCTATAATTTGTGTAAACTATACTTTTGATTCTTTGAAAAATTCAACTAATGAAATTTTATTTGTTAAATTCATGTAATCAATAGATTCAATCAAAAACATTTGTTGTAATCAACAATTTTATAGTTATAGTTTGCAACATAACAATGTCAGTAATTTGTCCATTTGGCAGGATATTTCTTTTACCGGTTTCAGGATATTATTCCATTGTTTACATGTAGAAAAGTAGGCTGGTATAGTTCTGTCAAGATAAATGCACATTGACTTCGACTTCTTAAGCTCGGTTAACCCATCACTCCAGGGTATTTTCTTACCTGTGCTGCCAGGGGCGGATTACCAAATTTACAGTACAACACGGGAAATATACAGATAAAATCTTTTAATGTATTTTGACTATATAAATTTCGCTAAACGTTGTATCACATTATTCTTATTTAATTTGTAAACAACTGAAGTGGCACCCATGGAGTGATTTTCCGAACGAAGAAAATAATCTAATACTGAAGGAGAACATATTTTTAAGATTTGTATAATGTAAAAAAATATATAAATAAATTATTGAATAATAAACTGTAGTAATTTTATTATTAATTTTAATATCTGATTTATGGTTACTGTTTTAAATTTGGTAATTTGGAAAAATTGTGGATACCTCTCTGTGTGCTTACCCTTGCAAATCTTTTAAGCAAATCCATGCTGTGATGGGCGTAAAAGTCAATGTGCATTTATCTTGACACAAACTATAACTAAGTAATAACAGTATCTGTATGGTAATATTACCATACTGACTTGTCAACAATAACGGTCTACAAAATGAAAATAAAATGAAAATATAATGCCCTTCATTAATACCTACAGATAATGTTATCCTATCGTTCTAAATACGGTCTACTTTATTCTAAAGTAATAAACATGAGCAATAAAGCACGTAATTTGAATATTTGTCATATTGACATATGTCAAAATGATTGTTCTGTTAACCATAACAATCTGAAAGTAGCATTATGAAAGATTTTCAAAAAATGATATTTATCAATTATGTGTTAATTTTCTGAAACCGATAAACTATTGAACAAACCACATTAATCATAACAAGCTTTAGATGTCTTACATCTTACTTACATCTGCGGCAGTTATGATGTGTATAACATTCCTAGAGGTATGTTAATAGCGATTACTTTTTCTACTAAATTTTAATAGTAAATTCTTGTATTTAATTATTGGATTCATTGTCGAATTCATTATTGTAATCAATAAATATTGTTGAGTTATAATCAAAATATTCTTTGTTGTAATCAACATCTTCACAGCTATTAATATAACAATGCTACAAAAATAACCGATTAATAGGATAATTATTTTACTTACAACTTATACCTAGAGCTCTAGGTAACGCAAAAAAATTAAAAATTATTGTTCACTTCAATCGCCTTACTTTGTAAGTTGTATAGTAATTTTTTATTTATGATTAAGAGCATTTTATAAAGATTTACTATTATTTACAGTATAAACGGCGCCTCTCATAGATAGGCGCCTTTGTGCGGGGCGCACTGATTGTATTGTGATTGTATCGCTAATGTAAATCAAGCATCAAGCCGTATAATTGGTGTATTTTTAGACTTATCCAAAGCATTTGACTGCGTTAACCACTTAACATTATTACGAATATTAAATAATTATGGCATAAGAGGCATGGGTGCAGAATGGATCTTGTCATATTTAAAAGATAGGAAACAGGTGTTTATTTATGATAATCAACAATCAGATGCGCAAGTAATAAAGAGTGGAGTTCCACAAGGGTCTATTCTTGGTCCCATACTTTTTATTTTATATATAAATGGCATAAAGACCATTTTAGAAGCAAATGAATTTATTTCTTATGCTGATGATATATCTTTTATATCATCAAATATAATTGAAATATCAGCTATTGTTGATAAATTAGCATCACTTGATTTATCTCTAAATATTAACAAATCAGCGCTTATTAATTTCTCATACAATAAAAGAGATTATCCTATAAATGCTCAGTGTAAAGGTGAGTTATTACCCCAAGTAACTAATACAAAAGTTTTAGGACTTCATTTAAATGAAAATCTTATTTGAGATTCACATATTGACAACATTTGCAATTCTTTGTCATCACTTTGTTACTTGATTAAGCATATAAGAACAATAACAAACATGAATTTAGCTAAAATGTTTTATCATGCTAAATTTTATGCCATACTACATTACGGTAGGTATATTATTTTGGGGTAACTCCCCATCTGCTTCTCGTGTGTTTATTTTGCAAAAGCAACAGTTAGAAACATTTTTTTGCTAACTAAAAGAACATCCTGTAGGAGCATATTTAAAAATGAAAAAATGTTAACTTTGCCATGTATTTTTAATACAGTCATTCATATTAGAAAAGCAAAAGAAAATCTAACATCTCTAAGTGATATTCACAATTACAACACGCGTGGAAAGTCAAATTTGGTAATACCGAAAATTAACTATATTAAATCAAAAAATAACCCAAACTATAATGGTCTAGTATTCTATAATAAACTACCACAAGATATAAAAGATACAAAAACATTAACATCTTTCAAGAATAAACTAAAACATTATCTATAGAAAAAAGTTATTATAGCACAAATGAATTTCTTAGTGATAAGTCCTAACCCATATTTCGAATATTATTTATATTTGAATTCAATGTATATTATATTGTTTTATATTAATTGTGTGACTTTTTCTATGCTATGTACATTTGTCTTTGGAAATAAATATTATTATTATTATTATTATAATATAGTTTAATTCGAAATGCATTACAAATAATTAGAATTTCAAAATAGATGAAGTTAACAGGATAATAGGAAAGTAGCCAAGCGCAAAGATATATTATTGTTGAAAATTAGTAAAATGCAAATATTTCTTTGCATAATTACAAATCTTTACAACTTCAAATTGTTCGAATAATTCTTCCACGTGTATAATTACTCCCAATCAGTTTCTTCATCCCCTGTTTCGTATTTCCAAACAGTTTTAATATTAACTCCCCTACAATAGCACTTACAAACTTTCCGCTAATTTCCTTGCGCTGGAAGGCATGAAATAATTGTTTCAAATCGGAAAGATGATTTTTGCAAATGGTTCCGAGTTCCAAGATGAGCAAACAAAGAACTGCATCGAAGGCTGCAGGCTTCCAATAGCAAGAATCGCACAGATTCTCTCGCACTTTGTCAATATTTTCACAACGGTGGCCATTAATATTTATAGGGGAATCTCTACCTCTGTTCCTAAGAAATAGAGAACTCGAGGAGAAACTGATTTATCCAGTTTTAGCTTTCTTTCTGACTGTGTTATGAGGGTAGAAGATTGGAAATCAGATAACCCAAATTCAAAACTTGACCAGTGTATGTTTCCGTAACTTTTTATTAAAATGTATGTACATGATATATTTTTACCTTCCGTCACCTTTAGGTAAGGAAGGTATTGTCTTTGGTCAAAAAATTCGGTGGTGAGTTTTTGATGAATAAGCACGTTTTAGGGTCCCTAGAATACGATTTTACTATTTTTACGATGAAGTCTGTATGTGTGTGTGTATGTATGTGTGTGTGTGTGTGTGTGTGTGTGTGTGTGTGTGTGTGTGTGTGTGTGTGTGTGTGTCTGTGTGTGTGTGTGTCTGTGTGTGACAAAATTTTCTAATGCGATAACTCTAATAAGCACGTTTTAGGGTCCCTAGAATACGATTTTACTATTTTTACGATGATGTCTGTATGTGTGTGTGTGTGTGTGTGTGTGTATGTATGTGTGTGTGTGTGTGTGTGTGTGTGTGTGTGTGTGTCTGTGTGTGACAAAATTTTCTAATGCGATAACTCTAATACTACAATTCCAAAAATTATGATTCTTTCGTATTCCTCTTCGTCACAGCCATGTGAAGAGCTGATTAGATTTTGGTTATAATTGGTCGACCGGAAGTACCCTCATTTGAAGATTTTAACAATTTTTTTTGAAAAAACGATGTTAAATATCATTTTTTCACATTTAATGTTATTATAAATATTAAAGAATTATTTATTCTCTATACAATTTGAATGCATTTTATGCTTCATATTTAATGGACATAGAGTTAAAAAATTATAAAGACATTAAATATCATGTATATTAGTCAGCTTTGCTATAACTCTGGAAACAGCTGCTACATTAAGAAAATAGAAAATTCTGATTGAAAGGTGTCAGTGTCAAGTGTAGTTGACAGTATGTTTATGTTATAATTTTACTGGAAATATAGGATCTTTTGTTAGAAAGTTTCTGTTTGGTATAAAATACATACAACTGCCTTAAGGTAATGTACAAGAAATATAATCTTTTTCAAGGAACGTTCTGTATGACATTTTTACAAAATACATAGAACTGACGGAAGGTAATGTGCTGGCCGCATCAGATTTTTTAATCGTTATTTAGTATTATTTTATTATCAATGTAAACTATTATTCACGAAAGATGACTATTCAAGGTCATTTGTGAGCCGTCTGATATAATATTACTTGCAGATAACTTCATTGCATTTCGTTTGCATAGGCGTGCAACATGAAATATTTATGGACACATTTGAACTGAAAAAATAAGAATAATTCATTTGAAAATTATGTTTCTTTGTAAATAATGCCTTTCTGAAAGGTTTATGTTCTTCACTCATATTTTTGAAAAATACAAAAATATAGACTTAACTTATAAACCAAGGAATAATAATTTGATTTAAACGTCAAAGCCACTGGGTAAATATTAGCACAGGGCAGTGCAGTAGATAATTAGGTATCTGTAATTCTACGACATATATCATTATTATTTATAGTGTGTTAGAAAGTAATGCCACTATTTACGTATATCTGTCACACCACATAAATGAAATAGACATAGGTCAAATAATATTTCTCTTTCTAATACAATATGTTGCTAAGCTACTAATATAAAGTGATGAGTATTCTTTCTTCGAACAAATGACCTTGAATAGTCATCTTTCGTGAATAATAGTGTACGCTGTTTTAACGTGCACATAAACTGAACCCTAAAAATCTGATGTGGCCAGCACATAACTTCTCGCCAGATATTTTACCTGGTTGTACGCATAAAGCAAAAAATATTTTTAAATACAAATACATATATTCTTGTCTCACTACAAAATAATTCTCACATATATTTGCAAAATCTATGGGATACTTTAATAGAAATTATGTACAATACATACATTTTCTTTATATTCAATATCCTGAAATTTTCTTTTTCTACTTTTCTTTTTCTTTATATTCGTTATTTTTTCGCAAATTCATTTTATATTCTTTTTTACGTATATTCTTTTGCGTTGTTGACTTTCTTTTATTTTCATAATCTTCACAATGATATATCATCTTTACCGATATCTGTGTACAAAGCAGATTGGCACACCCAACAATGGGTAATAAGCCGTGATGATATATTTATTTTATTTTTTATTTCATAATGATGTACAAATATTTTTGACAGTGGCATACCAATATTTTTGACACTGACATTTATGTGTCAATTACAAACATTTGAATTTCTTGCCTTGAAGTAGTTTGTTCTGAGATTTTTTACATCAAATTATTTTATATGGATTTCTTTATCTCTAAATGTATAGAAGATATAATAATGAATTTATATTTATCGAATAAGAATTTAACGTTCTTCAATATAAGTATTTACATAAATTTTTGAATGAACTACTACTTCCGGTTGTCCAATTGTTACCAAAACTTAATCAACTCATCCCATTATTGTTAGATTGAGGAATCCGTAGTTAAAAATGTCTTAAGCCTTATAGTATTTGAGAAATCGTGGATCCAACATCGACACATCCACACATGCATCCATACACATACGGACATTATAGTAAAAATGTTATAATGGGATTCTAGGGACCTTAAAACGTGCTTATTCACTAAAGTCTGGATATGCGATTTTTAGCATGAATTCAATCTCCTCTTAGCGAGAGGTAAAAATCTAGAGTGGCCAACACAATACCTCCCGCCATTTACAGCCCGAGTCACAAAAAAGATTAAGTTAATCCTTGTTTTTGGATTAGCGAATTTTACTCTAATTTTGGCAGTTTATTTCTTGTAATATAGTCTAATCTAATCCAAGTAACTACCTTTTATGATAATAAAATATAGATTAAATTTTAAATACCGGGATAGAATAGAATTCACTAATCCAAAAATAAGGATTAGCTTAAACTTTTTTGCGAATCGTTAATTTTTATTAATCTAAATACATACCTATTTACTTATGCTGGAAACTGTATTGAATTACTTTCCTATTGTTCTGTTTACTTTTTTCTTAAAGATCGATTTGACGATAAATAAAAATTACGGGTCTATTAGTTTTCATTACTCTATCGATTAAAGTTAAATATGAAAAATCGTGCATGACCTCATTGTCCCATATGTCTTGCAAGGTAGATTTTACAGTACGCACTAGATTTTTACGAGGTTGTTTTATACCAAAAGTGTAGTCTCGGTAAAAGATAAATCTCGACTAGAAGTTGGCCCTTTATATACTGGTCGTACTATATCAACAGTCATTTGCCTCAGAGTTTTTATAAGATTTAAATCTATATTTTAAATATAATATTTTTTTTGTAGAAATATCACACCGTAACTGTAGGTTTTAAATTTTGTTGAAAATGTAATTATTTTGATGAAATTTATATTCTAATGTTGAAAGTACGTTATACAATACATATCATACATCAAAGTACGATATAGGATATTGCAAATTTTACACATTATTGAAAATATTAATTAACAGAACATGTTCTGTTGTGAAGTTTTAATTAAACCATAATTACGCTATCAGAATCAACTGTTAATTTCAATAAAAATGATAATTTATCCATTCCCCGTGTTCTCATTACTATAGGGTGCAGGTCAATTGAAAAACTTCAGAGAAAATTGTTTATGAACAAATCTACTTCATTTGTATTCACAGATGGAAATATATGCATCACAAAAATAGTAAATGTCCATATTTATTTTTAAAATAATATTTAATTATTTGTGTAAACTATAGTTTTGATTCTTTGAAAAATTCAACTAATGAAGTTTTTTTTGTTGAATTCATTCTTGTAATCAATAGATTCAACCAAAATCGTTTGTTGTAATCAACAATTTTACATTTATAGTTTGCAACACAATGTCTGTAATTTATGCATTTAGTAGGATGTTTATTTTCCTTTTTTGCCTCTCGCTAAGAGAGGTATTGTATACATGCTAAAAATCGCATATCCAGATTTTAGTGAATAAGCACGTTTTAAGGTCCCTAGAATCCGATTATAACATTTTTACTATGATGTCCGTATGTGTGTGTGGATGTTGGATTCACGATTTCTCAAATACTATAAGATTTAAGACATTTTTAACTACGGATTCCTCAATCTAACAATAATGGGAAGAGTTGATTAAGTTTTGGTAACAATTGGACAACCGGAAGTAGTAGTTACAAGAAAAAAATCATCTAAATATTATTTATCGAAAATTTATGTAAATACTTATATTAGAGAACGTTAAATTCTTTATTCGATAAATATAAATTCATTATTATATCTTCTATAGATTTACAGATAAAGAAATGCATATAAAATAATTTGATGTAAAAATTCTCAGATCAAACTACTTCAAGGCAAGAAATTCAAATGTTTGTAAGTGACACATAAATGTCACCGTCAAAAATATTTGTATGCCACTGTCAAAAATATTTGTACATTATTATGAAGACTATGAAAATAAAAAAAGTCAACAACGCAAAAGAATATATGTAAAAAAGAATATAAAAGGAATTTGCGAAAAAATACGAATATAAAGAAAAAGGAAAGTAGAAAAAGAAAATTTCAGGATATTGAATATAAAGAAAATGTATATATTGTACATAATTTATAGTAAAATATCCCATATATTTTGCAAATATATGTGAGAATTATTTTGTAGTGAGACATGAATATATGTATTTGTATTTAAAAATATTTTTCGTTTTATGCGTACAACCAGGTAAAATATCTGGCGAGAGGTTATGTGCTGGCCACATCAGATTTTTCTAGTAAATTTTAATAGTAAACTATTGTATTTAATTATTGGATTCATTATTGTAATCAATAAATATTCTTGAGTTATAATCAAAATATTCTTTGTTGTAATCAACATCTTCACAGTCACAGTTATTGTATATTAATATAACAATGTTAGAAAAATAACCGATATAATAATAATCTACTTCATTTGTATTCACAGATGGAAATATGTGCATCACAAAAATAGTAAATATCCATATTTATTTTTAAAATAATATTTAATTAATTCACAATATCATCGTTTTAAACGATTTTTAAATACCTACTAGTAGGCGAAAGATGTCTATAGTTATAATAATAAATGATCTAATTTTAAGTGACAATCTTAATTAGAAAGATATTTAAAGATATCCTGCCTGTGACATTTTCGTTAATTTTTAACGATTTGTCAAAGTTGAGACAACTAATAAAATTAGAAGAAAAAAAGTTCTGTGCCAACTGTTACGATTAGTTAACTAAAATAAAACGGTTCTGTTCTTTGACATAATTATTCAAATGCGGATGATGTACTTCAGTTTCGAAAAGCAGGTATCAAACAACTTCAGAAGATATTCATGCATACCTTTGTGTCTGAATTTCAGAATTAATCAGTAACTTTTAATAACACTGCAATTAAAATATTAGATATTCAAAACTGTTTTTTCTGCTTGGAATTGGAATGCTATATTCTAGCACTCATGTTGATGTTAGAAGAAGCTTCATTCTTAAACGATTTTTGACGAAATTTTGTTATTTGAGATTGGCATGGCGGCAATAAATACCTACACTAAATATATAGGCAACGAATACAATAAAAACATGACGTGGCCAGCACAACACCTCCCGTTATTTAATTTTCAATAATTTAAATATACATACTTACATATTTAGTTATACTAGAAACTGTATTCCATATAACTATGGTTCTATTTACTATTTTCTTTTTAAAACGTTACTATTATTAATTTGAAATGATTAGTTGACAGTGACATTTCTCTGTGAGTTACATACATTTGAGATATGAACTATCTAATCAAGTAGTTGCGCTTGTTTAAAGCGCATGTACACACTTACACACATACACACAGACATCACCGTGAAAATGTTCTAGGGACCTTAAAACGTGGTCATTTACCAAAATTTCGATATGTGTTTTTAGCACGATCCCTATGCCTCCCTTACCATGGGTAGCGGGAGGTAAAAAGCACAAATAACAGTCACAAACATACCTAATCCCAGCAAACACAGTTACGTACTTAGTACGTAATATAGACATAACTCGTATTATATGTTACATACCGAATAACATCCCTGGAAAGTACATAGACCTATGTCCGCAACATGGTCTATGAGACATCACATCCCATGTATGTAGATATTGTAACGTAAATGGTATATAACAAAAGTATATCACTTCTTTGTAATTATTTGAATATACTACTTACATTGTGAATTTTTATACCTGTTACTTCGTTTTAATCCTAAATTTAAATATTAAATATTATGAAGGATGGTAGGAAAATGTGTAGGTATTAACTACAAATAATATATATTTAAATATGTAGTTTATTATAATACTTATATTACAAATTTATTACAATAGAAATTAAATATAAAACAACTTAATGAATCGATTCTGTTCACATCTGTAAGTCGCAAGATCTGTAAATATGAACAAAATCGCACCTAAAGCTGCCACCCTAATGTATAATTTTATATTAATCAACAAGAACAGGTGTGTTTTGTCATTTTTTCAGATTTACAGATCTGTAAAACTTACAGATGTGAACAGAATCGACCCATAAATTTCACTCAGACTAGTTCAATACAATTTATTAATACAATACGTAAAATATATAATATGTAATATGTATAAACGTTTTTCATTTAAAATTCTAATTTTATAGTATTTTAGTTTGAAATTATTATTTCAGGTTATCTAAATTTTCATTTTCGTTCAAGAATGAAAATAAGCTACATAATGAATACATAGTTACATAAACAAACTTACCGTATGACAAGCTGATTTTGCCATGAAATCAAAGAATTAAAGTATACACAATACATAAAACATAAACAAATACTGCAATGGCTGCAAAAGTAAAATGCGTCGTTGTTAAACCTCTGCACACCTGGCTTGGACAGACAGAGACCTTGGTCACATAAATAGACCAATTAGATTTGGAATAGATGACACGTGATCAATGCGCTACGAATATATTATAAGTACGGTAACATGTATATAGTTATAGGTATGTACCAGGTCCAATACCAATGTGACATACCGACAATATCATTTACAGTCTCTTGAGAGATGTCCGACATGGTATCTGTATATATATATATATATATATATATATATATATATATAAATAACAAGAAGATATCGGGTAAATCAGCCATGTGAATAAAGCAGCTGTAGACACGTGTTTCGCTCTGTTAGAGCTCATCAGATGAGCTCTAACAGAGCGAAATCACGTGTCTACAGCTGCTTTATTCACATGGCTGATTTACCCGATATCTTCTTGTTATTTGTCCTCTTGCAGCCGAGTGTCATCGTTTTGATTTTAATATATATATATATATATATATATATATATATATATATATATATATATATATATATATATATCACATACCTGGTACATATATGTTAAAACTGTGTTTGCTGGGATAAATCTACCAAAATTTTCCTTAATGGCAATTGTAAAAAAAAATTAAGGCCTCAACAAAGAAAATAGTATAAAACACACGTTACGGAATGCAATTTAAGCACTCGTTTGTTTGTCCGCTCGCCGCTGCGCGCTCGTGAGCTTATTTGTAACTCATGCTAAAATACGTTACCTTCTGTAACTTATGTTAATATCATTTCCAGTGAAATATTGCTCATAAAATAATTACATCAATTTCAAATCCAATAGTGATAAAAATATTGATTGCTATTCGGAAGAACATAAAAAACTATCATAAAGAAATGCAAACCAAAAGTCAGTATTACTTTATATTTGTAAATATAAAAATTTCAAATTTTACGTTTTCTAGTAACCTATGTACTAGCCCAAACCAGTGCCATAACTAGGGCGTGGCAAAGGTGGCGCGCGCCACGGGCGCAGAATTTTTAGGGGCGCAAAATTGTAATCCTTTGCACGGTTTTAGATCAAAAATTTCTAAAATCTATTTTCTAAATTTGGCAAATAATTATCTACAGCTGGCTTAAATTTTATTCTCTTTGTTGGTACCTCCAAAAAGACATATTAATTTTGCACCCTCTAGCGACCCCGGAATTTGCCGCCATCTTGGATCAAAGGTGCAAAAATGAGTTTTGCCCATTTTCTTGAAAACAGTGGCCCAAATTTTACAAGAATACAAAATTAAAGCTTGTAATTTCGTGTACATAAAAGGTTTCTTACATTTTTTGCCTAGTATGAGTTATGTTAAAAAATAGTTAACCAGAATAACAATTTATGATAGAAATTCAAATTACTCAAAACAATAAACAATATTAGGTATTTAATACGTAGTATATGTCTGGTTCCATTTAAGTCATTCAGTATTATAGAGAATTGGGCAGAGTTTTGAACTCTCTGATTAGTTGAAATTGGAGACAAGAAACAAGTTTACCCAATGTAATATCGGCTAGTTAAAACTGGCGCTGATGCGAGCGCCATCTGCTGAATGGCTTAAATGGAACAGAGTGTAGACGATTTTGCTGATGAGCGGTTACTAGCAACTTAAATTTGCATGAAATTCCTCTAAAATCGGTTTTGATCATTTCATCTGAAAATTCGACACGTATTAAATACGTAATATTGTTTATCTTTAATCGTGTCAAAATTTTAAACGAAAATATGAGAACTAAACCGATTTACAGATGTTTTAAATTTTAGAAAATGTTCATGTAAGTTTAAGTTGTTAGTAAATCGCGAACCGCTCATCAGAAGTTTTTGTTTTTATTTTCTTCATAAGGGCGCAAATAAAAATTTTGCCACAGGCGCTCAAAACCCGAGTTACGGCTCTGGCCCAAACTCATATTAGTTGGGTCAGTTAACATTTTTTGGGACAAATACAAATTACAATAGCGTCGCAAATATATTGTTTCGGTTTGCTTTTGTTTTCATTTTATACACATAGATATTGGATAGTTTCTGGTTTTTTGTTGTTTACAGTATTTTATTAATTTGGCATACAAAGTATTTCGTTGAAAGTAGTATTGCAAAAAATTTTGTCTCAAATTGTTATTTTCCTGAATTGTTGTTCCTCCGTTGTAGAAATTGTGTTGAAATATAAAAATTACAGCTATTTGTCGACGTAGTGGAATATAATACGAACATTGCCAACGTCTGAAGGTTTACGAGAAAAATGAAAGTGCTTCGTGGGTCATCATCTAATAGAAAAGCACTTCCCTTCAAATAAACGCAAAATACGAGGATTTTTCTCACAGCAGCACAATAAATAATGTTCGACAAACATTGAATAAAAAATTTACAATTGATACCAATAATTGAAATGTAATAATATTGCCGGAGCAATGAAAATTGTATAAAAAATTCTTTGAAATTGAAAACAATATTACAGCCATTATTGTTAGTTGAACTGTTGTTAACTATTTCATTTTCATCTGGAAAACAATTTAATTATAGTTTCAGTTTAAATTAAAAGCAAATATCATGGATGGTAGGAATGTAATATTACCAGGCACACTTCAGAATTATAGAGAATAAGACTGATACTTTTATATATATAATATATTTCACCATTTTATTCGTTTCTTAAAAGCTCCCAACGAATATTTTTTTTATAATGCTTTCAAAATAATTTCTGGGTAACTTAAAATTTATATATCTCGCTTATACTAATTTAATAATACTTGATGTGCTAGACGCAGAATTTAATTCTCTAAAACTCTTATTTGAAGCATTTATTTCTAAAATCAAAATGAAACCATTTTATTCATGAAAAACTGTTAACAACTTCAGGTAATATATCACTTCCGGTTAGCCTGTTTTAACCAAAATCTGCTATGTTATTCCAATTGATATAAAAGTCTTATATACCAAATTTGAAAACGCAAAATACGAGGATTTTTCTCACAACAAAATAAATAATGTAATGTAATAATATTGTCGGAGCAATGAAAATTATATAAAAAATTCTTTGAAATTGAAAACAATATTGCAACCATTAATGTCAGCTGAACTGTTGTTAATTATTTCATTTTCATCTGGAAAACAATTTAATTATAGTTTCAGTTTAAATTAAAAGCAAATATCATGGATGGTAGAAATGTAATATTATCATCAGGCTCACTCCAGAATTATAGAGAATAATTTTATAGTTCGACGACTGTATTGGATAGTTGTTAATTAATCCTTTTTCCTTACTTAAGTCGTGATTATCCTTGTATATTCACATTTAAGTCAACTAGTCAGTTACACGTGTAATTTTTCTTAAACAAAGTTTTTATTTTACATTTTGGACTACAAATATTACAATTTTCATATTTATTTATTTTTTACAATTGACTGCTTATCTTTTTATATGTTATATATTTATGTTTGTATACCTCATGACGATCAACTCTGTGATAATTTTATCGAAAACTATTCCTCATGGGTGGTTGTAATTGACCATTTCTGTAAGTATCTGTACATTATTTATAAGCAAAAAAAATTTTATGTTTTAATATCTGTACCTCATTTGTAAAAATGTTTGTAATCTTCATTATAGTGCTCTGAAGAAGACTAACGTTTTAGTCAAAACGTCGGTTAGAAATAAATAACTTTCACCAGTAGACTGCTTGTCCAATCATGTTTTTTCCCTTGGGACCCATCATAGAGAATAAGACTGATACTTCTATATATGTATAATATATTTCACCATTTTTTCGCTCCATTTCTTAAGAGCTCCCAACGAATTTTTTTTTTTTTAGAATGATTTCAAAATAATTTCTGGGTGACTAAAAATTTGTCGAAGCTATCAAAATTAATTTCTAAAGATTTAACTTATCTGTCAGCTAAATCGAAAAATATAGCATCGATATTATAACAAAAGCAAAAATTATATATTGTCAATTTTTTTTTAATGATTTATCGTTATATCTAACAGTTACATTAACATAATCTAGTTTAACCATAGATGAAAATACCAGGTTGGTAAAAAATAATCGAGAAATTAAAAAAAATTAGTAACTTGCAACAATCCTACTTTTGATTTGGTTATATTTTTTTTTATTAAGATATGATCTGTTATAAATAAAGTCACCTGTTAGAAAATAAAAATCTGGTGTGGCCAACACCATACCTCTCGCCATTTACAGCCCGAGTCAAAAAAAAGCTAATCCTTATTTTTGAAATAGCGAAAATTATTCTTATTTTGAAAGTTTATTTCTTAAAATCTAGTCTATGTAATCCAAGTAACTATTTTTTTTGATAATAAAATGAAGATTAAATTTTAAATATCGGGATATAGAATTCAATAATACAAAAATGAGGATTAGTTTAAACTTTTTTGTGAATCGTTAATTTTTATTAATATAAATACATACCTACGTATTTACTTATGCTGGAAACTGTATTGTTTTTCTTTCCTATTGTTCTATTTACTTTTTTCTTTTTAAAACGTTACTATTATTAATTTGAAATGATTAGTTCTTTGACAGTGACATTTATCTGTCAGTTACATACATTTGAATAACTGCGTAACCAAGGAGTTTTGTTTGTTTAAAGCGTAAACTCCGGGATTTAAATTATAGATAATTTTATAAATTTATCCATAAAATATGTACAAAAAGTACTAATGCAAATATGTAGAAAATTTAATAATCTATTTAAAGGTATTTTACGAAGAAATGCTATTTTGAGCTTCAAGTAAAGACCCATTTCCGGTTATCCGATTTCCACCAAAATCTAATGAGCTCTTTGCATGTTACAAAAAGGTCGAAATACAAGGTTTCTGAATGATAGTATTTGGGTTATAGCGCAGGATCCACACATACACACACACACAGACATCATGAAAATGTTAAAATTGGATTCTAGGGACCTTGACACGTGCTCATATACCAAAATCTCGATATGCGATTTTTAGCACGATCCCTATATCTCCCTTACCAAGGGCAGCGGAAGGTAAAAAAGTATAGCAAACACTCTATAAGGTAATTAAGAAAAATAGAAATAAAATATATAAATAAATATATCATTACCGAATTCTGGGTACAAAGCAGATTGGCACTCCCAGCAATGGGTAATATGCCGTGATGATATATTTATTTATTTTATTTATTTATTACCCATTGCTGGATGTGCCAAACTGCTTTATACACAGATATCGGTAATGATGTAATATTTGCACCGTGCGGGCGCTTACCAGGCGCCACCTCACGGGCACTCATTGCTGGCGTGGAGAGTGCACCGTAAGGGCCAAGAAAAATAGAAAAAATATTCATACAATTTTATAATTAATTAAATATTCAAACTGCAGTATATTGATATTTAAAATGTTATTAAAGTAATGTGAAACTTTGTTAGTAATTCTTGTCTAACATCAACAAAACTTTGAAAATCCTCATTTTACGCTAAGATTTGAAGCCTAGTTCTGGTGTAGTACTACAGAGCAGAGTTTATTCCATTACTCACCGTAGACAGGGAATATGCTAATGTCTGTTTATATTAAGGTGCAAGAATCCTCAATATGCATGCAAAGTGCCACGTTTCGTCTAATACCTTATATTTATGAATAGGAAATTAAACAACTACGGCGCAGACGCACTGATACTCAGCTTCACTACGAACAACTTCACACCGACTTGCATTAATTGAGTCTTCTTGTTTTTCTTGCAACTGGGAATAGCCTCACAAGTCGTGGAGTTTGTCTTGGTATTGAGAATTTTATTAAACTATACAATGCTTAATTAGAACCGACTAATTAACATTCAAAAACTTTTAAAAAAATCTGATGTGGCCAGCACATTACCTTCCGTCTGTTCTATGTATTTTATGTAAATGTCATACAAAAAGTTCCTTGCAAAAGATTATATTTCTTCTACATTACCTTAGGGCAGTTGTATGTATTTTATACAAATTCCATACAGAAAGTTTCTAGCAAAAGATCCTATATTTCCAGTAAAATTATAACACAAACATACTGTTAACTGCACTTGACACTGACACCTTTCAATCAGAATTTTTTTAATATAGCAGCTGTTTCCAAAGTTATAGAATGACTGGCTAATATATATTTAATTTCATTATAATTTTTTAACTCTATAGGGCACGAGCAGACACGTGACTCGAGCGACCTTGACTTGCTTGTGATCAGCTGATTTGTGTGCGCATGCCATTTTGACAAGAACATTGTCAATTTGACAAGACCAATATGTTGACTTATTTTGATTTTGAATTGCTAAAATGTTAATATTTTACAATTTTTAGGCAGTAAAACACATGTAATTAAAAATAATAACATTTTAGCAGTTAAAAATCAAAATAAGTCAAAACATTGGTCTTCTCAACATGACATTGTTCTTGTCAAAATGACATGCGCACACAAATCAGCTGATTCTAACTACGTCAAGGTCCCTCGAGTCACGTGTCTGCTCGCGCCCTATATTCACAAATAAAATTATGTTTAGATTTATGGTTTATACGTTAGATTTAAAGACTTTGGCCGCATATTACGTAATGACTCCATTCACGCTTCAGAATTCAGTGTCTCAAAATCCAAATCATAAAGCCAAACACTTTAGGTTTATGATTTAGTTTGACGTCATAAACTTCACCAATGAGAACGAGTCTGAAACGATGTAGATATATACACCCATCTTTATTTAGTATTCACTTGGTGGAATCCTTTTTAAACAAATGCGAGAAGAACATAGAACTGTCAAAATTTAATTGCTGAAATATAACCAATAATGCCAAGCGAATGACAGTTTCACGGCGCACGGGTATTAAGTATCGCTCTACCGATATTTTAATCTTGTTTTTGAAGCATTTACATAAATGTCAGTACAATCAAAACTAAATTAAAGTTAAATTAAACTTGCATTTATGAATGACTTACTTAAATCTAAACAAAAACCATAAACCTAATTTTCATTTGTGAATGCACCTTATGTCTATTTAATATGAAGTATAAAATGCATTCAAATCGTAAAGAGAATAAAATGTTTTTTAATATTTATAATAACATTAAATGTGAAAAAATGATATTTAACACCGTTTTTTCAAGAAAAATTGTTAAAATCTTCAAATGAGAGTACTTCCGGTTGACTAATTCTAACGAAAATCTAATCAGCTCTTCATATGGATATAGCGAAGAAGAATACGAAAGAATTATAATTTTTGGAATTGTAGTATTAGAGTTATCGCATTAGAAAATTTTGTCATACAGACACACAAATATATATATATATATATATATATATATATATATATATATATATATATATATATATATATATATATATATATATACAGACATCATCGTGAAAATAGGACCCTAAAACATGCTTATTCATCAAAAACTCACCACCGAATTTTTTGACCAAAGACAATACCTCCTTACCTAAAGGTGACGGAAGGTAAAAAGCGGATTATTTTAAATGTTCTTTATTTTCTTCCTCAACGCAGGGCAAACAATAAGTCATTAGATTTATTACTTGGCCACTATTTGCAAAGTAAACATAGTATTTCATCTTCCATTATCCCAAATTGAAGTATTGCAACATATTACTATTTTTAATGAATAAATCATTTCAGGACTTGTTTACTGTAACATAGTTGCCCATCTATTCAGTTTGACATCAACAAAAAATATTTTCCATCAACTAGTACGTTGTACAGGACGGAAAAATTACATTTCGTCCGAAACCAGGTCAGCCGAAATCAATAGGGCGTCGTTCAACAATTAATCATTATAATGTGTCACTGCTTTAACGACTACCTCACAAACAGAATCATGTGAGGGACAGAGGGACACTCAATTCAACAGAAATTGATTGAGGAACGACATGCTAAAATACGGAATTCAATGTTAACTGAAATTTCTGGGTACAGTAAAATTTTTAAAAGATGTCCGATCAAGGTCATATGTATAAGCCTGTACGATAAGGATGCACATAACACACGCTTGTCTTTCAAAAATCCATATTGTTTCGACTAAGTTAGGACATTCCATTTTTATACGATGCACGTTGTTAACAATACTTTCGCAATAACGTAAGTTTATTTATTAATTCATATATATTACCTTGATTCCTAGCCGAACGAATAATGTTACTGACACTGTCACTGGGCCAGTATTAGCTATTAACATACCTAGGAATGTTATGCACATCATAACTGCCGCAGATGTCAGTTTGAAATCCGAGCTCGTAGAGCGAGGATTTTAAGACATCTAATTAATAACATCCGTGCTTTGTTCAATAGTTTATCGGTTTCAGAAATTTAAGACATTATTGAAAAGTATAATTTTTCTGAAATTCTCTCATTAATGCTACAGATTGCTATGGTTAACATAGCAATTATTTTGACATATGTCAATATGACAAATATTCAAATTATGTGCTTTATTCCTCATGTTTATTACTTTAGAATAAAGTAGACCGTATTTAGAACGATATGCTTACGTTATCTGTATGTATTAATGAAGAGCATTATTTTTTCATTTTATTTTATTTTCATTTTGTAGACCGTTGTTGGCAAGTCAGTACCTTACAGATACAGTTATTACTTAGTTACCAGCCTACTTTCGTACACATAAACAATGGAATAATATCCTGAAACCGGTAAATTCATTTTCATATATTTGGTTTTACATTTTCTAATAAACTTACCAGTTGATTTAGTTTTGAATTTTGAATGCTTTTACTGTAACATATATTTTTACCTCCCGCTATCCTTAGTAAGGAAGGTATAGGGATCGTACTAAATCACATAACTACTAGTAAATTTTGTTAAATGACCACGTTTTAAGGTCCCTACAATCCAATTTTAACATTTTCACGATGATGTCTGTGTGTATGTGTGTGTATAAGTATGTGTGATGCCTGTTTACGCTCTAACTCAAATACTATTATTCACAAAATTAACCCCTGTGGTGCACTCTGCACGCCAGCAATGAGTGCCCGTTAGGTGACGCCTTATAAGCGCCCGCACTGTGCAAATATTTCATCATTACCGATATCTCCGTACAAAGCAGATTGGCACACCCAGCAATGGGTAATTTGTTACGGATACAACAGGAAACCATTATATCAATATTTAATTGCAACTGAACTACATCATTAGGGGTGTTTATAGAAGAGTACAATTTAATGTCATCAGCATATGCTAGGACATTGCAATTGAATGAATTGATAAGTACATTTATAAATAAAATAAATAAAAGGGGTCCTAGATTTGTGCCCTGCGGGACACCCGTACTAGCAATAAATTTAAATGAATTAATACATAGCAGATCCTGTTACATAAGTAAGATTTTAAGAGTTTCAGGGTGGAGAGAGCAGCACCTATCTTATTTATTTTTTGTAAGAGAGGCCGTGGTCTTTGGAATATTTCAAATAGTCTAAAGACTCTTGCCGTAATTTGTGTCTAAAATAGGCATAATTTGGTTTCTTTGCTAATTCATCATCCATTCACTGTATCTGCGTTTAAATATATTCGTGACGTTCGAACTCAGCGGTATGGAGAATAATGCCTCATTGGTGTGCACTTCCCGAGCTGTTAGCATGTGGCCCGAAAGCCGAACCCCTCGCTTCCTTCACAGCTGAGACTCAGAATGGGAATGGATGATGTATGTGTAGCGATTTATACACGTTAACGAACTCCGCATATGGAAACATATGTGCGAGCATTAATTAGTCAGAATTAGATGGAAATCAGCACAGAAGTGGGGCATAATATACAGAGGACTTGGAAAAATAATTGTAGCATCTTCAATCATTTTTTTATATTAAACTCAAATCGGACAACCACTACAAGCAGCCAATGCTTGCCAACACAGTGTGAAAACTGTACTGAATTAAAATCACTAACACTGCTAATATACTGAAATTGAAATAAAATATTATACATTGTACGATCTTATAACGTATGTCCCAAAAGTTTTGTCACAAATTTGTTTAAAACATTTTAAAAAGTAATAATGGTTTTACGGCAATTTTTCAGAACAGATATAGTTAACAGCTTTATAAACAACAAAAATTTTATTTTAAATTAAATGTAAAAGTCCATAGTCTTCAACAATACGCAGTCTTCTGGAAACATCTCGCATCAAGCCTTGGACCGTTGCAACATCAATCTCTCGAATTTTTCTAAAAATCCGCCGTCTTAATTGTTGCTCGTTTTCGGCTTCCCAACCGCCATCATACACTTTTCGAGACAAAATGGCCCTGAAATCTTTAATTGGCTGAGCTTGCGGTAAATTTGGGGGGTTGTCGTTTTTTGGCACAAAAGGTATGTTGTGAGCATTTAGCCAATTTTGAGTTTCGCGTGCATAATGGCAGGAAGCCAAGTCCGGCCAAAACATAATATCATCTTGAGCATGATTCTGGTGGATAAAATTAATCAATTTTGTTAATATAACTTTGACTGTCCACAGCTTCGCCTCTAACTCGCTTTATATAAGGTCTGGAAATCCCACCAATTGATATCGCGCACCAAACTAAAACTTTATCAGCAAATTTGGCCTTAGGCTTGTATTTTATATCGTCTGGACATTCTTCTACATTGTCCGTGTAAAAACCATCGTTTCCTTTAATTTCGGAATTACTTAGAGTAAAGTACTTTTCATCATCTATGACGGTGACTTTATTATTTGCAAAATGAGTGCGCCTTAAAGCACGGCAACATCTTGGTATTCTTGCTAACTGATATGGCGTATATTTACGACATTTCTTTCTTTTGCGATATTCTATACCTTCTCTCTTCAGTTCTCTGGGTATTGTATTCTTGGAAACACCGTAACGCCGTGAAAGTCTTCTCAATGACTGTCCAATTTTATTCTTGGCACTTTCGACTAACTGGTTTGCTCTATGTTCAGTTAACACTTTAGGTTTTCCACTTTTCGGAAGATTTACGCTGGGTGTGCCAATCTGCTTTGTACACAGATATCGGTAATGATGAAATATTTACACCGTGCGGGCGCTTACCACGTGCACTCATTGCTGGCGTGGAGAGTGCACCACAGGGGCCAATTTTGTGCCATTTACAATTGAAAAAAATATTTGGCGTCGGTCGGGATCGAACCCGGTTCCCCATATTTAAATTGATCAAAATTACAAATATCTAAAAATAACTATAAAAAAACCTTAGGATACTTGTACCGCTTAGTACAGCCCAAGTAGAATGTACTTTCTTACCGTAAAAGAAGTTTACCATATGTCTTTTGTAATTAAAAATTGTTACAAGGAATGCACTATTAGGGTCACGGTTGGATAATAAATAATTAATTTTGAACTGATTCAGTCATTTTGTTTAATTAATTCATTCGAAATATTGGAATGCTGTTATAACTAATTTCACATTTATTGGAATAGCCAAATTCCAGTAATCAATATATTCAATATGTCTGGATATTATTTATTATCGTGTTTCCTGGAAGATATAAATAAAATTTCAATTTGTATTTATTTTTATATATTGGTAAACATTCATTTATATAAAATAAAAAGGCTGTATATATGTAGAATGTTTTTCAGTTTTAATTATATTTGAAATTAACATTTTGTTGTATTTTGCATTTAATTAAAACGAAACTGGAAATATTTAGTATCACATTGTCGTAACACAATATTCGCGATTTGAGTTCCCATTTGGCGTTGGTAACAAAGTTAAGTAAATTAATATTAGACAGTGTCTGGAGCAAAATGAAGGCTCAATTAAATTTACTCGCAATTTTCACCTGTGGCTCTACTTGCCATTCTAGAAGCCCCTGATGTATATTACTGTATTTGCACATTATCAAGGAAATTTTCTCTTCAATAAATTTCATTATTCTCTCCACATATGAATTATCATCCCTCTCTTTCTCTAATCAACCAATTTGCACATAGGATGACTTAATAACTTTAGGGATACATTTGTAAAATTACAAGACAATTAAAATAAAAAGAGGCAATTTAGAAATTCACATAAATTACTTAATTCAATCGCTTGGGGAACTAGCTAGTGCTGAATTACTGAAAAACAGAAATTTATCCCTTAGGAAATTTCTTAATGCTCAAATTCTTAAAATGTAAATAACAGTAATTGAAGTGTATACGAGGGTAGCACCGAAAGTTTCTGCAATCTATTTATAGAAAACAAAATTTTCCAAAAATTATTTTTTATTGTTTTTCGAAATACTTTCCTTTTAACTCAACACATTTATAGATTTGATAAAACCAATCGTTAAAGCAAGAAATCCATTCTTCTTGAGCCACTTGAGAGACCATGTTTTCGAAGACTTCAACCGCTTCATTTGCAATTGTATATCGAAAATCACACATTATTTCCTTTACGAAATAGGAAGAAATTATAAGGTTTAAGGTAAGGACTGTATGATGGGTGCTCCAGTAATTCCACCTTTGATTCTTTTAAATAGGCTTTAGTTTGCGCAGCAGTATGTGAGGATGCATTGTCCTGATGCAATACTAGTTTACTTCGAGGCCTATTTTTACGCACTTTTTCAAACATCCGTAGCAAACAATTGTTATGTACTGATTAGAAGTTACTGTTTTCCTATCTTCTAATACAATATTGACAGTAGGACTAGATTTTGAGAAAAAGGAGGCAATCATTTTTGTACCAACATTCATTTTACTTTGACAGGATTGGAGTCTTCTGGAAAGCCCATTGAGCTGAGTGTCGGTTTAAATGCATACATCCATGATTCATCACCTGTTATAATATCATACACTGCTTTAGATTTATCTTCGTTGTATTTTTTAATGCACCATTCCACACGATGTTGCTTTTGACCATCATTTAAATTATGAGGTATCCAACGGTAACAAACTTTCCTGCCTTTTAGATGATCGAGTAAAATTAATTTATAGCGGTCATTCCAATTTCCAAAGTAGCTCGTATAAGCCTTGTTTGTTTATATAGCGCAACATCTGAGACACACCACAAAATGATCCTTTTTCTATTGCTCATTTTATGTGATGGAATCAGATGTCAATAAACGTCAAAACTGTCAAAAAATTAAACTCCTACCGCTGCCGTTGCCACTACGCTACTACTAATTTTCTTAATTTTTGGCTATGAACAACGCATTCAATAGAAAAAGGATCATTTTGTGGTGTGCCTCAGACGTTGCGCTATATAAACAAACATACTTATTAATAAACACACACAATTAAAAGAGAACACGTAACTTACCATTTTCGCTTATTTCAAAGGCAATTTGTGCCCGCATTTTCTTTTTTTGAAATAATTTTAAATTCCCTTAATCTCTTCGCTTATCTCACACAATGGAGTGCTCGTGGATAAGTGTAATTAATATAAGTCATCATCTACAATGACAGCTATAACTGTCAACCTTGCACCCTAGTAATTTATAATAAAAAATTCCTAGAAACTATAATTTCAATAATTTTTCATTGTGAACGGGATTAATTTTTACGCTACCGATGCCACTAGTTCTTACACTACCGCTAATTTTCTTATTCTATGTGCCTTACCCAGGCCACTACCACTGCCACTAATTCTACCGCTACCTTAATTTTTGTTGTTGTGAATGATACTTTATTACAAATGAAGGAAATTTAACCTAATGGAACACTACTTGAATAATGTTATTCAGTTTTGTAAGTTTAACATCTATATTTTCACTAGTTGAAAGAAATTTGTCGAAATTTCTCACCATTTAAGTAGGTTTTATAATTTGTTGAAAATGTAAAACGGACTATTCTGAGCCTAGGCTCATAATCGAAAGTTAAATGTGAAATGGATAGCCTAAGGAGAATTAACACTTTTAATAAATTACAAAAAAATCATGGGGAGCCTTGGAGACGTATTTTATCAGATTGAGATTGTTTCTAAAAATAGGTATCTGGATCTAAGTTGAATCATCCTCGAAGGATGCTCAAGAAGTCAATAACCCATGGAAAAGACGAAGTAGAGAATCAATATTTTAAAATTGCAATTTGATGAAAATTTGTTTCTTATCCAGGAAGGCTGAGCGATAGCGATAGCTCTCTGTAATCTGCGCATTTGCATCCTGTGTACAATAACCCCGTGTTTCATAACAAGTTGGAAACATCTCGAGCTTTTATCTTCGAGAAAAAGAAGTAGGAGAAAAGTTGAGCAAGATTTACACTCGACAAATCATTTTCACTTCAAATAATCCTTTTAAAACTTTAAACTTTCTGCTACTTACCGCCAAGCCAAGTCGCCAAGACATTTCTCAAAATTGATCCGCGGGCGCGGACAAAAAATTATGAGCATGTCGCGGTGTAATGGTTCCGCGTTAGCCTAATGCACAAGTTCCAAGCAGGGTTAGGCCGCCTTTGTGACGTTGTGAAAGCTCTTTTGTGATTTTCGATGTCCTGCATCTCTTTCCGGTTCAATGAGTGTACCATCGATTAGCCAACAGCCAGGAGATGAACCGAGATACAGACGCTTAGACCAGGAGGCAACGAACCGGGGATACCAAAAACCAAAAGCCAAATGCTGCTAAGCCAACTATTCCCACCCACAACAAAATACTGTTCTACATTATTTATAATATAGATTGTGCATATGACAGATAAATGTTACTGTCAAAGAACTAATCATTTCACATTAATAATAGTAACGTTTTAAAAAGAAAATAGCAAATAGAACTACAGTTATATGGAATGGATCTTAATACAGTTTCCAACATAACTAAATATGTATGGATTTTTATTTAATAAATAAATAAAATAAATATAAAAATATCATCACGCTGGGTGTGCCAATCTGCTTTGTACACAGATTTTAGTAATGATGATGATATATTTGTACCGTGTGGGCGTTTACTTGGCGTCATCTCACGGGCACTCATTGTTGGCGTGGAGAGTGCACCAGACACTCAGGCACGCGACCACGAGATCCTATTTAATTATTTACGAAAATAATAAACTATTATTTTTACCTTCCGTCATCTTTAGGAGGTATTGTCTTTGGTCAAAAAATTCGGTGGTGAGTTTTTAATTAATAAGCACGTTTTAAGGTCCCTAGAATACGATTTTACTATTTTTACGATGATGTCTGTATGTATGTATGTATGTATGTATGTATGTGTGTGTGTGTGTGTGTGTGTGTGTGTGTGTGTGTGTGTGTGTGTGTGTGTGTATGTGTGTGTGTGTGTGTGTGTGTGTGCGTGTGTGTGCGTGTGTGCGTGTTATTATAATTTTTTCGTATTCCTCTTCGTTACATCCATATAAAGAGCTGATTAGATTTTGGTTATAATTGGTCAACCGGAAGTACCCTCATTTGAAGATTTTAACAGTTTTTCTTGAAAAAACGATGTTAAATATCATTTTTTCACATATTAAATATTAAAGAACATTCTATACTCCATACGATTTGACTACATTTTATACTTCATATTAAATGGATATAGAGTTATAAAATTATAAAAAAATTAAATTTCATAAATTAGCTAGTTATGCTAGAAACAGCTACTATATTAAGAAAATTCTGATTGAAAGATGTCAGTGTCAATTGACATATTCGTAGTATATTTGTATTATAATTTTACTTGAAATATAGAATAATTTTACTCGAAACTTTCTGTATGGAATTTGTATAAAATACATACAACTGTCGAAAGGTAATGTACATACAAGAAATTTAGCATCTTTTGCAAGGAACTTTCTGTATGGATTTTATAGAAAATACATAGGTATTTACGAAAATTCTACCGCTAGATACCGCATCTACTGACTGTATTCGGAAACAGGAATTGTAAAAAGTTAACGTGTTCGAAAATTGTACAATATCTACCAGATCCATCTACCGGATTTATGAAGAATCTAATCTCAAATAAAAGTAGTGATGCAAAGCGAAGCGCTCGCGTTAAAAGTTTGTTAACTATATCAAATTTCTAACCTAGGGGGATATTATAGCGTAGTGCTATAGTTGGTAGAGTATTCTGTTAACCATATAAAGGCCCTGGATTGAAATTTTAGTGAATTCCTTGTTTTATTTTTACAAAAATCTTTCTATGTATTTTATAATATCGTTAAATATACATATCCAAATTTCCATAAAATGCAAATCACGAATTGTGCAGAAAACTATGATGATACAGTTATTTATGTTCTGTCTCAATATATTTTATATTCCATCTAAAATCGTTTGAAAGAAAGATGTAGCAACTGCGACAAAAATAGTGATAAAGAATTCCTATCCTGTCTCCGTTGTGGTAACTCCTCTAGAACTAAATATTCCGGTTGGACAGGCGAGAACGTAAATGGTCGCCAATGTGCGGAGATAGAAGTGTTGGCAGCAATGTACGGCAATTGTTTCCGATGCGGAATTTATACACTCCATGTGAAATGAACTTCTAGAATGCAAGGAATTCTTCACACATGATTTTATACTTGGTATGCAATCGATGCAGTACTAAGCAACAACTACATAGAAAAATATAATTGAGAAATATCGGTTCTAGGAAAGTCTGAGTTTGTTAGACTACTATTTATATTTTTGTTTTATTTTTCTGTTTTTACTTCCCAGAACTGTGGCATCAAAGCCGGAACTATTATTAATATGAAATTTATTATGATATCCGTTAGGTGATGTTTTTAAAAGTCACTTTTTTCGCCTCCGGAACAGCGATAAAACATTTTGCTTTTCTGGGAAGAAAATATGTCAAAACTAAACTTTGTCTCACTAAACTATTATGAACTGTTTATTGCCAGGATACGGAGTATATAAACATATCTATAACAACCGGGGCATTATATGAGGGCATAATAGTTCATTATGCCCTCATTATAATCCGATCATCTTTTATGGACTTTAAATTAGAAATAATATAAACAGTATATAATGGAAATTATTTTCTTTTTAATTATAATTCATTACAATAATAACAAGGATTGATTACAACAATTAATACATTAATTGATTACAACAATTAACATAATAAGAAAACAGCTATGAAAGCACAACACAGAAATCATTTTTAATTTAATTATAAAACTCAAAATTAATTATGAAAAGGGCCTTAAAAAGCAATTTACTTTCACCATACATGTAAATAGTAAGTACGTCGAAATGCAGACTGCAATGTTTCGCATTGATTTTGGACGGATCACTAATTTTTTTGGGGACGATATTTATCTACGTTTGAATTCATTTTTGATATTATTTACTGTCACATGTGACACATCCAAAGCAGTACAAACTTTCTAAAATGTAATAATATTCAGAAATAACTGCATAAGAAATAAAGAACTGAGATCTGTCCTGTGAAAACAAACCTCAAAATATAATACATCTTCTACAGACGCGAATGGCATAGTTAGGGGAACATTTATGCGTTTCTCTTCCTTAGAGTACCTATGCAGAAGCATTCAAAATAATTTCTTTACACAGTTTCGATAAACTATGGAAGAAGTATGAATCTGAAGTTGAATGTTGATAAATCCAAGGTGTTAGTATTGGAAAAGAGTAAATTGGTGACTGTGTGTAATGTGTTGGTGGATCGAGTGAAACTGAAGCAAGTGAATGAGTTTGTATACTTTAGTAGCATAATGTCAAGGGATGGTCGAATTGATAAAGAAAATGAAAGGAGGGTAAGTGCGGAGTGTAAGGTAATGGGTACGTTTGCCTGAAATGTAAACGTATCTAGAGAAGCTCGGTTAAGTGTGTATAATGGAGAGCTAGTGCCTGCTTTGATGTATGCGAATGTTGGGCATAAACGGGAAAGCATAAAAAGAAAGTGACTGTCGGAAATTAGGTATTTACGTTGTGTATGTGGATATGTAATGTATGGTTAGGAAGAATGTTGTTAAGAGAGTTGGAATGAGCCAGTTGACATGGTTTGGTTATGTGGAGAGAATGAAGAGTGAACGGCTTGTAAAGCGTATATGAAGGTGAGGGTGTTCGATTGCGTGGCCGTCCAGTGTGTAAGTGGATGAATGTGATTGACAATGTGCTAAAAGAGAGAAAGTTTCTGAGGAGGAAGAGAAGAAGAGCGTGTATGAATGCGATTATGAATGTGGCCGAGGCGAAAGAAGTGTGCTTAGACAGGAATATGTGGCGAGAGGATGATTGTTTCGTAACTATTATTGTGGTCCGGATGCGGTATTTCTCTACCGAATATAGATCACTTTAAAATATTAAGATTTGAGGAATATTTGTTGTATGATGTCCGGTTAGTAAGAATGTTGTTGAAAGAGAGAGTGATTATTTTTGTGGTTGATATTATTATTATTATTATTATTATTATTTCGGGTTTTTGCCAACCCACTAAGGGCCACTTTTACAATCATTCGATAAAACTGGTATAACGCTGTACCAGCTATAAATTTGTTGTTTACAAACATCAGATAAACCTCAGATGGTATTTCTTATCCCATGGAAATCGGTCATATAATCCTCGGATAACTTTATCCCTTGTTCTTATGGGTACCACGTAAATACAAACGATGTGTTGTTATTCATACGTTTGACTGATGTCAATCAAGTATTTCATCATCACTGTCAGAATCAAAAATATCATTTATATCATTTACCATCGTGAAAAATACATATTAGAAGGTTGAAATAATAACAATATTGAAGAAAAATGGTCTAACAAGAAGATAATTTTATTCGGGCAGTACCAACCTAAAGTTATTTAACGTAATTCTTGGTATAACTATCTGATTGATAAAAATGCATTGTAAAAGACAGTCTTATTTATCGAAGGTATAATTACTAGGATAAAGTTATACCTCCGATAGCTATACCATAGTTTATCCATCAATTGTATCTCGAACATACATTGTCTTTATTTTTACAAAAAATATACTACATGACGTTTCGATCGATAATATCTCCAATCGTCATCAAGTGTAAACTGAACTATCTTCTATATACCAAGTGCCATGTGAATGCGGTGCCTCATACATAGGAGAAACAAAAAGACCTCTAGCCGTAAGACTTAAACAACATGGGAATCAAATGGAATGAAGCCCATATTAATGACAGATAAGGTCATTGGTATAAAAGAAAATTCAAAGAAGCAGCGTACGCCACCAACAACAGTGGAGTATTCAGCCATCTCAGCACAGATATTCGTACCGTGTGGTGCCCCCTAATTGGTCAACTCCATCATCTGAAACGGAATCGCCACAGCACATCACATCCCTCCAAGTATAAAATGTCGTAGCTATAAGAAACAAAATCAACCATTGTCTACAACCTTCAAACGTTTATGTATGTATGTTCAGCAGTTACGAAATATTATCGTAAAAGATAGCAAGTAGTATGTTCTTAATACTATTGCATTTGATGTAGTGAACTATGAACTATATATTACTTTTTCAAAGAAGAATGGTTGCGATTGAACCCTAACCTTTGGAAGATGTAGGATGAAACATGCAGAAGGTCCATCTCACAAGGGAATATCAGATTATGTGAAAAGACGAAGCGATGAAAAATTTCCTTCGAGATAATTCGTTTCGTAACCCTTACCCTTGCTTTGAGTCGCGCACACAAAGTGTCTGAACGTTGTAAACATTTTTAAACGGGGCTTATTTATCATATTACGCTTTAATTAATCATTTAGCGACGAACAGAAGCGCCTCGCGTCATCAGTACAAAACTTTTAATGAGAAACTAAAAATGAAAAAAAGGAGCAGGATTTTTTCTTGGTACACAAATTCTTTCATGGCCAGTGGACATGAAAAGGGTCGGCACGTACTAAAAGCCTTTGATCCGGTCTGGTAAATTTTAAGCGCGCTGAAAATTATCGACATTGTGAGTACGATGGGAGATTTCAAAAGAACTTGTCTCTTTTGAAAGTATCGAAGAAAGAAATAATTGTGCCTTCTCTAATATAACATATCGAGCGAAGGGGGAAACGAAAGAATTCCTAGTCGTAGTTGGCGGAGTCCTACTGGAAGATGAGATTTGCTGTAAGCCTGCCTTGCACTTCACGGGGTTCCTCTTCAGCAGCTTCACTAATTACGAGCTTAACTCGAGTACAAATTAAAAATATCCAATTCGTGGATTTTTTCCTTTTATGTCTATCATCATTATCACCAATTGATTCGTTTGACTTCGTCCTGTTTTAATTACTCGGGACGACATCTTTAGGAAAAAATTAACTTCTTTTAATTTGTTTCTGACGGGGACGTAGAAATCAATTTCTATACTTTTTCAACCAACAAAGAGAAAAGATTTAGAGTTACACGTATTTACCAGTATATTATAATAAGTCAGAGAACATTTTCATTTTTTCCATAATCGAGAGTAAAAGTCAATTTCTTGAAAGAAACGTATGTACACTATTTTATCACTAAAGACGAGTACAATTTTTTTTATTATTTTGAGAAGTAATGGCATTTCATGCTTTACATCAACTATTTCTGGTAGTTCTTTAGATCTGAACTAAATTATAATGAACCGGTTTCACAATTTTTAAAAAGTATTTTATATAAAAGTTTATGCAATATGTTTCATAGTAATATAAAAATTAATAATAATTTTAATTTTTGTAAATAATTAAATGGGGTCTCGTGGTCGCGTGCCTGAGTGTCTAGTCGCGAATCTGGGGAATCGGGTTTGATCCTGACCGACACCAAATATTTCGAATTTTAAACAGCACAAAATTGACCCCTGTGGTGCACTCTCCACGCCAACAATGAGTGCCAGCGAGGTGACGCTTGGTAAATGCCCGCAAATCTGTGTACAAATCAGATTGGCAATGCGGGTATTATGCCGTGATGATATTTTTATATATATTTTTTATTTATTAAATATAAATCTGATATGGCCAACGCAACATCTCCCGCTTTTTAATTTTTATTAATTTAAATATACATACTTACATATTTAGTTATGCTGGAAACTGTATTTAAGATCCATTCATATAACTGTGGTTCTATTTACTATTTTCTTTTTAAAACGTTACTATTATTAATGTGAAATGATTAGTTCTTTGACAGTGACATTTATCTGTCATATACTTACTTATATTTGTGATATGAACTGTGTAACCAAGGAGTTGTGCTTGTTTAAAGCGTAGGCTCCGGGATTCAAATTATAGATAATTTTTTAAGTTTATCCGTAAAATATATTTTATATTATTTATAATAACACAAATCTCGAAAAAAATACATTTTTCGAAGAAAAACTATTTTGAGCTTCAAGTAAAGCACGATTTCCGGTTATCTGATTTAGACCTAAATCTAATGACTTCTTCCCATATTAGAACAAGGTAGAAATACAAGGTTTCAAAATTTTCTGAATGATAGTATTTGTGTTAGAGTGGAGGATCCACACATTCACACACATACGCACACACACACACACACACACACACACACACACACAAACACACACACACACATACACACACACACATTCACACACATACACATATACACACACACACACACACACACACACACACACACACACACACACACACACACACACACACACACACACACACACAGGCATCATTGTGAAAATGTTAAAATTGGATTATAGGGACCTTAAAACGTGGTCATTTATTAAAATCTTGATATGCGATTTGTTGCACGATCCCTGTACCTCCCTTACCAAGAGTAGCGGGAGGTGAAAAGATTGGCGCCAGAAATAGTTATGAAAAACAATCCCCTACTCCTGTGACGTTGAAGCACATACATGACGTCATTCATAGCCAATTGGAAAACAGTTTGCGTTGTTTATATAAATAAAAGTAGCCGATAGTCACATATTAAACTGTATATGCTCTGACGTCACATTCTGTTTCAGATCACGTGACTTTTTCAAAATATTTACACAAATTTCTATAATTAATTGTAAGTTTCGTAATACTTTCAAAAACTTAGAAGTCATATGAAAATTCTTCTATGGATTTATTTATTTTTCTAAACAAACTAACTTAACATAACTTAATCAACTAATTTTGTTCAATTCTGATTTAGTAATATTCGGTGAAGTGATTAAATTCGGTTTTGTAAATTTTCAGGTGTTCAAAACTAATTTTGAGAAATTTTTTTGGGTTCGGGTATGGAATGTAGCATATACATCTCAGGAAAGAATGCTATTTTTCCTTCAGTATTGAATAATGTAGATACTATTTAGGTGATTGGCTTTTGACATAAGTATATTGATAATTTTATGTACCTACCTATAATATATCGACCCAAAAAATATCAACATTATTTAAGTTATTAGGTATTACTTTTTCTTTCTTATAGTTATTGTGAAACAATTTGGCTATAAACATAAATAGGAGTTAATTTTGAAAGGGAGTATATAAACAGTACATAAAGCAATAAAATCCCTTTAAAATTATAACCCTTTTAGGCACCCTTCTTCACAAATTAATTCATCTATAAAACAAACGCAGACGTTGGTAGTTATAAACTCCCTCCCATTCCTATTGCAGTTAAATTAATTAACAAATTAGTCACGTCTCTTTGTGGGGTGCGTTCAGGAATCAGTACTCCCACTCGCGCGCCATCTTGCACGGTGCGTTCCGCTACATATGTTCCCGCCATCCGCCTGCTGATTACACCTCGACAGCGCAGGCGCAAACTTCCAACTTAAATTACTAATTGACGCCTGATTATTATAGTTCCCTTCCAGTGATTAATGGTGAACAGATATTTGGGTTTAACTGTAAGCAGCCTGCGGTAAATGTAGAAATTCGATTGCCGAACGGATGGAAACAAGAAATTTAATATGGTAATATAATGCTGGGACTGTGTAGTGTAACCCCTGGAGTTTATACAAGCACGTTTATTTCGGAAATTTGTGCAAATGAGAATTGAGAATTGTAGCGAAGAAATAAATATATAATTGTACAATATTTACTTTGAGGCTTATCATTTATTTAGCAACGTACCAAGAGACATTTTCATTTTAACAGCTATCTATTTCAATCGCTGCACATAGTAAGTAAACACGTAACCATGACTCCTACAATTTGTTGGTTTACTATGCGCAGATCTCATTGCACATCTTTTTAAATTAAAAAGGCCTATTGAAGAACTCAAAAACAACTTTAATCTATTTATTTGAATTTGAGATCAATCAAAAAAATCTGATGTGGCCAACACATCACCTCTCGCCAAATATTTTACCTGGTTGTACGCATAAAACGAAAAATATTTTTAATGACAAATACATATATTCATGTTTCACTACAAAATAATTCTCACATATATTTGCAAAATCTATGGGATATTTTAATGTAAATTGGGTACAATACATACATTTTCTTTATATTCAATATCCTGAAATTTTCTTTTTCTACTTTCCTTTTCTTTTTCTTAATATTTGTCATTTTTTCGCAAATTCCTTTTATATACTTTTTTACGTATATTCTTTTGCGTTGTTGACTTTTTTTTTATTTTCATAATCTTCATAATGATGTACAAATATTTTTGACAGTGGCATACAAATATTTTTAACAGTCTTGCTTTGAAGTGGTTTGATATGAGATTTATTACATCAAATTATTTTATATGCATTCCTTTATCTCTAAATCTATAGAAGATATATTAATGAATTTATATTTTTCGAATAAAGAATTTAACGTTCTTTAAGTACTTACATAAATTTTCGATAAATAATATTTAGATGATTTTTTTGTTGTAACTACTACTTTCGGTTGTCCAATTGTTACCAAAACTTAATCAACTCTTCCCATTATTTTGAGGAATCCGTAGTTAAAAATGTCTTAAGTCTTACAGTATTTGAGAAATCGTGGATCTAACATCCACACACACATCCACACATAAATATCATCGGCAATGGAAAAAATCTTATATGCAACACGAGATGTAGTTATATTTGACCACTCTCACTCTCGAACTTATTTGCTAGCCCTCGCTAGCGTTCGGCCGCAAAATCGTTCTCGACTAGTAAATGGTACCTACATCTTTTGTAGCATAAAAAAACTATTTAATTTGTTTGCATTAGAGCTCTAGTTATAAGTAAAATAATTATCGTATCAATCGGTTCGTTATTATTCTAGTATTGTTCTATTAAAATAATAACTATGAAAATGTTGATTACAACAATGAATATATTGATTATAACTCAAGAATATTGATTACAAGAATGAATCCCACAATGAATCCAATATTTAAATCCCTATTATCATTTTGCAAAGAATCAAATGCATATACAATTCTGAAATCTGTTGTAAAATTGTTGATTACAACAAACGATTTTGATTATAACCTATTGATTACAAGAATAAATCTAAGAAGATTTCATCAATATAATAAATCTAGCATTTTTGAAGAACAAAAAGTATAGTTTAATTTGCAAATTTTACATCATGAGGGGAAGGGGCGCTAAAATGTAACATAGCACAAAGGAGCCTAATACCTACGGAGCGGCTCTGTCTGGTCGAACCGATTGCGTTACGGATCATACTAAAATACAGTTAGTTGCTTATTTTGATGTGCGAACAAATCTAATATTTGGACTGTGATTATTTTGCCAAGAACTCTTCAATTATATTTTAGTTACATTTTCTTGATCATAACGTCATTGCTCAATGCTGAATTTCTGTCACTCTTCTCACATAAGAGTAACGCGATACCAATGAAGCATCTGAAAATAATGGCACTTCTAAATTTACTTTCCATGATCCTATAAATTCACCCTGCAAATCCTCTTTCTCGTATAAAGTGTAAAATTGACGCGAGGGTCTTAGAGGGATATTTTTTCTGGTTATTGGCTGGGAACGGGCGAAATTCGACGAGCGGTAAACAAATATATGGGAGACAGAGACAGCGGTTGATAGGGCCTGCATAGGTGACAGGCGGTTTATATTTCAGCACACGTCCTCTCGCGAAATGGTTAGGTCATCGTTTGAACGCCCCGAAATAGAGGCGTACTCGAAGAAATTTGTGAGGGAGAACGAAATTTTCTAAATCAACTTTCTTTAATTTTTACAAGCCTAATACGTCTTTATTAATCAATATTCTGGATAATTCAAAGAACAAGCTGATTTAGAAATTATTTGAGATGCCTTCACCCTTTTGCTGAAACAAATTTACTAACTCTTAGCAATGTTGCTAGGACTTGGTAACATCCTTACAGATTAGGGCTGTTGCAAGAATTTTTATATCACTTCTAAGCAATAAATAAGAGCCTCAAATTTTAAAATATCACAAAATATCTATTAGATATTTTACAATTAATTATTGAAATGTGTAATGTTTTGAAAAAGTCACGTGATCTGAAAGAGAATGTGACGTCAGAGCACATACAGTTTAATATGTAACAAACTATTGCCTACTTTTATTTATATAAATAATGTTTTCCTATTGGCTATGAATGACAGTGTATGTGCTCCGACGTCACAGGAGTGGGGGATTGTTTTTCATAACAATAAATTATTATGATTTTATACATTATTATGAAAAATATTGCATAAACTTTCATTAAAAATACTTTAAAAAAATGTGAAACCGGCTCATTGGCACGAAAAACAGGAAATGTATCTTTGTAGTGTACTTCGCATAAATCAAATTTTACAATTTTTCGTAGGTATATTAATTGAAATGTACATGCCCTATAATTGCCGTTAAATAAGTACAGACTGGAGATTTCTACACTGTTGCCAATTCATGGGCAAAGTTGAAATATTTTGTTTAAATTATGAAGAAGCGGCAACACCGCAGAGCAAGGGTCAGGGTTCGGAAAAGGCAAAAATTTGATGGCGAATATAGTAACAAAAAAATATTCTGTAATAAAATGTTATTATATTATTATTATGGGGTCTCGTGGCCGCAGAGCAAGGGTCAGGGTTCGGAAAAGGCAAAAATTTGATGGCGAATATAGTAACAAAATAATATTCTGTAATAAAATGTTATTATATTATTATTATGGGGTCTCGTGGCCGCGTGCCTGAGTGTCAGGTCGAGAATCTGGGGAACCGGGTTCGATCCCGACCGACGCCAAATATTTCCAATTTTAAATGGCACAAAATTGACCCCTGTGGTGCACTCTCCACGCCAGCAATGAGTGCCCGTGAGGTGACGCCTGGTAAGCGCCCGCACGATGCAAATATATCATCTTTACCGATATCTGTGTATAAAGCAGATTGGCACACCCAGCAATGGGTAATAAGCCGTGATGATATATTTATTTATTTATTTATTTATTTATTTATATTATTATTATTATTAATTTAAATTACAAATAAAGCTTGTATCTTCTTGAAACAGTATGTGTAATATCGCCGCAAATGACGTCAGTAGAGACTAAAATAACTTTAAGAATGTAACTCTGACGTCACTACAGCTGCGCGAAGTTCATGACGTGTACAAGACGCAGGGTCTCAATTTCAACATATAGATACGGTCAGTAGTGTACACACGGACAAATTTTAGATAACAAATATTTTAATATAAACTGTTAATTATGACATTTAATTAAACAATTGAAAGTATGTCTACGAATCAATTATTATAAATTACTTTTTATGCTTAACTGTAACATTTGAAATTGAATCATAAAATTTTTATTATATTAAAGATAACCTTCTCTTAAGGAAATTAAATTTTCAGTTAATTTTAAATTAATTTCCTTGAAGACAAGCTTATCTCTAATGAAATAAAAACGTTTTGATCTGTAGAAAATCAAACGTAGGTAAAATTTAAAATATAACAAAAACTACTCAAAATAAGTACATTATTTTGTTTCACTCCTATTTTCAATAATGTCTCTAATGGGACCCTACACTCTGATTTTCATTATTATTTTAAATGAAAGTTCTTTTAATTTTGAGGCAATTCGTATTATTAAAAAGTCTTAATTGTTTTTAATTTAACTGCATTTGATTTTTAATGTCAATATGACGTCAGGCGACACCTATTGATATCTTTCTCTAGCACAAATGTTATATATATTATGCAGCGAGAGAAAGGTAGCACTAATGTGACGTCACAGTGACACTGACAACAAATCTCAAATATCTCGAAAAGTAATTATTAAAAAATTGTTTTTCATCTTAATATTTATTTATTAATAATACTTTAAGTATAAAGTGTACATTTCATTATTTTTTGTTATGGTGTAGGACCCCATTTGGCATCAGCGTATTTCGTCTCAAGGAATGAAAAATATTTCATACTTGACAAAGAAAAATCTCTGCAGCAATCTCATCTTTGTTAGTATTCATGGTCGGTTTAGCGTTATAAGTTTTTCTCTATTGGAAGTAGATAAGTTTGGAAGTTAGTCCTGGCCTGATGAGGCAAAGGCACTCTGTATTATATACGTCCCCGCAGTAACATCTGGCTACGATGTGGTCATAAACTGCCTCCTCTGCCGGAGACTCCCGTAAACTCGACGCGTACCCTCCCACCCTGCTCTGATAAAGCCACACCAACCATAAAATGGAAAATTTGGGACTTCTCCATTCACTTTAATATAAGATATTGATGGTTCGCTCCTGATTTTTATTCCGAGGTTGGTAGAGCAGTGAAATTATTGGATTTTTTCAACTGGATTATTGTTCCTGTTGACGTGCATACAGACTGAATTAAAGTAAAATTGTATTTACGTGTAGAATATATCTTTGCCTTTATTTGTATTCATAGAATAGTAAATTCTGAAAGCTACTTAGATATGCTAAAATCACAAAGCATGAAATTAAAAATTTGAATTCGGGAAAGCGTTTTCCTATAGGGTTGCACAGGGGTGTTTCAGTACTTTACATACTGATCACTAGACCGGAAATTCCTTCTTTACTGACCTCTAGCTTGGAAAATTGTCTATAAGGGTCAGTTATTTATTTATTATTTATTTTTTATTTCAATAAAATAAAGCATACCTATTGAATTTTATTTATTCTTCTTTTCTGGACCGTGAAAAACATGTACCCAACATGATCTGAAAGTATATTTACTGCGTTCACAAGCTTTCAAAACTCGCCTACGGCTCGCTCTTTAATATGCTTGCTTACTCAGTTAAGTACCTATCACTTGCAGGTCTTGTTACGTAAATTACTATTTCCTCATGTTCATGTTTAAATCAGGGCATCGAACCCATCAAAAACTGGGTTCGATTCAGGGTCAGGTTAGTTTGTTTTTTACCTTTAGTCAAAAAATTCGGTGGTGGGATTTTGATAAATAAGCACGTTTTAGGGTTCCTAGAATACAATATTACTATTTCTACGATGATATCTGTATGTGTGTGTGCATGTGTGTGTGTGTGTGTGTGTGTGTGTGTGTGTGTGTGTGTGTGTGTGTGTGTGTGTGTGTGTGTGTCTGTGTGTGTGTGTGTGTGCGTGCGTGTGTCTGTGTGTGACAAAAATTTCGTGTGTGATACCTCTACTACAATTCCAAAAATTATAATTCTTTCGTATTCTTCTTCGTTACATCCATATGAAGAGCTGATTAAATTTTGGTTATAATTGGTCAACTGGAAGTACCATCATTGGAAGATTTTAACTGTTTGTCTTGAAAAAATGATGTTAAATATAATTTTTTCACATTTAATGTTATTATAAATATTAAAGAATATTTTATTATCTATATGATTTGACTGCATTTTATACTTCATATTAAATGGATAAGTAAACAATGTATAAAGAAATTAAAAATCATAAACTAGCCAGCCATGCTATAACTCTGGAAACATCTGCTATATTAAGAAAATTTTGATTGAAAGGTGTCAGTGTCAAGTGCAATTGACGTGTATGTTTGTGTAATAATATTACTGGAAATATAGGATCTTTTGCTAGAAACTTTCTGTATGGAATTTGTATAAAATATATACAACTGCCTTAAGGTAATGTATATAAGAAATGTAATCTTTTGCAAGGAATTTTTTGTATGATATTTGTACAAAATACATAGAACTGACGCACAACTGACGGAAGGTAATGTGCTGGCCACATCAGATTTTTGATAGATGGGTTGGATTGCGGTTCTGGTTCAAGCATTAATAAAATTTGCGGTTAATGTTAAAAAATAGTTGAACATTTACATAATAATTAGATATTTTCAGGGACGTTTTTGTAGAAACGCTCAAATTTTAAAATGTAATAATTTGTGCCTAAAATACTTGTTGCGAGAAACAGTTTTACCAAACTGTTTGGTATGTCGCTATATGTGTGTAACTCATATTCACAATATTTGGACTATGCTGTATTTGTCAAGTGCTCTTAATTTGTAGTATGACATACATTATACATTAAAAACTTTTATCTCTCTTTTCAGGTGAGTCTTCTAGATTTAACTTCTACTAATCCATCTGACATATTTGGTGAGTAATTTTAAACTTATAATTTGATACCATCTCCATAGTTTCAAGTCTGGTTATCTATCCCCCATGGTTATCAATCAATTTAAAACTTAATTAAGTCAATGAAAATATTAAAGCTGGTTCGTTAAGTTAATAACGTGGACGATAATCTACCTGTCTAATTCTTCAAAGCGACGCCAAGTTTGCAAACTCTTGATTGAAAATGATGATGTTGACGTGAAGGATATTAACTGGATTGGAAATTGATTAACTAATGATTGATTCTGACAGCAAACAGCTGATTAAATATACGAGTACTTTCCAAATTTGCCAACTATGTGTTCATGCGGGTTTGAATAATTCCATAAAGCGATCAAGCGCAGAATCTAATCAACGTAGATATTATTTAATTAAATCTTACTACACCAAAAGATTATCGTTATTAATGATGTTTCTGTAAATAATGTATCACGTGTTGTATTTATAATTTAAATTCTTCATTACTTCTCAGTACATTCAAAACGAAATTGTGGGAAATTTACAGACTGTGGTCAGGAGCGGATTAATAATTTTGCCGCCCGGAGGCACCCAGAAAATTGCCGCCTTTTTAGAATATTAAAAGTATAGTCTTATTTCACGAATAGGAAGTTTGACCACACGAGCACTAGGTTTTACTCTGCATACAATTTTTTTTTCGTTTACAATATAAGCGTGAATAAAAAATTGGCATAGCATTTGATTTTTTCACCCGTTTGCTTTAAAAAATGTACCGTTCTTTATGCTTTCATTATGTTGCAAAATACCTACATACTTTATGAACCCATTTTAATGAGAAAGTGCACTTTTTTATCGGACGAAATAAAATTAATTTTTAAATTATAATATCGGGTCTATGGCCGCGTGCCGAGTGTCAGGTCCCGAATCTGGAGAACCGGGTTTGATCCCGACCGTCACCAAATATTTTCAATTTTAAATGGCACAAAATTGACCCCTGTGGTACACTCTCCACGCCAGCAATGAGTGCCCGTGAGGTGACGCCTGGTAAGCGCCCGCCCGGTGCAAATATATCATCATTACCGATATCTGTGTTCAAAGCAGACTGGCACACCCAGCAATGGGTAATAAGCCGTGATGATTTATTTATTTATTTTTAAAAATTGTAATAGAAATGATGAAATATTATTTTGTTCAATGTTTCCAATTTCGCTTTTGATTTACTATTGATTAGATGCAAGATTTTACCGTGGGGCCCTTGAAAATAACAGAAATACAAGAGGGGCAAACAGGCTTTTCTTTAAAAGAAAAACTTCAGTAAAATTTTTTCTAATTCATATTCAAATTATTTTTCTTTATAGGATTCACAAAAATATTTTAGCTAAGCTAATCCTCATTTTTGGATTAGTGAATTCAATTCTATCCCGGTATTTAAAATTTAATCTTCATTTTATTATAACTCCGGTGGCTCAATGGTTAGAGCAACGCCTCATGTCATGAGTGCCCTCAGGGCTCTGGGTCCGAATCCCACTAAGGCATGGATGTGTGTGAATGTGCACCCACTCTGTAATTGGGATTTAATCCTGTTGAGGGGTTAAAAAAAGGTAGTTTCTTGGATTAAATTAGACAATATTTTAAGAAATAAACTGTCAAAATTACTGTAATCCAAAAATAAGGATTAACTTAATCTTTTTTGTGACTCGGGCTGTAAATGGCGGGAGGTATTGTGTTGGCCACACCAGATTTTTAAGTTTATATTTAAATGTATTTTATTATAACGTTTACAATCATAATATATAATGTGAGTTCCTACCAATTTGAAGGTATACAATAATTATTTGGCATTGGTATTTTAACAATAATTTTAGTTTTGCTATATATAAAAAAATATTATTTCAAATATTAAAATTTCTAGTTATGTAAAAATATTGTAAGTTTAAGTAAATTACATAGAAATTTCCCTTCGTCACGAAATAATATTTAAGTGTTCGTTTTTCTTGTGTAGTTGGGTATTCAAGATAGAACTTTCTAAATAAGTCTAACTAGACTAGATAAAGTTTGCGAAACTCCTTATATTACACTTTTCCAACTTTAAAAATTATAATAGACTGGTTATGAAAATGTGAAAAGATGTTCTTAAATTATATCCTACTGTAATTTTATATATAACCGGATTTTACAAAGATTATCTTCAGTACCTCATTAGTCTCTTCAGCCAGACATAATTTTAAAAGAAACCCTACACTTAAAAATAGAACAAAGTTTCAAAGAAACTAATCCGATCTATTTTCCATATACGTTGTTTACTTGGTTACTATGGTTACCCCTAAAATTGAGAGTACTATATGAGAAAACATTAACAGGCTTATTCTGTAAAAATATCGTTATATAACAACTATCGTTATTTATAAATGTAACGATGTGATTCTGAGCGACAATTTGTAAAAATCATATTCACTAAGCAATATCGTTATAAACGAGCTCATACCGTTTGTCACAACTACTTTAGCCAATTTTTTTTAGAAAAGTTAGTAACAATTATTGTAAATTAGATTGTCATTGTAATGTCATTTTGCAAAAAAAATATTGACATTATTATTTTAATTATTATTTCTGTATTGAGTAAAGAATATGTATAAATATCGATTATCAAATGGACTGTTATTATCCCATAAAAGACTTTCACGACCACAAACATTTCTTCTAAAATTTAAATATGGTTGTTAATTATATATTTGATGCATGAATAAATGTTTTGTTACCTATTTTCCAGTTCTTCCTGCACAAATATAAATAATAAATTAATTTCACATTTACGGATTGAATAACGACAAGTGAATCCCTATCGTTCATGAACTACGTAAAACAACGACAATACGATTTCAATATAACGACATTGGTTTTACAGAATACGCTTATTGAAAATTATCGTTATTTAACAACTTTTTCATCATAACGATACGTTATGGTATAACGACATTCTTACAGAATAAGCCAGTAAATGTCATTACTTGTCAAAATAACAAAAACGCCTATAGGGAAGTAATGTTCAGATTTCATCTCTAGAAACAAAATTGTTTACTTCTTTTTCAATTTTGAAACAATAGATACAGACTTTCGGTTATAGAAAAGTCTATCCACACCCCTGTTACAGGAAAAACGTAATAATAATCTTATGAAAGGTAAACAGAAAATGTTGCATCTTGAATTGTGTAAAAATCTTGCACAAAGAGTACTCAAGTGTAGCACCCTTATTCTCATTACTAGAATACAAAGACAACAAAGAAGCACGCATGTCAATACCGGCTGACAAATGGCATCTAAGTGAAGTGTAGCTCACTTCACTTCATTGCGACATTCTCATCAGGGCTGCGCCTTTGTTTCAGTGACACGCGAATTCGGGAAATGTGTCAGTGTCATTAATATTGTCATTGTTAATGCGGCTCCACTAATGGCGCGCTTGCAGCGCACTCTACGCCGAGGGCTGAGCCGATTAAGGGAATGCTAATCATTCGGGGATTTTTGCCGTTATTAGCTTGTCAAATTGAATATTAATTGTGGTGGCTTCGCATCGTACTATTAGTTTGCACGAATAATAATGATGGATAACGGAGTAAGTACACATGATTAAAATTTTAAAATGGGCATAGGCGCCGACTTTGAAAAATTTTGTCGGGTGCACTCACCGAACAAAAACTGAGAATATACATACCGTGATTTTTTTAACAGTGGACATGGGTGTATGTCATTACCATAGTTACACTCAAAATAATTGACAGCAATGTATTATCGCGTTTTTTACCTCTCGCTAAGAGAGGTATTGTATTCATGCTAAAAATCGCATATCCAGATTTTAATGAATAAGCACGTTTTAAGGTCCCTAGTATCCGATTATAACATTTTTACGATCATGTCCGTATGTGTGTGTGTGTGTGTGTGTGTGTGTGTGGGGATGTGTGTGTGGATGTTGGATTCACTATATCTCAAATACTATGAGACTTAAGACATTTTTAACTACGGATTCCTCAATCTAACAATAATGGGAAGAGTCCAGTCAGTTTTGGTAACAATTGGACAACCGGAAGTAGTAGTTACAAGAAAAAAATCGTCTAAATATTATTTATCGAAAATTTATGTAAATACTTGTATTAAAGATCGTTAAATTCTTTTTTCGATAAATATAAATTCATTATTATAGCTTCTATAGATTTAGAGATAAAGAAAGTCATATAAATACTACAAGGCAAGAAATTCAAATGTTTGTAATTGACACATAAATGTCACTGTCAAAAATATTTGTATGCCTCTGTCAACAATATTTGTATATTATTATGAAGATTATGAAAATAAAAAAAGTCAACAACGCAAAAGAATATACGTAAAAAAGAATATAAAAGGAATTTGCGAAAAAATGACGAATATAAAGAAAAAGAAAAGGAAAGTAGAAAAAGAAAATTTCAGGATATTGAATATAAAGAAAATGTAAGTATTGTACATAATTTATTTTAAAATATCCCATAGATTTTGCAAATATATGTGAGAATTATTTTGTAGTGAGACATGAATATATGTATTTGTATTTAAAAATATTTTTCGTTTAATGCATACAACCAGGTAAAATATCCGGCGAGAGGTTATGTGTTGGCCACATCAGATTTTTTAAAACTGGACATAGGGAGTTGTCAAAGTCATCAAACTATTATATTCCAAAATGATGTATGAAGAAAACATACAAATCATACATTGTAGAAGTCCAATGTGAGTTTAAGGCAAGTTTCCGATTTATTTGCTGCTTCTTTTAATAAGTGACTCAGGCCAACAACTATTATGGAGTTATCAAAGTCATCAAACTGTTAGTGTCAATTTCAAAAATTCCTTTTATATTGAAAAGGTATTGTCTTATTCATTTAACTGTATGTTTCTTATTAATTACATTACTTGTTCCAATTTTCTTTTAATGCTGTTCATTGATGCATCTTGAAGTTCTATAATTGTTATAGATTTTTCTAATAGTTGCTGACCTGGGTCGCTTATTAAAAGTAGCAACAAATAAATCGGAAACTTGCCTTAGACTCATATTGCACTTATATGTTATGATTTGTACTTTTTTTTTCATATATTTTGGAAGATTACAGTTTGATGACTTTGTCCAGTTTAAAAAAAAAATCTGATGTGGCCAGCACATTACCTTCCGTCAGTTCTATGTATTTTGTACAAATTTCAGACGGAAAGTTCCTTGCTAAATTAAATATTCTATTTCTTGTACATTACCTTCCGGCAGTTGCATGTATTTTATGCAAACTTCATACAGAAAATTATTATTTTGTGACGTTTTCTATATACAGTGTAATGTATCTGCAGAAATAAAAGATTTATTATTATTATTATTATTATTATTATTATTATTATTATTATTATTATTATTATTATTATTATTATTATTATTATTATTATTATTATTATTATTATTATTATTATTATTATTATTATTATTATTATTATTATTATTATTATTATTATTATTATTATTATTATCATTTCTTGTACATTACCTTAAAGCAGTTGTATGTATTTTATACAAATTCCATACAGAAAGCAAAAGATCCTATACCTATTTCCAGTAAAATTATAAGACAAACACACTATGTCAATTTCACTTGACACTGACATCTTTCAATCAAAATTTTCTTAATATAGTAGCTGTTTCCACAGCTATGGCTACTTTATGAAATTTAATTTCTTTATAATTTTTTAACTCTATATCCATTTAATATTAGGTATAAAATGCAATCAAATCGTATAGAAAATAAAATATTCTTTAATATTTATAATAACATTAAATGTGAAAAAATGATATTTAACATAGTTTTTTCAAGAAAAACTGTTAAAATCTTCAAATGAGGGTACTTCCGGTTGTCCAATTCTAACCAAAATCTAATCAGCTCTTCGCATGGATGTAACGAAGAGAAATACGAAAGAATTATAATTTTTAGAATTGTAGTATGGAAGTTATCGTAGACGAAAATTTTGTTACACACACACACACGGACACACATACATACATACACACACACACATACAGACATCATCGTAAAAATAGTCGTATTCTAGGGACCCTAAAACGTGCTTATTCATCAAAAACTCACCACCGAATTTTTTGACCAAAGACAATACCTTCCTTACCAAAAGGTGACGGAAGGTGAAAACGCGGTAATACATTGCTATAAATCATTTTAAACGTAAGTATGGTAAGGACATACGCCCATGTCCACTGAAAATGTCGGTACAGGATATAAAAATTTAAAAAAAGGCGAATTTTTGTTTCAATTCCATGGCTATTGCTATATTTGAAGTGATATTTGACATTTTCATATCTAATTTTGCCGTTACAAATCAAAGCAAGCAAAATTAATGTTCCTTATTTACGAAAGTCTGATTTTAAATGTGTTTGGCTATGCCGGTCACCACCCTATTAGCATAACTATACTTGTATATAAGGTGATTGAAAAAATAGAGACATAAAAGCTATTTTCTCTTTACAATCAATAGTTTAAAAGTTGGTTACGAAATTAAATGCCACTTTTTTATATGAGAAGATCCTGATCAATTAGTAACGAATAAAAATTCAGATGAATAACAATAATATAAATACGTTTTATTGGATAAAATTTTTGTCAGGTGCAAATATATACTTTTGCACCCGACAAAATAATTTGTCGGGTGCACTTGACCCCATGCACCCTACAAGTCGGCGCCTATGAAAATGGGTCAATGTTTAAAGTTTAATGAATTAAATAATTTTTAATTCGTAATACAGCAATAAGCCAAACCTATAATATTTCGGCCTGTTTATATTTTCAACAAATTATAAAATCTACACAAATATAAATTACTTTATGTGCATAAAAATAGACCTCTTTGCAATTTTGAAATTATTTTTTTAGAAGCTAGACATTAAAATAAAACTTATACTGTTTAAAAGATTATTTATTACACTTAAACATGAGCCTAAATTAAAGAGTGCTTATTTTTTACCGAACCGATATCAAAAACAGCCCATATTTACGTGGTTGCTGTGGTGGTTACCATCACGAGAATAACTCAGTTTTGGCAAATTTCAGTTATTGTAATTGAAATTTACACATTATTCGTTTTTGACAACTAGAACACACTTTGATAATGCAAAATAAATAATCAAAAGATATAATTACTAATTATGGTATTTCTAGAAGTGGTTTCTATAATTTTTTAGTTTATTTCATGATCAGAAATGGCACAAAGTTGGTCTTTTTCGCTCATTTTACTTATGTGTTGATTACTACAGAGTGATTAAGAATGATTGAAAGTTCCGCCTCGTTCCGTTTTGTTGTTTACCGCATCTTTGTGATAGTGAAATACGATTGACAGATTACATTGGCGTACATATCTCAACTCATTTTATCATTCCTCGCAATAAGAATGTATGTGTATTATAAATAGGTGAATTTTTAGTTTTGTGTTTTGTTAAAAAAATATTTGAATTTGTGAAATTGTTGATAAATAACAAGTTTAAAAAATTAGTTATTTATGCTCGCTTGAGAATAAAAAAATCTGATGTGGACACTAAATGACTTCCTTGTACGCAAGACCAATATGAAGTATAGATCCAACTATCAAATTGCACGTATTTGACGTAATTTGATATTAACATCTATTTTTTATTTTTTTGATATTTTTTGTCCTAATCCATAGCAATCTTCATTAAAAAAATCAAAAAGTATATAAGTTTTAAATTTACATATCTCGCTTATACAATTTAATAATACTTGATGTGCTAGACGCAGAATTTAATTCTCTAAAACTCTTATTTGAAGCATTAATTTCTAAAATCAAAATGAAACCATTTTATTCAAGAAAAACTGTTAACAACTTCAGGTAATATATCACTTCCGGTTAGCCTGTTCTAACCAAAATCTACTGTTGTTCCAATTGACATAAAAGTCTTATATACCAAATTTGAAACGATTTGGATTATATTTTAAAATAGTTTTTCATTAAAATCTTTTATAGGCTTCAAATAAAGTACCATTTCTGGAAATTATGTAAGAACTAAAAAGGGAGGTGCACAACTAGATGTTATAGCAGTCCTAAATACAAAATTACAACTTTCTACGGCTTACCGTTTTTGAGTTATGCGAGATACGTACGTACGTATGTACGTACAGACATCACGACGAAATTAGAATGGATATTTCCGTTGAAAGCTGAAAACCGAAATTTTTCGCGATTACAATACTTCCTTTACTTTGTACAAGGAAGTAAAAATTGTTGTTTACAACAATTGCATCTAAATGAAAGCTGCTTCCGATTCAATAATGAACAAACGAAATAAATAAATAAAAGCACCGTGCCCAACAATTCCAGGTTATATTTACTTTCATTCCGAAACTGTTGGAGCGTGTAGGGAATCCAAAGAATCTCTAAATTCGTTTGTCCGCGCGAAATTCTGTTGTGCTTCGCTTCTTTCAGCACCCGAGCTCGAGATTCCGGGTGACTTCGAATCGAACTCCGGGTGGCGGGTGACAGCCTGCTACGGATCCTATCCGGAACACACTTTGTTATATCAACTCAGATACGAATTGATCAGGGTAACGAACAGACGCATTCACAAAAATTTTCTCAGGGATTTTAGACATTTTTCAAAAGGTTCACGACATTCTAACTTGTACAGGGGGTTTAGGGATTACTTTGGGGTTTAGTGGCCATGTGTGTGGTTATTGGTTGGCCATAAGGTGATGCCTGATAAACATCCACACGGTACAAATATGTCATCATCATTACCGATATCTGCGTATAAAGATTGGCACACCCAGCAATGGGTAATATGCTGTGATGATATATATTATGTTTTTATATTTGGTCAAAATTTAAGGACAACCTTATAATGAAGAATATAGTTAAAAGTCTTGAGACATTTCCTCCAGTTAACAGTTTAGTCTTCAAAAAAATCTGATGTGGCCAGCACATTACCTTCCGTCAGTTATGAGGCATTTACAAAAATTCTACCGGTGAACTGTTACCGGTAAACAGCTGTTTATCAGGTTATAGCTACCGGAATCGATATTTTAAGAACGCAAGTGATAAACAGGGTAACTGAAACAGACTAGGAACTTGACGTAGGTAGTTAACTAACTGAGCAGAGTCCTACTTTGAACACATTTCCACTTTTAACGCGCGCGCTTCGCTTTGCATCACTACCTTTTTTTAAGATTAGATTCTTCATGAATCCGGTAGCTGGATCTACTAGATATTGTACAATTTTCGAACACGGTAACTTTTTACCACTCCTGTTTTCGAACACAGTCGGTAGATGCGGTATCTACCGGTATAATTTTCGTAAATGCCTATATATTTTCTATAAAATCCATACAGAAAGTTCCTTGCAAAAGATTCTAAATTTCTTGTATGTACATTACCTTTCGACAGTTATATGTATTTTATACAGATTCCGTACAGAAAGTTTCGAGCAAAAAGATCCTATATTTCAAATATAATACGAATATATCAATTGCACTTGACACTGACATCTTTTAATCAGAATTTTCTTAATATAGTAGCTAATTTATAAAATTTAATTTCTTTATAATTTTACTTTATATCATATGTAAAGCATATAATACAGTAAATAGTATAGGGAATACAATGTTCTTTAGTATTTATAATTACATTAAAGGTGCATTCACAAATGAAAATTAGGTTTACATCTATGGTTTATACTTTAGATTTAAAGACTTTGGCCGCATATTATGCAATGACTCCATTTACACTTCAGAATTTAGGGTCTCTAAATCCAAATCATAAAGCTAAACATTGCAGAGTCCAAATTTTAGGTTTATGATTTAGTTTGACGTCACAAACTTCACCAATGAGAATGAGTCTGAAATGATATAGATATATACACCCATCTTTATTTAGTATGCACTTGATGGATTTGGCTTTTTAAACAAATGCGAAAAGAACATGGAGACTGTCATAACTTAATTGCTGAAATATAACCAATAATGCCAAGCGAATGACAGTTTCACGGCGCACAGGTGTCTTGTTGAGTACTGCTCTACCGATATTTTAATTTTGTTTTTGAAGCATTTGCCCAGATGTCTGTACATATCAAAACTTATTTTCAGGTAATTTAAACTTATATTTGTGAATGACTTACTTAAACCTAAACAAAAACCATAAACCTAATTTTCATTTGTGAATGCACCTTTAATGTGAAAAAATTATATTTAACCTTGTTTTTCAAGAAAAACTGTTAAAATCTTCAAATGAGGGTACTTCCGGTTGACCAATTATAACCAAAATCTAATCAGCTCTTCATATGAATGCAACGAAGAGGAATACGAAAGAATTATAATTTTTGGAATTGTAGTATTAGAGTTATCGTACACATACACACACACACACACACACACACACACACACACACACACACACACACACACACACATATATATATATATATACATACACACACACATACATACATACATACACACACACATACAGACATCATCGTAAAAATAGTAAAATCATGTTCTATGGATCTTAAAACGTGCTTATTCATAAAAACTCAGCACCGAATTTTTTCACCAGAGACAATATCTTCCTTACCTAAAGGTGACGGAAGGTAAAAAGGCACATGGTTTAATAACATGAAAGAACATTTTCGGTGAATGTCCTATAATTATTGTACAGAGACATATAAAGATGTTAAAGAACTCATAATTCTATTTCCGCTGCTAACACCGAGATAGCAAGTAAAATCACTGTACCTGCAATGAAACTCGTCCTCGTACTGTACTCGTACAATAACAATTCTCCGTTGGAATTCCTTGATTTAAGAGTGTGATTCCCATTCGTAACTCCTATTGTTCGTCCAGGCAAATGGCGGTAATGGCGCTAAACAGCGTCGGAAGTACGGGCGATTCTTCTTCATTAATTCTCGCTTGAAACAATTCTCGTATCGATTACGTGGTGTGGAGGGAAGGGCGAGGGATGCAAATAAACGGCATTCTCAGACAATTTCAACCTGTTAATTATATTTAAACGTGCGTGTTCTTCGAGCTGCGCTAACTTCGTCAGCCGGCCACAGAGGGAAGACGTAACGAGCCGTTCAATTAATTGGCGGTCGGGTTGTTGCTGCTAGGGAGATAAACGACAACAGAAAACGAGGAAACTTTTAAACTATCCAAAAGAATTATCACCTCTACTAATGAGTACTTTTCTTTTTTAGAATCAAATACGTTCCATCAACATACCAGCGAATTATTTATTTTAACTCCAGACAATTTAGGGGCTGTCCATAAATTACGTAACGCTTCAAGGGTGGGGTGGGGGTCAAGAGTAGCGTTACGAGGGGGTGGGGGAGGGTTAAAGTGTGCGTTACGTAACGATAAAATATAAAAAATATTGCTAAACTTGCTTTAATAGTTTTGAAACATTCAAGTTTCGCGGTGCTAATTCGTATATGCAGGCAGTCGTTTGTTTTCAATAACAGTCAACATATGTCGGGCACAGTTCAAATTCGGGCCAGTGGTCTTTCATTCGTGCAATGCAATTCATATTAAAACATGAATTCAAGTAGTGTTGATAAGGAAAAACTTTTCAATAGTTTGTTAAAAGCATATGCTTTTAATTTCTGTAATGTTATTTTTTCATCTTTATGTACATTAATTTAAATAGTTTCTGTTCTATTCTGTTATTTTCATCTTTATGTACATTAATTTAAATAGTTTCTGTTTCAAATTTTAACTGAATATTAAGGAGGCCATATACTTTTATATCCAGTAAAGAAATTGGGGTGACAAGCCGTAGGGCAAGAGTAGTACATTATTTTTCATCTTTATGTACATTAATTTAAATAGTTTCTGTTCTTTTCTGTTATTTTCATCTTTATGTACATTAATTTAAATAGTTTCTGTTAAGGAGGCCATATACTTTTATATCCAGTAAAAAAATTGGGGGTTTAAGTACTGCGTTACGTAATGTATGGGGGGGGGGGTTCATGTTTGCGTTACGGGTGCGTTACAAAGGGGGGAGGGGGTATCAAAAATTTCCTAATTTTGCGTTACGTAATTTAAGGACAGCCCCTTATTTAAGGGCGTGATGTGGCAAGGGTCGTTATTTAATAAGAAACAAATCCGTTAATCAATAGTTAAATAATAATAAGAGAAACTTTGGCATAGTTATTTAAAAAATAGTTCTAGTTGTCTATAACAAATTTTAAAATTTAATACAAATTGTATTTCTATTACAAGAATAAATCTTTCATCACATAGTCGTTTGTCATATAAGTACAGGCACAAATAAAAAAATCTGATGTGGCCAACACATGACCTCGCGTCATTCCATATTTGAAATAACAATGAGCTTTAAGTAAAGTATCACTTTCAGTTGATCGTTTGTAAACAAAATCTAATTTGTTCCAATAAATATAAAAGTCTGTAATACCAAATTTTAGATTATATTGTACCACTTCCGGTTTATCATATAGGTGTAGTCAAAATCTAATAATGTTTCAAATTATACACGAGTTTTAAATATCAAATTTGAGAAGTTTTGATCATGTTAATATATTTTTTCAAGAAAATCTGTTTTTAGTTTCCTGTAAAGTAGTACTTCCGGTTTATTAATTTTAGAAAACATCTAGTATGTCGTTCTTATTAATATAAAAGTCTTAAGTACCAAATTTGAAAAGTTTTGAGTTGTATCAATTTATTTTTCCCGAAAATCTGTTCAGAGCTTCAAATAAAATATCAGTTCCGGTTTATCAATTTTAGCCAAAATCTAATAAGTTGCTTCCCTTTATAATAAAGTCTTAAATACTAAATTTGACAAGTTTTGGAATATATTCTATTATATTTTTCACGAAAATCTGTTCAGAGCTTGAAGTAAAGTATCACTTCCAGTTTATCATTTAAAAAAAATCTAACATGTCGTTTTCATTAATATAAAAATTTTAAATACCAAATTTGAAAAGTTTTGGAATATATCATAATATATTTTTCACGAAAATCTATTGAGAGCTTCAAGTAAAGTATCATTTCCGGATTATGAATTTTAGCCAAAATTTAATATGTTGTTCTTCTAGATATATATAAAAGTCTTAAATACTAAATTTGACAATTAGACTATTTTTGGAGTATATCATAATATACTTTTCACGAAAATCTGTTCAGAGCTTCAAGTAAAGTGTCATTCTGGTTTATTTATTTTAGACAAAATTTAATATGTTGTTCACCTTGATATAGAAGTTTTAAACACTAAAATTGAAAAGTTTTGGATTTTATTTTAATATAGATTATCATTAAAAAGTGTTATGGGCTTCAAGTAAAGGGTCACTCACTTCCGGTTATCCAATTTTACCCAAAATATAATCAAATCGTTATATGAATGCAGGAAGCTTAAATACGGAAAATAGATATATCTGGAAGTTTGTTATAAGAGTTATCGTGGACGAAAAAATACACGCACACACACACACACACACATATGTATATATATATATATATATATATATATATATATATATATATATATATATATATATATATATATATATATATATACAGACAAACATCATCGTAAAAATAGTAAAAACGTGTTGCGGGGACCCTAATTCGTGTTTATTTACTGAAAACTCACCATCGAATTTTTGGCACGATTACATTACCTCCCTTACCTACGGTATGACTGGAGGAAAAAAATAATATTATTTTAACCACCTTTGCGGTTAAAGTGCTACTTAATTCCATATTTTGCGTAGACAAAAGCACACTTTAAAATTTGCTACAGAAAAAAATACAATAAGATATGGAGAAGAAGTAAAATTAAATTCTGGGAGTCAGCTGAAAATTATTCGTATTGTGCAATTGGAATGTCGTTGAAAGTTAAACCGAAAGCCATAAAATTCACTTAGGCCTTGGAAAATTTTTCTTGTTGGGGTGAAGTTTTTGAGAGTGAACGGAAGTGTATTTATAAAAGTAGGTCAGCCGGAAATGAAGCTCAGGTGCTATGTGGACGGTTGGATAACACCATAATCAGATTTGTTCTCGAGGAAATTTCAGACAAAGGAAGACACAGAAGTTTGGTTAGGAATTGTAAGGAAATTTTACTCGTTATTAGCACGTGCTATTGTTGAATTTAATAAACGCGAACGCCGTGACCCATTCCCAATTCATTCCAGAATAAAATTTTACTAATGAATGGAAGAAATACAATTGGATTTCGAATCGGATGGCCTATGCGCCGAATAAAAATGAGAACGAAGCGAAATTGTATCTCTTTTATTACATTATACACCCATAGCTAAAATTGTATTCACAACGAATGAATAGGGGTAGTATTCAATACCAAAATACTAAATGAAAATTTTGACAGATAATACAAATATGTATTATGTTCAAATTTTAGATTTTACTAAAATGGCATTTGTTTATTTTTTATATGGCTTAATATGTGACATTTCTTATAATTATTTATATATCTAAAAAAACTCTGTTCTGGTATTTCCGGAATTATAAGATATACGTAGTTGGTTAACCAAAATTATTTTACCCATAACTGCATTAAAACTATTTATTTACATCTTATAGTTATAACGGCGGAAACTGAAAGATTACACCCTTCAGGCGAAGCACATGCGGGCGGTAAAGTTGAACAAAAGCCCGGCAACTGATAAACAAAACGTCAAACATACAATTGGAAATATAATCAATACTATTTTTTTTAAATAATATCAGTTCCGGTAAAGCTTCATTAGCTTTTATTAGAATTGCTTGAGGAATTTCTTTAGAAATTACCTCCAAGCTCTCAAAGCTTGTCATAAAAAAAATCACAAAACTATTGTCTTGTGACATTGCCATCTGGCCACGTAATATTTTTCATAGCAACAAGCCTTAAATGTATTTAAAAACATTTCAATTGAAAAATGGCAGATCTAGAAAATCTTTAAGGAGGGGGGTATTTTTCATTTTTTACCTTCCGCTACCCTTAGTAAGGGAGGAATAGGGATCGTGCTAAAAATCGCATATCGAGATTCTGGTAAATGACCACGTTTTAAGGTCCCTAGAATCCGATTTTAATATTTTCACGATGATGTCTGTGTGTATGTATGTATGTGTGGATCCTCCGCTCTAATTTAAATACTGTTATTCAGAAAATTTTAAAACCTTGTATTTCGACCTTGTTCTAATATGGAAAGAGCTCTCATTATATTTTGAAGTAAATCGGATAATCGGAAATGGCACTTTACTTGAAGCTCAAAATAGTTTTCCTTCGAAAAATACCTTTAAATGTTATTTTTTTGAGATTTATATTATTATAAAAATTAATGACTATTAAATTTTCTACATGTATGCATTAATACTTTTCTATATATTTTATGGATAATATATAATATTTTATCTACATTTAAATCCCGGAGCCTACGCTTTAAACAAGCACAACTCCTTGGTTATACAGTTCATATCTCAAATGTATGTAACTGACATAAATGTCACTGTCAATGAACTAATCATTTCAAATTAATAATAGTAACGTTTTAAAAAGAAAATAGTAAATAGAACCATAGTTATATGGAATGGATCTTAATACAGTTTCCAGCATAACTAAATATGTAAGTACGTATATTTAAATTACCTAATAATAATTAAATAGCGGGAGGTATTGTGATGGCCACATCCGATTTCTTTTTAAATGATAACAATTTCGTTAAAGCTTCATTAGCTATTATTAGAATTGTTTGTCTAAGGAATTTCTTCAGAAATTGCCGTCAAGTTCTCCAAGTTATTGTTTTGTGACATTGCCATCTGGTCATGTAATATTTTTACATAGCAACGGGCTTTAATGCTCAGTTGCACCGCTAACACTTAAATTTTAAGCTAGGCTTAAACAAAAAAGTGTATACCGAAATTTAGACAGCAATATTAATTTACTCAAATGACGTTTCGATTCGATACGATATTGTCCATATAAGGATCACTTAAAATTTAAGCGATAGCGGTGCAATTGGACATAAATGTATTTCAAAACATTTCATTTGATCAAGGAGGGGGGGGACCATTTTTCATTTTTTGAATCAGTATATAATTATCAACAAGTTTTAAGACTATTAAAAGTTATAATTATTAAATATCATTATTAAAATTGACCCCTGTCGTGCACTCTCCACGTCAGTGATAAGTGCCCGAGAGGTGACACCGGGTAAACGCCCGCACGGTGCAAATATTTCATCATTACCGATATCTGTGTACAAGCAGATTGGCACACCCAGCAATGGGTAATAAGCCGTGATGATATATTTATTTATTTTATTTAAATAATATTACAAAGTCATGACAAACAAGACTCACGGAACAACTCTCACTATTCAATTCTGATTTTGTTACGATGGATTAGGGATTAGGCAGTTTGCGAACCTTAGTTATGTAAAACTGTGAAAATGTGTAGCAATCCAAATTTTGAGAGCATTTCAGAATTCTGTTAGAGTTTAACAAAATGTTGTAGAATATTTTTCAGAGTTTTTCAGCGATTTTATTTCTATAAGGGTTGTCATCAAACTTAAAGTAAATAAAAATAAAACTCAACAACAAAAAAATAATATCAAGGGGGGATGATTTACACCCTTGGACGAATAAAAGACCTTTTTCCTTCGCTACTGCAAATTTCGTCCGAAGGAGTAAACCTTTTCTTTCAACACTTTATACGTAGATAACTATTACATTTATGCATTTATTATTAATATTTGTAACATTACTCTTCCGTTGTTGCAACAAAATATTCAATTATTATATGAATTAAGGTTAAAAATAAAACACTTGGTTAAGTTTCACAGTTTATTAATTAATTGTTCGACGATCGTTTCGACCTTGCGGTCATCATCAGGTTAACTATTACAAATTTACAAAATGTGCATTCTTAAATACTAACTATCTCTATGGGGGAATACACATAGAGATAGTTAGTATTTAAGAATGCACATTTTGTAAATTTGTAATAGTTAACCTGATGATGACCGCAAGGTCGAAACGATCGTCGAACAATTAATTAATAAACTGTGAAACTTAACCAAGTGTTTTATTTTTAACCTTAATTCATATAATAATCAATATGTTTCATCAAGTGCCTACCACTCAATCTCTACAAAATATTCAATTTTTTATCTTTTCAAAAATATTTTGTTCCATGTGAGTAGTGAAGAAAATCACATTTTATATTTCCATTTATTACGGTAACGAAATTCCCTACATGTGTTTCACTTTCCTGTGCGTATTCGTTCGCCGCAGATGTCTGGATTCACGTTTGAATCCCATTCGATTTACACCGAATAAAAATTGTGTTTTCTTAAAATTTGCATCTCAAGACGTTAGTGCGACATGGCCGCGCGTTACCTCCATTCGTACGTCGAAAAAATATTTACTTATGGAAACCTAAGATGTGGGAAAGCCTGTCGGAATTCTGACGACATACATTTCTGGCGTCAAGCGATCAGGGAACCAATATACGGCGGTTTCTTTTTGCTCCATACGAGTGTTTTATTTCTTTTTTAAATTCTGATTCCATTACAGACTTGAGAAATGTCGTTCTAACTAAAATGGCAAGTGAATTGCTCCAAGAGCACTTTATTTTTATGCTACCTAGTTTGGAAACTACACGACGAGTAATTAAGAAAGGCGATAAATTTTTCTTTTTCGTGTATTACAAATATACGGCCTAATTCTCTAAGCAAAATTGTTAAAATTAACAACTATTTTCGGTTGTTAATTTCAATGTCAGTTGCTAAGTTCAAAATCCCAATTCACTATTACATCAAGTTGCTAAAATTTAACTAGTCGTTACGTCGAGTTGTTAATCTAGCAACTGCATTTCTCTCGTTGCTAGTATTGAACAATCGTTGTTAAATGGTTTTTCTTGAAAATTTTGCGATAGGAAATAAACTTTTGCTGGAAATACAGGGACGATAGCAAAAGTAAACTATTTATAAACTAATATATACCTACATGCCCAATAATTATATACATTTTTAACCAAGATTTTAGATTTATGCAAAGAAGTTTGCGAGATGTTAGTAATCCATTCCCGTTACTGATATCGGGGAAAAAATATTTACAGAGATATTCAAACTGAGCAAGCGTCGTTTAATTCGTAAATTGGATGGTCTCATGCTTCAAGAATACTGAGTCAGTACATACCCGAAGGTCTCATGTTAAAAGATGAAGGGTTTAAATTTATTCCAAACTTAAATATTTTAATTCTTAATATTGAACAAATTTTCAGATTCTCTCCCGAAAAGTTCTAAATTTATTTTCATTTATCTTACACATTTAAATTTAAACAGCCATTTTAGTACTGTCAAATGTCTATTATTTTTACTGCTAAAACTTCTAGACGATGTTCATGCGTAATTCCCGATGATAAGATTCTTGAAATTTCGAAATCGGTCGCATCGAATGAATAAACATGTATACTAAACTGGAGAACTTCATCATATTCTCCCAACACTTAATTTCTACGCCTAGCTATGGGTCTTATAAAGAGATTAAAGGGTAAAATTTCAATTTTTCAACTCAATCAACCATTTGCAAAATTTCCAACTAGCAGTTATCAGAACTGAAATGCAAAACTAGCTTTGTTATTTAATTAGTCCAAAATTGTCATGAAATCTACCATTGGGGAATATTGTTCCGCGGAACATCTTGCACCCCAAATTTTCTTATCACTCATTATTAAAAACTCAAACGTCAAACGAATCAAAATCTGTCACTTTAGGTTGTGAATAGAGTAGAAATATGTACAAATATTTAGAATCGACATGCCTTTAACAACGATTGTTCAGAACGACCGTTTTTAAAAATATCGTTAATTATGTATTTACTGAATATCAATTGAATGACAGTTATTACAAGAGTTGCTAAAAATCGTTGTTAACTCTCAGTTGTTACCTAAAAAGCCGAATCCTCCAAGTGGATAATAAATAAAGATGGGTGTATATATCTATATCATTTCAGACTCGTTCTCATTGGTGAAGTTTGTGACGTCAAACTAAATCAGAAACCTAAAGTTTGGACCTTGCAATGTTTTGCTTTATGATTTGGATTTAGAGACCCTAAATTCTGAAGTGTGAATGGAGTCATTATATAATATGCGGCAAAAGTCTTTAAATCTAAAGTATAAACTATAAATCTAAACCTAATTTTTATTTGTGAATATACCTTAACTCATAATAAATTGGTTTCCGAAAAAAAAACAAATTTTGTTTAAATGAACCAATTTCATATCTTTTTTTAGAATATCTGTATAATAATATTCTTAATAATAGTTGTTAACAATTCCATGTGCATAAGAGCTGCAACACAGATATCTGTCGACTATATACTTTATTCAGTCATCCTTTGCTCTCTCTGGTTTCAAGCAAAGATGAAACTATCTTGTAACTAGTAAAACATCTTCAACGTCCAATAGACATTCTTCATGCTTCATGCATTACAGCATCTGTCTGACCATATCCATGTTCATATTTCTTTTGCAAGATTTTCTCTTTTTATTCGGTTCTCTTTGTTCTTACAACCGAGTGCAACGCTGGTGGAATAAAGGAATATTAACAAACGCAAGGTCGCAAGATTTCATATAAGGAATAAGGAAGTCTGCTGAGCTGAGTGTATTAAATGAACAGCGATAAATCTCCCCCGTTAGATTTGTGAATGGAAAATATCTCGTGTCGAAATTTAATATTCGCAAACAGTAGACTATCGAATGCAGGTGACACAATTCGGGAGAGGAAATTCATTCAGTGCTGATTTGTGCTTTTGTTTAACAAATAAGTTAATTTGGTCATTTTTTTTTCATTGTTGTATTTATTACCAAAAAAGTTTTGTTTAATTGAGATTTTGTAAATATCTTTACCGGTTTCAGGATATTAATCCATTGTTTACATATACTAAAGTAGGCTGGTAACTAAGTAATAACTGTATCTGTACGGTAATATTATTACCATACTGACTTGTCATCAAAAGTCTACAAAATGAATATAAAATAAAATGAAAATAATTCATTAATACATACAGATAACGTTAGCCTATCGTTCTAAATACGGTGTATTTTATTCTAAAGTAATAAACATGAGGAATAAAGCACATAATTTGAACATTTGTCATATTGACATATGTCAAAATAATTGTTCTGTTAACCATAGCAATCTGAAAGTAACATTCATGAGACAATTTCAAAAAATGATATTTATCAATAACATCTTAATTTTCTGAAACCGATAAACTATTGAACAAACCACGGATGTTATTAATCATAACAAGCCTTAGATGTTTTAAAATCCGAGCTCGTAGAGTTGTTAAAGTTGTTTCTCAAATACATAACCAATAAAAAAATGTCTCAAAACTTTCGTTCCACCCGTTGCGGCGAATACAATATGTGCATGCGATTTCCGACTTGAAATGAAAGCTTGGACCTAACAAGGTTTAAGCCGACGTGCCATCGAAAATTGTAAGGTTAAGATTATAGCTACATATACCTTATCATGTATTTGTCTATACTCGAATACATACCCTACATTCTTCATACACCAAATTATTCCTCACGCGATCCCGTCTTACATATCCACATACACCACGTAAATAGCTCATTTCCACGGTAGTCAATTTATTTTTATGCTTTCCCGTTCATGCCCAACATTCGCTTCCATACATCAAAGCAGGAACTAGCACTCCATTATTAACACTTAACCGAGCTTTTCTAGATACGTTTACGTTTCGAGCATACCCGGAACTCCCATTACCTTACACCCCGCACTCCTCGAATTATGTATGCAAAGGCATAATGCTAATGTAAATTCTTAAGTTTATAGCTTACATAAACCTGCCTTTATTGTTTAAAATTAATAGGCCAATTTTGGGCAAGTAAAGCTGTTTTCAGTGTTGTCCCATGTTAAACGCCCATGGCTCACTTTTTGTGTTTCACGATTCTAAGCCTAATGACGATTGATACTTTACATTCTGTAAGGGTCAAAATGGGAAGTAACAATTTTTCCTATTGAGAATATCCGAGGAAATTTTATAAATTAATCCTGGTTGATTTCGTGACTTGGAGGTGGAAATATGTAAATGTGCGCATCTATATATAGCGATACAATTTCCTAGTACGATTTGCAAGTCTGAGATACCTGCTACTTCCGGGATTATCACGCGACGTTCGACATTTTAATAAAATGTCGCTGCCTGAAGTTCCTAACTACGTTATTCGACGGAAATGAAGTTTTTTCTTCGTTTCTTTCAGCTAGCCCCTTGCCCTTCCACCTCACCCGCCAATTTTACTACTTATTTCTTTAAATTGCCGCCTTCAATTCCATCTGTTGGAGGGGATACACATTTTTTATTCTTACAAGAATTGGGTCTCGACAACAGACTTTGTAAAATATTAAATTACGGTTGATGTCGCTTTGTGAACCAGTGGAAGTTTCACTCCCTGCTTATGGTACCAATATTTGTTACGATATTTCTTTACGTTAATGTTAAGGTATATATTCACAATAAAGTTTGACTCCAGCACAATTTCATGCCGGTTTCAAATTGTAAACTAAGGAGGTATTTCCAAGTATCAATGTACTACGAAAATTTTGACCCTGCGCATTTCGGGTATTATGCCGTAACCCTAGAATACGGAAATTTTGAAATTTTTAAGTCATAATGCTAATAATAGTTTATGTTAGTGCCCGATAGCTTGATTCCAGCAATTTTTGAGAAGTTTGACCTTCGTTATTTTTTAAAAATTCTGTCACATTATCTTGAGTAAAAATGACTGTCATTATTAAAAAACATGTACAATTAATACAGTTAGTTGAACAATACAGGTATATTTATGATAAAAAATCTGATGTGGCCAGCACATTACCTTTCGTCAGTTCTTTGTATTTTGTATAAATGTCATACAGAAAGTTCCCTGCAAAAGAGTATATTTCTTGTAAATTACCTTATCATTGAATAATACTTCTTCTTCAGGAAACGATGAAATTTCTGGAAATTTTTTGAAAAATATTTATGAATATATTATTCCACCGCTTACACATTGTATAAATATATCAATGTCGCAAGGTATTTTTCCTTCTGCTCTTAAATACGGCAAAGTCGTTCCTTTACATAAAAAAGGAAATAAAGATATGGTCTCTAATTACAGGCCAATAAGTCTTGTATCAACCTTTCATAAAATTTTTGAAAAAGTATTGTATTCTAGAATAATTTCCTTTCTTGACAAGAACAAGGTAATTATCAATGAACAGCACGGTTTCCGGAAAAATTTTAGTACTACTACTGCACTAATAGATTTTCTAGATCATGTTTACACTAATCTAGATGAAGGTAATAATATCATTGGTATATTTATCGACTTATCCAAGGCTTTTGATTGTGTAAATCATGATCAACTAATAAATTCGATTATATCTTTTGGTCTTAGAGGTATTTGCTCAGAATGGATTAAGTCTTATTTAAGTGACCGTAAACAATTTGTTCATCTTAATAATAAAAAATCAGAATTACAGTCAATAACATGTGGAGTTCCTCAGGGTTCCATACTTGGCCCTATATTATTTTCCTTATATGTAAACAATATAAAAAATATTCTAAATAACACTACTTTTGTTGCCTATGCAGATGACATCTCACTACTCTTTACTTGTAATAAACAATCACAAATTGAAATGTCTCAAATAATTAACAATTTATTGCAGTGGTTCGCATCATTAGATCTTTCTTTAAATATAGATAAAACCGTTTTGGTTCAATTTTCGACAACTAAGAGATCAGAAAGTTTACTAATACGTTGCAATAGTAAGTCACTACCACAAGTTACTCAAACTAAATTATTAGGTTTATATGTACACGAAAATCTTAACTGGGAGCCCCACACTGATAAATTATGTAACATGTTGTCTTCATTATGTTTCTTAATTAAACGTCTTAAGTCACTTACAGATGAAAATACTACAAAAACCTTCTACTTTGCAAAATTTTACTCCTTATTATGTTATGGTATTATTTTTTGGGGCGCTGCTTCCTCTACCATCAGAGTATTTAGATTGCAAAAACTAGCAATAAGAAATATATTTTCCTTAAAGTATAGAGATTCTTGCAGAGATGTATTTAGAGAAAATCAAATGTTAACTTTACCTTGTATTTATCTCTACAATATATGCCTGTTTATTAGAAAAAATCAATTCAGAATAACAGCTCACAAAAATATACATAACTATAATACCAGAGCAAAGGATAAGTTTATACAACCTAGAAGTAGACTAACCTTAGTACATAATAATAATCCAAACAACATAGGCATCTCTATATATAATAGATTACCAAATTATATTACAAATGTTAAATTAGAAAATAAATTTAAAAAAGATTTAAAAATATTTTTATCACAAAAATGTTATTATAATTTAAATGAGTATTTCAATGACAATCAGTAAGATGACTTTATGCATGCATTTATTATTTGTTTATATTTACTGTACTGTAAGTATGTTTGTATGTATTGACGATCCAATATCGGCTGTATCTGCTGGTCAAAGGAAATAAATTTATTATTATTATTATTATTATTATTATTATTATTATTATTATTATTATTATTATTATTAAGGCAGTTGTATGTGTTTTACACAAATTCCATACAGAAAGTTTCTAGCAAAAGATCCTATATTTCCAGTAAAATTATAACAGATACATACTGTCAACTGCACTTGACACTGACACCTTTCAATCAAAATTTTCTTAATATAGCGGCTGTTTCCAGAGTTATAGCATAGCTGGCTAATATATGTATGATATTTAAGTTCTTCATAATTTTTTAACTCTATATCCATTTAAATAAAATGCATTTAAATCGTATAGAGAATAAAATATTCTTTAATATTTATAATAACATTAAATGTGAAAAAATGATATTTAACAGGGGTATTTCAAGAAAAACTGTTAAAATCTTCAAATGAGGGTACTTCCGGTTGACCATTTATAACCAAAATCTAATCAGCTTTTCACATGGAGGTAACGAAGAGGAATACGAAAGAATTATAATTTTTGGAATTGTAGTATTAGAGTTATCACAATAGAAAATTTTGTCACACACAGACAGATACACACACACACACACACACACACACACACACACACACACACACACAGGCACACACACGCACGCACACACACAAATATACATAGACATCATAGTACAAATAGTAAAATCGTATTCTAATGACCCTAAAACGTGCTTTTCATCAAAAACTCACGACCGATTTTCTTGACCAAAGACAATACCTTTCCTACCTAAAGGTGACGGAAGGTAAAAAGTCGTGTCGCTGTTAGAACAATGTTATTAGCGGCCTACTCTTTTTGGTTTGCCCTAAGAAGTATATATACCGGACAACGTAATGTAAAGTTTAATGCAAAGTCATAATGCTAATGCTGAGGTAAATTCTTAAGTTTACAGCTTACATAAACCAGCCTTAATGTTGTAAATAAATGGAAAGAATAATTGAGGAGCTCTTTACAAAAACAACCATAGTCCAAATATTGTTAATATGAGTTACATACAGCGACATGCACTTTTAAGGATGCCATACAATTTGGTTTCCCACAAAAAGTATTGTCACGTAATTAATTACATTTTAAAATTTAAAGTTTTCTCATTGATTATCTCAAATTTAAAAAAAAATGGACTAACATTGTCCTCAATTATATTCGAGATGCCTGGTTGCTATTAGTTAAAAGGGTAAACCTAAAATCGTTACGAGCAAAGAAACTTTTGGAAATTTAATATTTTAAAATTAAAACAATAAATTTATTTACAGAAGAAATTTTCCCCGATGTAAATTTCATTTCAATTGTTCCAAAAACAGCAAACAAAAGAAAATATATTCCCTTTTACTGCCTAAGGTTATACATCAAAATATATTTATTTCATTTCGCTTTTAATGTAAATATTGTTTTGCCCCGGCTTTGTTTTAAAATTCTTAATAAAAACTGCTGCGGGCCAGAATACATTTTGAAGCGTTCACCCTTCTCTTTCTGGTATATAAAAGTGTACCTAAGTATGCATTTAAACGTCCCCATTACATGTTAAGATGGCGGTTCTAATGAACGTATTAGGAGCATCGGAGTAACATTTAATGTTTGCTCTTAAGTTGTTTTATCAGGCCACTGGGAATATTTGAATATCTTCCATGTTCTACACGTTTAGTAATTATGAACTTCGATAAGTACCTACCTATCTTCAGTTTTAATGAAATAGTTCTTATGGGGAATAATATTTTATTGCAATGCTGAAACATTAATTTATTTTTCATGAGGTAATGATAATTAAAACTGAAATAACATGCATTACGTTTCATGACTAGATATTGCTGAAACTATTTGCTGAATTTTATTTTCAGATTTTATTATTTTTCTTTTGTATTTGTTAGTTGAAGAATTGTTTAGAATTAGACGCCGGTTGCCTTGAAAAAACTAAATGGGAACTGGTGCCGGTTGCTTTAATATAAGTTCATTGCGGCTACACATATAGGAACCGGCGTTTTGTGCATTAGATTATATTAGGTTTGTTCGTTCCGCTACCCTGCGTCTATCGAAAACCGTAACTTGCGGTAAAACGCCGCGGCAGCTGGCGGTGATAATTTTTACAGTGACTCATGACTCGGTGGTATAAAAATAATCGGCGGTAATGTTCGCGTCTACATATGAAGTGCCAGTATGACAGTGTTTGACAAATAAATACTAGGAAAAAATTGTTATTTTTTCAATAAGTATGCTATGTAATGTTTTAGAAATTGAAATACATTTGTAAAATATATAAATGTCAGTGTCATATGAATTATGATTTGTAATAAGGTAAATTTAAATGATAACAATAGTAAATAATTAAAATAACGGAAAATAGAATAATATATTTTTACTGAGTATCCTTTATATTTTTAATAGTCTGAAGTATCTTCGAAAATAATTCAACGCAAACAGATCGAACAGAAAAATAATTTTTAGCAACTTAAATTATTACCGCGGCGATTGGCAGTGAATCGCAAAACGCAGCGACAATTACCGCCGCGTTTTGCGGTAAAACGCAGCATAGCGGAACGAACAAACCTATTATTAGAGAAATATTCAACTTTTTATTTTACAAATTAGTGCAAATTAATATAACTGTGGTGCACAAACGCATAAAGAGAGCACATGAAGAAGTCTGGCAAAAACAATAGTCCATTAATTTGAATTTAAGATAATAAAATCTGATGTGGCTAACACAATACCTCCCGCCATTTAATTTTTATTATACTTGCCGTCAAATAAGTATGATCTGGAAAATTATACACTGTTGCCAATTCATATGGGCAATGTTGAAAATGCTAAGTTATGAAGAAGCGGCAACACCGTAGGGCAAGGGACAGTGCGGAAAGGGGAGAAAGCTGAGCATCAGTTTATACTCATTTGAAGGCGAGTATAATTTAAATACATAGCTATGGTATGACTAGCACATGAAAGTTGACTAAGGTTGTTTTTGCTGAACCTCTGTGGGACTATGGTTGGTTTTATAAAAACACTGAAACTTTACAATGTAATGAATCTAAAATACTTTTTCAGAGTATTAGTTTTACAAAACTGTTAGGCATCCTTGAAATTAAATGTCGTTGTATGTAAGTCAAATATACAAAATTTGGACTATGGTTGCTTTTGCCAGAGACTCCTCAATGGACCTTTTCAATTTAAAGAGATAGAAGATATGCGCATACAACAGGGATCTGCGCATAGTAAGAACAACTGAGATCTAGGGCGTTTGTTGTAAATAATTTAGACGTAAAATGTGAGAATATCTCAAATAACGTTAAAAATACTTATCGAAATAAGTTACAAAAACTTTTATTGAAGTTAAAATGTCTAACGATGCAAATTTTCACTGAGAATACAGGTATTTTAATGACTGCAATATTTTTGACGTTTCGTTTGACAGCCCAACTGGCGTTGTTCGCGCCATTTTCTTACTATTTGCAGCGATAGAAAGAGATAGCCGTTAAATTGAAAAGGTCCATTATTGGCATTTTTGTTTTATTTAGCTGGCGCCGGTATTTTAAGTAGTTCAGTTCTAATTTCATTGGGAAAAATCTTTCGATATACTAATTATATTTCTTCCTCAAATATCATATATGACAATGGGCCCGTCCAAGTCATCGACTTTTTAGAAATTACATATCGCATATGAATTTTGAATATAAATACATGAAAACGAAATAAAAATTGCTATATATTTTGTATTTTTATACCTATAATAATGTAATTAAAGTTTTAGCGTAAAACGATCGCCATGTTGTGACGTCAGCGTCATTACAGTCGTCCAGTTACCTTGTGAAAATGTCACTGTACAGTGGACCATGCATATTTTGCTCATACATTCGCGATTGGCGTTACACATACTCTAACACGCACATATTTATTATATCCGAGTAATTTTTTATTAAGATCAAAAGAAAATTTACTTATTAAATAAATAAAATTATAATTTATGTTTTAATTATTGTAATCTTAATACTTCTCATTGTTGTAATCATTTAGTAAATAGAAATATAAATGTTGGATTACTTTTTATTATGAACTATGCTTTGATTATTGTAATCAATACTGTCATCGTTGTATTTAATTATAAATAGAAAATAGTTTAAATACTGTTTTAATTATAATAATGACACTTGGTGAGTATAATAACCTGCAATATTATATTAAAGAAAGTCTTAAAGTCACATTAATTAAAGCGAATGATTAATCTAATTATGAAAACGAGCAAAAATTATTAATTTTACTTACCTATATTACCATTATTAATGGTAACGTATGTCGGTTCTCTCTACTTATGACGGAGTGACACTAACGTCACAACTTTCGCGCTAAAACTTTAATAATTATTTTTGGCGTTATTAAGCATAATTTCAAGAAAACAAAAAATACGGAATTTCTATTTTTAAATTCTTCATAACATATAAAAAATTCAAAAAAAGTTGGACGGGCCCATTCTATTTCTTGTTAATGGATATAAGATAATAAAGACCACTACCAAAGTCAGTATCAAGAATAAGTAAAATTAAGCTTCCAACACAAAACAGCAATTTAGCCAACTTTTCAATCTGTCACAGTAATGACTCCATTAAGTAAAAGTGCAAGTTCTATTTGCGGCCGAGAACAACAACAAAAAACTGATTTGGTGTTCGTCATCTTACAGCGCTGGAAGACAAAAAACAAATGTTTGTTGCGGGATTTGTGAAGGAAGATAAATATGATAGTATTTTTGCAGCACGCTACGAAATAGCAGAATGGGTTTTTGTCACTGTTAATACATCATATTTCATTCCATTGCGGTACAAGCGCTAGCGGGTCAAACGGCCATGCCAGAAGGGCATTAAGAACATCCATCAAGCTAAACGCCTCGATTATGTTTTGTTATCAATTTAATCACCAGCCACTAGGATTTGCCATAGATGGGACGAACTCTCAAGTCAATTTGTTATGTTACATAAAGTGCTGCTTTCAGTTTCATCAATAATATGAACTTGCTTTTGACACTGCATTTAAATTTCACATTAAACTATTAATTGTTTATTTTCATTATCAAAATTAAAAAATCTGATGTGGCCAGCACATTACCTTCCGTCAGTTCTATTTATTTTGTATAAATGTCATACAGAAAGTTCCTTGCAAAAGATTCTATTTCTTGTACCTTATCTTAAGGCAGTTGTATGTATTTTACACAAATTTCATACAGAAAGTTTCAAGCAAAAGATCCTATATTTCCAGTAAAATTATAACACAAACATACTGTCAACTGCACTTGACACTGACACCTTTCAATCAGAATTTTCTTAATATAGCAGCTGTTATAGCTGGCTAATATATGACATTTAATTTCTTTATAATTTTTTAACTCTATATCCATTTAATATGAAGTATAAAACGCATTCAAATCGTATAGACAATAAAATATTCTTCAATTTTTATAATAACATATGTGAAAAAATGATATTTAACATCGTTTATTCAAGAAAAACTGTTAAAATCTTCAAATAAATAATATATATAAATATCATCACGGCATATTAACCATTGCTGGGTGTGCCAATCTGCATTGTACGCAGATATCGGTAATAATGATGACATATTTGTACCGTGCGGGCGTTTAAAATCTTCAAATAACCAAAATCTAATCAGCTCTTCATATGGATGTAACGAAGAGGAATACGAAAGAATTATAATTTTTGGAATTGTAGTATTAGAGTTATCGCATTATAAAATTTTGTCACACACACACACACACACACACACACACACACACACACACACACACACACGCATACACACACACACACACACACACACACACACACACACACACACACACATGTGTACACACATACAGACATCATCGCAAAAATAGTAAAATCGTATTCTAGAGAACTTAAAACGTGCTTATATTCATCAAAAACTGACCACCGATTTTTTTGACCAAAAACAATACCTTCTTTACCTAAAGGTGATGGAAGGTAAAAATGTTGACATTGGTTGCTCTTGTATTATTTTATTTGGACTAATAAGTTCATAAAAAAATTAAACCATTTAATCAGTTTTTCGTTGATTTAAATTGATATTGGTTGTTTTTGCATTAGGTCACAAATTTATTTGGACTAATATTTCATAAATAAATAAAAATATAAACCATTTTATGAGCCTATAACCCTTAATTAAAAATGTAATTAACATTTTTTAATGAATGTATCGTTATTTTGTCGTTGGAGGGCAGCAGCAGACCAATCTCATATCATAATTTTTATATATTTAATTGAATAAAATACAATAAAACTAAATATCATTTGTGTAGTTCAGCACGCGTTAACATTAGGGTGTAGCAGACTTGAACAAACCAAAGTTCTATTTTTAGATTGTTGCTTGTTATTGTTGTTTGAAATTGAAATATATAGATCTACTTGTTTGAGCGTAGAAAATATATTTAATTAATATGTACAAAAATTACTACGCGAAGCAGTGATATTTTGCACTATTTTCTTTTTCTAACAAGGGAGTAACCGACTTGCACAAACCAAAGTTTTATTTTTAGAATGTTGCTCGTTGTTTCAAATCGAAGTAAATTTGCTTTATTTCACTTGGAAAATGTATTTAAATAATTAATTAGCTGGGAAACGAGTTTCAGCGGTAATTTGAAACAATTTTTGAATATAAAATAAATGTAATTAGTTCAGAAATGATCACTAGATGGTATCAGAAGTATCGTTTTGATTTTTTTGAGTAGTATCTTTACAATTTCTGCAATGAAGAATATAAATTGTAATTGAATTATTAATTTTTAATCGTATAAAATGTTGACTTTATTGTTCTTATACTGATTCACAAATAATATTTATAACGCTTAAATTTTTAATGAATTCAAATTAGGTATAGGGCATCCAGCCAGTCAATGGGGTTACGTTATCGTTTAGGGATTTTTGAAATTTTCTATATTTTGTTAACGGTATTTTATTGGTTTTTCTATTATTATTACGCATTTGAAACCATTAATATAAATAATTACATTTGAAAATATTATTATTAAGTCATATTTTGTTAACTTTTGTAACATGATGTTTGATTATTTTTTTATTATTAGCAATTCTGAACACTCATATTAATATTATATTCCGTAACTTAACCACGACCGTGGTTATGGTTTTCTTGTGGATCACGTGGTCAGGTTATGGTTATTGAAAAGTGGTTGTGATTCGGAACATTTTGGTTAATTTATGTCGGTAAAGCAAAAAACCACCGAATCATTAGAAGTAAGTGACAACGTAAATCTATTTGTCTACGTATCAGTATATATTAATAATAATTATATGTTTATACAATTTTATTTATTATATTATAAGAAATAAGAAAATGACCACAACAACCACAAAAAACGTAACCAAAATTTTCAGGAACCACTTTCCGAAATGGAACCTCGATTCTGAAATTATGATTTGGTTACATTCCGGCACGCTTAACCAGAACCTTTGGTCACCGCGGTTGTTATATATATACTTTAAATATTATATGTCTACAATATACTTCTCAACCTGTATTGTGATTAAGTTTTCGTGATTTTGGGATGGATTATTCCATTCTTGAACTAAAATACTACTCCATTTTACGATTATTTCTAAGATTATACTTACATAAGAACAAAAATCGTTGTAAGAAAAAGTAAATATCACCAATTAATTATAAACATAACAATGACAGTGTCACATCTAAAATGTCAAATCTAAATTTCAGATGTTTCACATTTTTTGTCCAAAATCAAATCTCGTGATAGTTAAGGGAAACAGGATCATTAGGGCACTAAATATGTTAGTAAGACAGGGATGAAGCTATTAGACATACCTACTGAAGAAAGAATGAAGGACACCATAAGTAAAACAGAGATAAATATAAAATTATTTGTTATTTTGCGGTTCAGAAATAAATGACGTGAAGCGTAAGTGATCTTAATCGATGTATAATAACTTATTTCTCCCCGTAACAATGATTTGTATCATTGTGTGTATGGAGGCAACCCACAGATCAGTTTACATGCTCATGTAAACTTATTAACACATGACGTCATTGTTTCTAGTGATATTATATTTATGACGTAAACCCATTGACTGGCTGGATGCTCTATATTAACAATTATTCGAAATATCAAAAACAAGATATTCCTATCTATACATATTTTTGATGAATTGGCCAGTTTTACTAGCCTTTAATCAATGGTTTAACAGTTTTGAAAATATCTTTTTTATTTTCTTTTGTGCCAAAGTTTCTTTTATGTCTAATCGTGCTCGTGTTTCAATAATGATTTGCAAACTGGTAAATTAAACAATTTGTAGGCGCGTGGGGAAATGGGATGCAATGTGTTAGTTTTTGACAGACACAAAGGCCTTTGATATGCAGACACGTGTGATTTTGAGAGGCATTGGAACTAAACCAGACCGGTAATGCATATCCAGTGGAAATTACCCAGAACAGAGGGAGGAATCCCAAAAAAGCTACATTTGCAAAACCGAAAACAGGATTACAGGAAACACAAACGGATATAAAAGGTGAAATATTAGATACACACATTAAAATAGAGAACGAACATGACTATTAGTAGCGACGAAAGTTGCCCTAGATACAGACCTAGGGTTGTAATAGTTATTTACGTATAGAGGGCCGAAAGAAAGCGTACCTTTATAACCAGGGTATGGCCATGGCGTGGCTCAAGTTTCGTCCGCCATTACCGGCCCGTCTGTTGTATGTGTTGTTCTTGCGCAAATTATTATGTATTTTCGTGACTATTTGTTTTATTTTAATGAAAAACACATTTAATTATCATTTTAATATGTATTTAAAGTGTAAGTCATATTTTTTATTTTATTTATTTGTGTAGTTTGTTAAGATACCCACCACGATTACTGACATATTGAAAACAACTATAAATTAGCAATATTAAGCACAATCATTTAAATTTTTGAAAGGTAAGTTTAGAATATACAATTATTATGTAAATAAGAACTAGTGATATTATATTAGATGTGATAATAACAACCCATGTCATATATTCTACATAAGTTCTAAATGTATGTCTTAATAATAATTGTGTATCTCTTAAATTAATTTTTATTACCTTTATAAGTTCGCAGTGTGATAATTTAATATTCTTTTATAATATAATATCACATTTATTAAAAATAAATAGGGAAATGAATTACCGACAATGGCGACGATCTTGGCCCATGGCCATACCCTGGTTATAAAGGTACCCTAGTTTACACCTGCGGACGAAATTTATTCGTCCAAGGGCGTAAACCTCTTTCGGCCTGAGGTACGTACAACGTTTTACGCACAACTGAAACCAAATGAAACGTAATTTTTAATTGCATGACTAAAAGCTTGTTACTATGTATAAAATATTAGATGGCAAGATGGCTATGCCAAGAAACATTTAGGCGATGCGTTGTATTGGTAACCATTTGTTTTGTGTAAACAAATTATTAAAAATGTCAAGCATGGAGCTTCAACCTGAATATGATACTGAAATTTCTGAAAAAAATTTACTAGAAGCTAATGAAGCTTTAGCGGATTTATGTCCTGGTAAGTCAAAGGAACGATATCAAAACGAATACGATGTGTTGCAAGCCGAGTTCTTCATTATGGTCCAAATTTTCCATGATCAAGAAGAATTTGAATTTTTTTTGTCATATTTTTTACCGCCCGGCGGGCTTTTGCTTTACACTTTACCGCCCGCAGGGTGTAATCTTTCATTTTCCGCCGTGATAACTGAAATGTAAACAAACAATTACAAGAGAAATATTCGTTTTCCGGGAATGGACTGTGTCATATTTTGAGTCAGAGCTCAACGTTTCGCCCGCAGTCGTATGGGGCATCTTCAGGAGCAAGGGGGATAGTACTGTCTTAAACATGGTTACCCGACGTGTCAACCACGCTAGAGGCCGAGTTTAAGCAAGAAGAGGGGGAGACTCAGTTTACACGTACCTTGTAAACTGAGTCTCCCCCTCTTGTTGCTTAAACTCGGCCTCTAGCGTGGTTGACTCTTCGAGTAACCTTGTTTAAGACAGTACTATCCTCCTTGCTCCTGAAGATGCCCCATACAACTGCGGGCGAAACGTTGAGATCTGACTCAAAATATGACACAGTCCATTCCCGGAAAACGAATATTTCTCATGACTCAGACTGTGGAAGCCTACGCAATTATTTCACAAACAATTACAATACAGTTGTGCGTAAAATAATTTATTAATAACAATTATAAAAAAACGTATCAAAAGCGTACATTTGTCGATACCGGAAGTTAATGTTTTTTATTTTGTATTTTAATAAACTGAAACAAGTTAGAATCTACATTCTTGGCTGCTTAGCGACATCACATCCCAAGCCGAACTTTCTTTTGTTATCTAATCTACAACTGCTCCATCTAGTAACAAGAGGAGTTGGGAAGTTTGAAAACTGCTCGAGTGCAGACTGACTGTATGAAGTATTGCATGAAGTTGCTTACAACGTGCCAGAAAGCAACAAACTTCATGCTGGATTTACTATCGGAAGTGAAGTGAGGAGATACATATATAGAATATGGAATGTATTAAAACTTGATGTATAGAGTGCAGCATTCAAAATGTATGCGGTATTGAATATTTTGTAGTATTTTCTAATATCCTTGAGTGCCCGTCAGAAGTAATGGCAAGATTTATTTTCTTTATTGGGATGTTCAATTTCCATGAAAAAATTGCCTGGTACTTCTTTAAACCAGCTCCTAAAAAAGTAGTTACCAATAACCAATTTTTTAAATGAAATCAGACACGTACACTTTCAAATACTTCGTTCTTTCACATTTAATATTATAGAATCGTACAAAAATTCATAAAAGGCACATACACATCAATTTGCTTTAAAATTCGACAACAAAAGAAGGTGCAAATTTGCACCGAAAGGTCAGGGTTGTAAAAGAATAAATGCTGTTTCGAACTCGAAACCCGTATCTTGCCGGGATAGTCCTCTTACCAACTAAGCTTTTGTCTGCTCTCATCTAGATGGCTGAAACAATCTTTCACTTCAAGGTCGTATAACTGCTCAGGATATTATTAATCGTCACATTCTTAGATGTAGCTACGATTGCATTTAAATAAATTGTGATCGAGTCTGTTATTAACAATGAGTTAACAGTTATATTAATTTGTCTTTGAATTTGTAAGATAATGCTTCGATATTAAGGCTTGATTTACATTAGCAGTACAATGACAGTACTTCTTGGTCCATTGTATTTTAATGGGTCCATTTACATCTACGTTCTCAGTACAAAGACGGTACGATGACGGCCCAGTGATATTTACTGATTTGCATTAGCAATACGACCTGTATAGTATAGTTTTATTTTTGTTGAAAAAATATTGTATATCATATTAACAGCGTAGTATTTCCATGCAAGGGGGAGTGGGAGGTTGCGTTTGAAGAGTATGTGCACTTCAAGTTGACGTTCATGTCAAAATCAGCCGAGTGAAAGTAAACATATGCTAGTAAGTGATTGACGTTTGACATGATTTTCACTTTTTCATATTTGTCCGATAAACCAAAAAAGAAGTCAAAATGAACTAGAAATGTGAAATGATAATACATATACATTTATTGAATAAAAGTTATCTGCTTATAACAAAAACGTGAAATATACACTACAGATTATTACAAAAAGTACATAAAAAATAGTATCGCTTTGTAAAATTTTCTGGATTTTCTTCATTTTCTTCTTCTTTGACAAGAGTAAGGACTGTTATAGCCAAGTGGGTATTTGATAAATTTTTAAACATTGCACGATATTTTCTACTTTTCATAGAAACATGATATATGCACCACAAACTGTCATAATACATAAAAGGCGATTTCGGGCGACAACCGTTCACTTGCGGTATGTTGCGTTCAGGTCCGTTCACACATTCGGGCACTAGGAACAACTTACCCGGTATGCTTGGATCAGTGCTCACAGCTGAACGGTTTTGCGAGTCGGGTCAGCTCTCCGTTCACTATTCCTATCTCTTTTTGTCATGTCTTTTTTTGAAATGTCAAAAGTCAAAACAGTCGGTTTCGTGGTCTTTATGTCAAGCAGGGTGACATTATTTTCGTTGACTCTTTTTTGGACAATTATGGCTAAACTATCTTTCTCCGTTAATGCATTTTAATTGTCAGACACTATTTTTGACAGTTTTAAATGTCGCAGAATATACATAACCACCAAGCACGGTGTCAACAAGTGAACCAACGATTTTTGGCGCCACCATTAACCATATCATACCGTAACTAACCGTAAGTAATCCTAACATGTGAACGGGTCTGTCGCCCGAAATCGCCTAAAGAGAAAACTATATTGTTATGGTATTTAATTACGTTCGTACGTCGTGGTACCGTCCACCGTCTAATGTAAATGCCTCGTGTAATTGACATATCGTCATTATACCGTTATTATACCGTCATCGTACCGTCATTGTACCGCAAATGTAAATCAAGCCTAAATGAAACTGATTTCTGGTCTTCCATTATTTTTATTGTTGTAACATTAGACACAACGTTTTGTTAACTAAACATCTGCTACTGCCATCAGGTGAATTCCTTAAACTACGAGCCTTATATCTAGTGTGAGGGTGATCAAGCGTGGTTGGATATTCAAGCGTATTAGAGGGTACGTCGTTGGTTGGTTTTGGTTGTTCACTCGGCTATGGTAGTTCTTTCGTTCTCTGTTGATTGATCTTGAATAATGGTTGATGATTTTTTACCTTCCGTCACCTTTAGGTAAGGAAGGTATTGTCTTTGGTCAAAAAATTCAGTGGTGAGTTTTTGATGAATAAGCACGTTTTAGGGTCCCTAGAATACGATTTTACTATTTTTACGATGATGTCTGTATGTGTGTGTGTATGTGTGTGTGTGTGTGTGTGTGTGTGTGTGTGTGTGTGTGTGTGTGTGTGTGTGTGTGTGTGAGTGAGTGAGTGTGTGTGTGTGTGTGTGTGTGTGTGTGTGTGTGTGTGTGTGTGTGAGTGAGAGTCTGTGTGACAAAATTTTCTAATGCGATAACTTTAATACTACACTTCCAAAAATTATAATTCTTTCGTATTTCTCTTCGTTACATCCATGTGAAGAGCTGATTAGATTTTGGTTATAATTGGAAGTACCCTCATTTGAAGATTTTAACAGTTTTTCTTGGAAAAACGATGTTAAATATCATTTTTTCACATTTAATGTTATTATAAATATTAAAGAATTATTTATTCTCTATACGATTTTATTGCATTTTATACTTCATATTAAATGAACATAGAGTTAAAAAATTATAAAGAAATTAAATATCATATATATTAGTCAGCTTTGCTATAACTCTGGAAACAGCTGCTACATTAAGAAAATTCTGATTGAAAGGTGTCAGTGTCAAGTGCAGTTGACAGTATGTTTATGTTATAATTTTACTGAAAATATAGGATCTTTTGTTAGAAACTTACTGTGTGGAATTTGTATAAAATACATACAACTGCCTTAAGGTAATGTACAAGAAATAGAATCTTTTGCAAAGAACTTTCTGTGTGACATTTATACAAAATACATAGAACTGACGGAAGGTAATGTGCTGGCCACATCAGATTTTTTCCATATTAGTATTATCTCGACACTGACATGGCTGAAAATATTGTCTTGGTTTGTTATTTTGAATATGGCTTCTTTAACACCTTATCTAAACCACAGCCGAGAATTTAATAAACGGTTGCAAAGGTAATCATATGCCGCAGCAGAATGAATAATCTTACTAATGAATCTGTCTGTACAGTAGTATTTCAGTACTGCTAAGTACCATTATAGTTAGAGGATTCCTAGTAATTTAATTACATTGAATCTTCGTCTCTTAGTGTTTTGCTCGCGAAAACTGAAAGGTAAAACGTGCTTGGCATAGTATACACAAGAATGCTTATTGTGTCAACACAATCCACACAAGATGCTAACAAATATAATGCATGCATAATTATACAGTAAATTTTAAAGATGTTTGCCGTGTCTCTGTGTAGCACGGATTTAAACAATTAAACTTTCATGTGCAAAGTTGAAGTGGAAAACGTTTGCAAAGTTTTGAATGTGCAAAATTTCCTCAAGTGTCACCGAATACAAAAGAAAAACGATACACGGGGAATTTATCCAAGTTTGGCGTCGTTTGTAACTGACCAGTTCGCAGGTGAGAGCTGACAAAGAATTGGACTTTTCAAACCAAAACAAACTGAAAAATTCATACATCAGTTCCGGGGAATTTATTCTCCGGAACACTTTGTCTGCACACTTTCTGATAAATGTTTCTACTTCCCTAGACAGTTATATCTAACTATCAAAAACAACTTCCCGCAAACTCACAAAGGGCTCTTCAAATGAAGCAATTACGCCAGTTTTATTATCATGCAGCATTCAGCGAAAAACCGCTTTTCATTCTTACACAGATGCAGAAACGAGAATAGGTTAGCTTCCAAGAAATAATTTAATTAAATGCTTTGTATGGAAAGGTACTTCTATATTATTTATAGATTCACCATTTACTAATACAAGGAGTTTTACTTGCTTTGCAATACAACCGTAATTGAAAGAGAACAGAAATAATTGTAGGAGTCATGTTACAATTTTGATGTAAATTAAATGTTCTACCACCCCTAATTAAAGTGACAGTTTATTAACTGTAAAGGTACATTTACAAATGAAGATTAGGTTTATGGTTTTTGTTTAGGTTTAAGTAAGTCATTCATAAATGTAAGTTTAAATTACCTGAAAATTAGTTTTGATATGTACAGATATCTGTGTAAATGCTTTAAAAACAAGATTAAAATATCGGTAGAGCAGTACTCAACAAGACACCTGTGCGCCGTAAAAGTGTCATTCGCTTGGCACTATTAGTTATATATCAGCAATTAAGTTATGACAGTTTCCATGTTCTTCTCGCATTTGTTTAAAAAGCCGAATCCACCAAGTGGATACTAAATAAAGATGTGTATATATCTACATCATTTCAGACTCCATCTCACTAGATGAAGTTTGTGACGTCAAATTAAATCATAAATCTAAAGTTTGGATCTTGCAATGTTTAATTTTAAGATTTTGATTTAGAGACCTGAAATTCTGAAGTGTGAATGGAGTCATTACATAATATGCGGCGAAAGTCATTAAATCTAAAGTATAAACCATAAATCTAAACCTAATTTTCATTTGTGAATGTACTTTTAGTTAAGAATTAAACTGAAGGTTCGGAGCGATGCGAACAAGAGTTTTAACGTCTAGTTAACTCTAACCAAAGACTTTTAATAACTCCGTTATACTGCAGTTGCTTTGTTGTGAAGTAGATACTCCCTAAAGTGCTGGGACGGTGGGGAGCGGAGGGAAAACCCCAATTGGTAATACGTGATGCCTAGTTTTCATATTTACATTGTATTTGTTTACGTTCTGTCACAAGTGTCTATTAATGAGTAAGGTTAGAGGAGTTTATTTTGATATGTGCATTTCGTGAATTTCATAAATTATCATGTTTCATCGCTGTGTTATGCCGAAGTGCCAAGAGTTTTCGACGTCAAAGAAAATACATTTAACATTTCATGTGTAAGTTTTCCACAAGAAATATTGACAGCAGATCAGAAACTCATAATGATCTTACAGATTTCAATTCGATCAGGGCAAAAAATCAATGGATATAAGATATAAGCTATTCAAAGGAAAAATTGTGTTCCATCCAAGTTTTCTAGAATACGGGGCGAGCAGTCATGTGACTTTGTTACCCTTGATAAGCAAATATGGGGGCCCGTCTCAGAATGAAAGCTAGAAATTATGTACATAGATTTCAAATGACATAATTTTTCATTCCAAATTTCATTATTTCCCAAATCCAGGTGGTTTATTTTTCTCAATAAGAAAATTCCATACTTTTGTTGACAAAAAAAAAATCTGATGTGGCCAGCACATTACCTTCCGTCAGTTCTATGTATTTTGTACAAATTTCATACGGAAAGTTCCTTGCTAAATTAAATATTCTATTTCTTGTACATTACCTTCTGGCAGTTGCATGTATTTTATGCAAATTTCATACAGAAAATTATTATTTTGTGACGTTTTCTATATACAGTGTAATGTATCTGCAGAAATAAAAGATTTATTATTATTATTATTTCTTGTACATTACCTTAAAGCAGTTGTATGTATTTTATACAAATTCCATACAGAAAGCAAAAGATCCTATACCTATTTCCAGTAAAATTATAAGACAAACACACTATGTCAATTTCACTTGACACTGACATCTTTCAATCAAAATTTTCTTAATATAGTAGCTGTTTCCACTGCTATGGCTATTTTATGAAATTTAATTTCTTTATAATTTTTTAACTCTATATCCATTTAATATTAGGTATAAAATGCAGTCAAACCGTATAGAAAATAAAATATTCTTTAATATTTATAATAACATTAAATGTGAAAAAATGATATTTAACATAGTTTTTTCAAGAAAAACTGTTAAAATCTTCAAATGAGGGTACTTCCGGTTGTCCAATTCTAACCAAAATCTAATCAGCTCTTCGCATGGATGTAACGAAGAGAAATACGAAAGAATTATAATTTTTAGAATTGTAGTATGGAAGTTATCGTAGACGAAAATTTTGTTACACACACACACACACACACACACACACACACACACACACACACACACACACACACACACACACACGGACACACATACATACATACATAAACACGCACACACATACAGACATCATCGTAAAAATAGTAAAATCGTATTGTAGGGACCCTAAAACGTGCTTATTCATCAAAAACTCACCACCGAATTTTTTGACCAAAGACAATACCTTCCTTACCTAAAGGTGACGGAAGGTAAAAACAGGTGAACTTAGAAAATCTTGAAATTTTTAATGAAAAATTATCACATTTGAACATAATTACTGGTTGTCATTCTGGATTCTGACATGGGCCCCCATATCTGCTTGTCGGGGTCAACAAATTCACCTAACTGCTCGCGCCCTATAGCACTAGTGCTTGAAAAGTAAATAAGCGTTGCTAGGCAACATTAAAATTCGGTTAATTTACCTGTCAAGTATATAATTAGGTAGTAAATAATAATGAAAGTAATAAAATTTATTAAGGAATATGAATGTACACTGTAAATGAAACAAATCTAATATGTTTTTTAACAGATTGAGTAGGTACTAATCTAATTTTTAACATTAACATTAACATTTTTTTGACATGTATTCTAACCTAACCTAATTTTTAATATTAATATTAAATGTACAATTTGTACATTATAAAAGACTAATCATCGTCTGTCTGAGATTCTTACAAGTGTTTAAATTACATTATGTACAGTGTTACGAGAAAGAGTACCTACTAACAGTATTTGAAGCTGCTGGATGCCTGTACACTCAGTATTATGAGAAACATCAATACCATATCGGTTGTAGGAAAAATGTGCTACAAACATCGCACTCGACCAAAAAAGTACTACTTTACACACTTGTTACATTAATAACTATTTCTTCAAACGTATTATAATATTCATATTATGCTACTGTACACACACTATAGAAGATATTTATTGTCTTACTAGTAAAAAAAATGTTGTTATTGTTGTACTAGTAAAAAAATAGGTTTGTTCGTTTCACACCCTTGCGTCTACGGTTTACTGCCGCGCCCATATACTTTGTATGGAGGCAGCAGTAAACCGTAGATGCAAAGTAGCGAAACGAACAGACCTAATGTTAGTGTTAGTTCATCGCTGGCGGCGGCAGTCGTCACAGCAACACAGATTATATTGAAAATTGTTATTTGACAGTTATATCGTTTTTGTTTTGTAGTGTACACAGCCAGCTTTGGTTGAAATTGCAAACACTACAATTATAAAATTCCGAAAAAAATGTCAAAAAATTGTTTGAAACAAAAAAATATGATGTGGCCAGTACATTACCTTCCGTCAGTTCTATGTATTTTGTACAAATTTCATACGGAAAGTTCCTTGCTAAATTAAATATTCTATTTCTTGTACATTACCTTCCGGCAGTTGCATGTATTTTATGCAAATTTCATACAGAAAATTATTATTTTGTGACATTTTCTATATGCAGTATAATGTATCTGCAGAAATAAAAGATTTATTATTATTATTAAATTAAATATTCTATATCTTGTACATTACCTTAAAGCAGTTGTATGTATTTTATACAAATTCCATACAGAAAGCAAAAGATCCTATATTTCCAGTAAAAATTATGACAAACACACTATGTCAAAATTTTCTTAATATAGTAGCTGTTTTCATAGCTATAGCTACTTTATGAAATTTAATTTCTTTATAATTTTTTAACTCTATATCCATTTAATATTAAGTATAAAATGCAGTCAAATCGTATAGAGAATAAAATATTCTTTAATATTTATAATAACATCAAATGTGAAAAAATTGTATTTAACATAGTTTTTTCAATAAAAACCAATTGTAACCAAAATCTAATCAGCTCTTCATATGGATGTAACGAAGAAGTACACGAAAAATTATAATTTTTGTAACTGTAGTATTAGAGTTATCGCAGACGAAAATTTTGTTACACACACACACACACACACACACACACACACACACACACATCCACACACACACACATCCACACATACACACACACACATACACACACACACACATACAGACATCATCGTAAAAATAGTAAATTCGTATTCTAGGGACCCTAAAACGTGTTTATTGATTAAAAACTCATCATCGAATTTTTTGACCAAAGACAATACCTTTCTTACCTAAAGGTGACGGAAGGTAAAAAAAATAGTATATGTAATTCGGAGTAGAACACCCTTTTTGTGTTTTACCCAGCTTGTCTGGCCTCTGCTAGCGCCTCGGCCGTAATAACTGGGTTCAATACAAAAAGACCGCTTTCTACTCCTAACATAATATACTATTTTTTCTTTCTCTTCAAAATTAAAATTATAGCAGCTGTCGATTTTGTTTACATGCGTAGTTTACGCAAACCGTACTACAAGCTGGGGTCCATTCCCTTTGCACTACTACTTTAAATTTCCGCATCGCAACAAACGCTAACACGCGGGGTCTAAAGGAGTTATTAACAGTGTTTGGCTCTAACCAAAGGTGGTAAGAACAATTTTGCAACATAACCGTTGGTTAGCATTAACTGTTACTCTTTAAAATAAATTGAAAACGAGTTAATTGAATGTTGATTTGCTTTACATAAGTTAGTAATAATTGATATTCAGGATTATGTAGCTTGCTAAAAACTATTTCATTTGAGTTAGTTGTGTTGCTAATTATTTTAGCATTTAGCTTGTAAATTATGGGTGGAAGGTTAGGAAGCCCAGGAGTAACAAAAACTTGTAAGTTCATCTGCTGGTCGGGCATAAACACAAGCTGTTGAAAATTTAATATCACCCTGTTGCCTTCTCAGACCGTCGGAATGGCAAAAACTGCGTCGTAACGGCTGAAAAACCAAGCAGCCGGTATGTTACATACGCAAGTCATTATGTTTGTATTTTGTCTGCAATGGCACTATTACAGCTTTTTACTAGCAGTAGCTCTATATTGTCCTTTGGAGTAATTACATTTGCATGAATGTTTCCCTGGAACACGATTGTTTCACAAGGCAAAAACTTACAACATATTGCTGGAATGTCAATAATTTGAATAATGTTATATCTGTTTCTTTACTGGCTCGAGATAATTTGATTTCAAATGGAGAAGTTTTATTGGAAACTTTTCAAATAGAATCACAAATTCAGGTTTTACAGAAGGAAACTTTTTGATAAAAAAATAATGAGAATATTCATTTGTTTCAAAATGAAGTAATTTATTCACCAATATTAATATTGTCCTCTGCAAAGTATTTCTTATTAGATATAATTCACTTATGGCAACGTTGTTTTCAATTTGCAAAACACTTTGTGATACAGCCTTCAATTCATTCAGTGATTTTACATTTATCTCCTTTGTGATCGCAAAACTTACTCTATTCATTATTTTTTTACCTTCCGTCACTTTTGGGTAAGGAAGGTTATTGTCTTTGGTCAAAAATTCGGTGGTGAGTTTTAAGGTCCCTAGAATACGATTTTACTATTTTTACGACGATGTCTGTATGTGTGTGTACAACAAAAATTTCGTCTTTGATAACTCTAATACATTCTACAATTTCAAAAATCTGATGTGGCCAGCACATTACCTTCCGTCAGTTCTATATATTTTGTACAAATTCCACACAGAAAGCTTTTTGGAAATGATTCCATATTTCCAGTACATTACCTTCAGTCAGATCTATGTATTTTGTACAAATTCCATACAGAAAGTTTCTTGTAAGATTCTATATATTTCTAGTAGAATTATAACTCAAACATTTTATGTAAATTGCACTTTGACACTGACAATTCTCAATCAGAGTTTTTTTAATGTAGTAGATGTTGTTTCCATGTTTATAGCGCAGCTGGCTGCTTTGTGAAATTTAATTTTTTATTATTTTTTAACTCTATATCCATTGAATATGAAGTATAAAACGTAATCAAATCGTATAGAGAATAAAATATTCTTAAATATTTATAATAACAGTAAATGTGAAAAAGTGATATTTAACAGCATTTTTTCAAGAAAAACTGTTAAAATCTTCAAATTAGAGTACTTCCGGTCGACAAATTATAACCAAAATCTAATCAGCTTTTCATATGGATCTAAATAAAAGGAATATGCAAAAATTATAATTTTTGGAAAGATTTTATTGAAGTTATGCGATCCGAAAAAATCGTCTCACACACACATACATACATACATACATACATACATACATACATACATACATACATACATACATCCATCCATCCACCCATCCATCCATCCATACATACATATATGCATGCATACATACATACATATATATATATATATATATATATATATATATATATATATATATATATATATATATATATATATACATACATACATGCATACATACACAAAATCACGCATTTCCCACTTAGTGGGTTAGCACAAACCCGAAAGAATAAAAATAACATCATCCAAAAAAAATCAGTCTCATACAGACATCATCGTAAAAATAGTAAAATCGAATTCTAGGGATCCTAAAACAAGCTTATTCATTAAAAACTCATCATCGAATTTTTTGACCAAAGACAATACCTTCCTTACCTAAAGGTGACGGAAGGTAAAAATTATAATTCTTTCGTATTCCTCTTCGTTACATCCATATGAAGAGCTGATTAGATTTTGGTTATAATTGGTTAACCGGAAGTCTCCTCATTTGAAAATTTTAACAGATGTTAAATATCATTTAATGTTACTATAAATATTAAAGAACATTGTATTCTCTATACGATTTGACTGCATTTTATACTTTATATTAAATGGATATAGAGTTAAAAATTTATAAATAAATTAAATTTCATAAATTAGCCTGCTGTGCTAAGAAGAAAATTATATTTGGTAGATGTCAGTGTTAAGTGCATTTGACATATTCGTATTACATTTGTGTTATAATTTTACTGGAAATATAGGATATTTTGCTAGAAACTTTCTATAAGAAATTTGTATAAAATACATACAACTGCCGGAAGGTAATGTACAAGAAATATAGAATCTTTTGCAAGGAACTTTCTGTATGGAATTTGTAGATAATACATATTATTTCGCACTTTTAATGTTTAAAATTCTACATAAATATATCGATTTGGTCGACGGTTACATCCTTACAGTAAACGGCAATAAAAACGCAAATATTCACAACGTAAGCGCGAAACCAGGACTTGTAATAAAAAACCTTGCACAATCCAATTTTTCGAGGAACGCATAAGTAACAACACTTATAGAATCCCTCGCCACGCTCCGGGTCTTGCAGTTCAACGTGAAAACAAAAGCAATTATCAACAACGAAAACATTTGTTTCTCTTTGTGCTTTGTAAAAAAACGAAAGAAAAAGAAAACTCCACCATTAATGGATTAAAGAAGAAGAATTTTCGCGCAGGGTTTAAAGTTTTCTTTTTGTCGTCTTGCTTAAAAAGTATATCGCCAGCAACAAAAGAAGAATAGACAGTAAACTCTATCTGAATTTTTGACAAATAGTTTTCGCACAATGGAACTATTCCGCGATGAATTATAGCCGGGACGGCACGGCCATTATTTAGAATGCGTCAAAACCCATTTTCAGTGACAAATTCACACTTTCCTGGAAATGACAGCGCCGGAATGCATAGGCGCCGACTTGTGGGGTGCATGTACGAGTATATAATATTTGTATTACTTATTGTTATGTATCTGAATTTTTATTCGTTACTAATTAATCCGAATCTTTTCACATTAAAAAGTCCCATTTAATTCCGCCATCAAATCTTAAATAGGACTGTTTGCAAGAATTTTTATATACCTTCTAAGTATTAAATTTAAAAAGATATCGTTATTTAAATAGCCTCAAATTTGTAAATATCACCAAATATCCATTAGATATTTTACAATTAAGTTTTGAAATTTGGATAATATTTTGAAAGTCACGTGATCTGAAACAGAATGTGACGTCACAACACATACATCTTCATCGGCTCCAATTGTTTCCTTATAGTATCAATTCTTCGTGTTTTGTTACAAGTGTTATGATAAATATATTGTCAAACAAGTGTCAAATTTTTGAGTTGGTTCGTGTTAGATAATACAAAATTCAATATAAAATACGTAATTTACAGTATCGTATTGTGCCTTCTTGCAAAAATGTGATTACTGAAAGTAAGAATTTTTGCACTTTTATTGCATATTAACAACTGATATAAGTCAAATTTGTTAACCTTTATATTATGTAGGTACATGTTTGCTTCAACACGAATTATCTAAAATAAAGAATCCAAACTGAATAAGAACGGAAAGAGAATGCTTGAAATATTTTGCAGGAATATCAAAATTATGAATATAATATACTGTTTCACATAAAAGTATGTATTTAATATTTAAAATAATTCCGATAATTTTAATTACATTAATAGTATATTATATACTCAGGGACTAAAGTGCATATTCAATCCCGTGGGTGAAGTTTATTTCCCGAGCCGAAGGTGAGGGAAATAATCACCTGAGAGATTGAATGCACTTTAGTCCTGTGGTATATACGCTATTTTTCTCACTCCCGTATCAAATGGAACCACATTAGTGTAAAAGAAAATAATCTTACAATTTGGCAATACAAATGTCAAAAATTTTGTTCAAATTTAAACTCAACGCCTGCTCAAAATGTAGTGCAGATACTATATGATGTTATGGAAACATCTTGTTCAAATCTTGTTTATTTTTACTTTAGTCGCCCAGGGATTTTTTTCATATTTTATCCCTCTGGGACTGAATTTGTACTTTAATTCCTGAAATGAGTGATTAGAATCGCTCTTTAGTCTCCGGAGTGCGAAAAATTATTTTAGTTTCTGCAGTTTATATATTCATTTGGGTCTTTTCAAAATTCATGGATGTCAAAGTAACATTTGACATATATTAATGACAACCTTACAAAAATATTGCTGAATTATAATCCTATATTTTATGGAATGAAAATGTCTTAGGTTGTATCTCTTCAAATAACATGCTTTTAATATTGTATTTAAATATTATAATATAATAATAAATTCAAATATATCCATGTTTTTTAATCATTTTAAAATTTATTAAATTGTTTTTTATAACGATTGGTAACATTGTCGTTATAGATTTCATAAGAGGAATTTACAGATCAAGCGAGTTGCATAGAATTTCGTTATATGGAATTCTATAAGGCGTTCATTTATAGACTTTTTATAACCTACAGATCTATAAGATTATAGAAATTTAAGAGAATGCCTAGAATCCCAGCATAAGAAGTGAAGTCATCTGAAACTGATTGTAAATGTAATAATATATAACAATATATCGCACCTGCATATATCGATAAATTACTCAATATATCGTTCAAATATTTATCGATATATCGTTGCAATCAGACTTTCGTAATTTACTGTGTCCTTAATTATTTTAGGTGAATAAATCTTCAAATAAAAATTATTGAGAATAAATCTGCATCTGAATCAATAAATAAAATTATTTTTGCTTGCTTTGTAGGTACGAAAATGTCGAAAGTCACCTCAAAATTAGCACTAGCCATGGAATTGAATCGCTATTTCTGATATGATTTTCGACATTTTCATATCAAATTTCTGGTGTTATAAAAAAAGCAAAATTAATTTTACTTATTGATTCAAATGCAGAATGTTATGCTCTACAACTCTTATTTGAAGCTTTTTTTCTGAAATAATTAGAAAAGCAGGTATTGTTAAAGTCCCCAAAATATTTCAATACCGGCGCCTATGCCGAAATGCATATATCAGTCGCAAAAAATCACAAGCGAAATTGTTTTGGATGGAGTAGTTGTTTGACATTTGAATGGTGCCGCCATAATGGTTCAGTGAATGCGTTTTTCGCGGATGAGGATTCATTGCATAGCACTCGTTGTTTTTGCCCCAGAACAGCGGTCTGCTGCGTAAATACACACCCGCAAAAAATTACAAATGAATTTTTAGCTGCTTGCCCGTTTACCTTCATTCATTTCAGCTTCAGCGTTCCGCTCTGCTGCAATTACACCGCGTTCAACGGAAAATAACCACTGTTCCGCGCCATATCAAATACTATTTTTACATTGTTGCTAATTTTATTGTTCAGTTTGCACCTTTCATCCACATCTGACAACAATTTTCACCTGCATATGTGTATGCAAAATATACGAGGTGTGTTCAAAAAATATCGCGAATTTTGTGTTTTTTCAAAAATTATTTATTTATTCATGAATATCTATTTTGTCCCCTTCAAAGTAATCCCCATGAGATATTATACACTTGTGCCAACGGTTTTTCCAATCTTCAAAGCACTTCAAAAAATCATTTTTTTATCTTGTTCAGCTCCTCCTTCGATGCCGTCTTTATCTCGTCAAGCGTAGCGTAACGTCGTCCTTTCATGGGCCTCTTCAGTTTAGGGAACAAGAAAAAGTCACAGGGGGCCAGATCTGGGGAATACGGTGGCTGCGGCATCATTAGTGTGTTGTTTTTGGCTAAAAAGTCGCGCACAAGCAACGATGTGTGAGCAGGGGCGTTATCGTGGTGCAAAAGCCAATTTTTGTTCTTCCACAAATCCGGGCGTTTCTGGCGGATTGCTTCGCGCAAATTGCGCATAACTTGCAGGTAATATTCCTTATTGACCGTTCTACCCTGTGGCAAGAACTCATGATGCACCACGCCCCTGCAATCGAAGAAAACTGTCAGCAAAACTTTCACATTCGACCGAACTTGGCGCGCTTTTTTCGGTCTTGGTTCGTGCGGCAGCTTCCATTGAGATGATTGAACTTTGGTTTCCACGTCATAACCATAAACCCACGATTCGTCACCAGTTATGACCCTCTGGAGCAAATTTGGGTCGTCGCGGACAGAGTCCGACATCTCATTAGCAATGTTCATGCGATGCTGTTTTTGGTCGCAATTGAGCAATTTTGGTACAAATTTCGCGGCGACCCGTCTCATGCCCAAATCATTGATAAAAATCGAATGGCACGAGCCAATCGATATGTTTAGGTCCTCAGCAACTTCTCTAACGGTGATTCGACGATTGGCCGATATCATTTTCTCCACTTCATTAATTTTTTCGTCTGTTGTTGAAGTGCTCGGGCGTCCGGCACGCTTTTCGTCGTTCACATCTTCTCGGCCTTCTGAGAACATTTTGTACCACCGATAAACGTTGCTTTGGTCCAAGGTAGCTTCTCCGTATGCCACAGTCAACATTCGGAATGCATCCGCGCACTTAATTTCGTTTTTCACACAAAATTTGATACAGGTTCTTTGTTCCATTTTTTTGAATAGGTAAAAATCGAAGACGATCCAAAACACGTGCAAGCAAAGCAGCTGTCAACAATTAAGTGAACATTCAAAATGGCCGAGCTTGTCGACATAAGTGAGAGACATGAGTACCAACATAAAGCCACAAAAAGATCGAAATTCGAATATACGTAACCCGCGAAAATTCAAAATTCGCGATAGTTTTTGAACACACCTCGTACTGCATTGCTGTAGAATATATACCGTGAGTTTCAGCAGGGGCGTAAACTACATGGGTGCACGGACGCACATGCACCCACAGAAATTAAAAGTGTGGGTGCATAGCACCCACAATAATTTCGCCCTAACATTTTAATTATATTTCATACATTGTAAAAATGAGTTGTCAGTCTTTATAAGTTGTTTAAGAGTAAGCTGACATTATTTAATCGTGTCATTATAATGACAGTAAAATACTACTACTAAGCCGAACAAACGGATATGTTAATAATTACAGGATATTGTGAAGAAAATTATTGGCAACCTATAAACAATTGTTACTATCATAAAAAATTAGTTGCTTGATATTTGGATAGATTGCTAGACGAAATTTATTTTAAAAATTGCACTGTGCTCTGTCACTCATATTTAATTTTTTTCTGCTTAAATCGTTAGAGATATCAAACTTACGCAGAGACAGAAAAATTTACCATTGAATGTATCATTGTCGTGACACCTAAGTTTCATTCAAACCGAACAAAGCTTTCTATCATTATAAGCAAAATTATTATTTTTACAAAACGGTACACTTTAGGTTTTTCGGATATTGGTAAATTAGGTTAAATTGTGTTACTTTGGGCCCAGGAATCTGTGTTTAAGCCATGTCTACGTGTTTTAGAGATCCTGTATATAAATATTAGGAGTATTATTTTTATTTATGTTAAATGTACACATAATTTAATATATGTATAATAAAATAAGTATGTTATTTTTATTGTATTATTTGCATTTATAAAAATATATAGGTAGCCATATTTAAAGTAAAAATAGTGCACCCACAGCCAAAATAAAAAGTTTACGCCTCTGAGTTTCAGCTTAATCCTAATACTAAACGATCAGATTCACTATCTATAGTTATATATATATACAGGGTGTTCCACGACTCGACCGACAAACTTTTACCATATATTCCAGAGGTCATTACGATCAAAAAATGTTATATGACCTATAGTTGAATTCCTCTTTGTTTCGGAGATATCGAAGAAATTAAAAAAAAAATTATAATTGAGTTAGCCTTGACGGATTTGTTTAACAAAAAAAAAACAGTTTAATGACGTGTTTACAATCGTAGTTATTAATTTAAGCCATTATGCCGCATTTTACTAATACAGAATATGCCGATATGGTTTTCGTGTATGGTTTTTGCAATGGAAGTGGACGTGCTGCAGCTGCGGAGTACCTTAGGCGATACCCAGATCGCATTGTTCCTCACCATACAACTTTTTCAAACGTTTTTCGTTGCTTGAGAGAGACAGGATTTTTTCCACGTCGTCGTGTAGAAAGAGATGGAGATGGGCACGCTGAAGAAGAAGTTTTAAATGCAGTTGAACGAAATCCTTCTACCAGTATTCGTAGAATATCTCATACAACGGGAATTCCTCAAACCAACGTATGGAGAATTCTGCACCATGATGGACTTTATCCCTATCATTTACAAAAGGTCCAGCATTTACTTCCTGACGATTTAGAAAATCGAGTACGGTATTGCCAGTGGTTACAAAATAGTTTGGAGGTTATTCCACACATACTTTTTACGGATGAGGCCCAATTTACAAGGAATGGTATTAACAACACACGTAATTCTCACATCTGGGCGGATCAAAACCCACACGAAACAATCGTGGTTAACCATCAACATCGTTTTTCCGTCAACGTGTGGTGCGGCTTGTTAAATAATAATCTTATTGGGCCTCATTTTTTTGAAGGATCTCTTAGTGCAGAAACTTACCTTCACTTTTTGGAAGAAGAATTGCCGAATTACATGGAAGATATTCCTCTGGAAACTCGTCGTGGCTTGTGGTTCCAGCAAGATGGGGCACCACCACATTTTGGGAGACAAGTGACGGTGTTTCTTAATGAAAATTTTCCGGAAAGATGGATAGGACGAGGTGGTCCTGTACATTGGCCAGCTCGGTCACCTGACTTGTCGCCTTTAGATTTTTTTCTGTGGGGTTGCCTCAAATCTCGTGTGTATAATAATGGTAAACCAGATACACGCCAAGAGTTGACTGACCGTATAGTTGAAGCTACTAATTCTCTAAAGAATGAATTGGCAGTAATTAACTGGCAACATTCTATGACTCGAAGGATAGCGGAATGTTTAGAAAATGGCGGTTCTCATTTTGAACAGTTGTTGTAATTTTGTGTTAACTAGCTATCCATTGATGAATAAATTTTCTTTTATCATTTTGTTTCTTAATTTCTTCGATATCTCCGAAACAAAGAGGAATTCAACTATAGGTCATATAACATTTTTTGATCGTAATGACCCCTGGAATATATGGTAAAAGTTTGTCGGTCGAGTCGTGGAACACCCTGTATATATATATATTTGAATTCATCACGACGATCGCCATCCTTTGAACACCACTACAGCCTGAATGGTGTGAACGATTTTCGTGAAATTTGCACCAAGTTGTAGGAAATTATTGTCTCGAGTGCCCTCGTAATAAGTAATATTTCTGTAGGATGCATAGTTTTTGAGTAAAAAATTATTAAACATTGAAAATTGGGACAAAAACAATAATGGTCACAGTAACGATCACAGTTTTCCTTGAAAATTTAAGACGATAAACGCTGTCATGTCATTTGGCATGTCATGTTTGACATGTCATTTTGAACCTTTAAATAGAAATATTTATGAAATGAGGGCAATTTGAAAGAAGTTTATTTCATAATCATAATTTATGAGAATGGGCAATTATACCTGCACAGGTAAAATGGCGTAAAACATTATAATTAAAAATTATAAATTTTGACGGTTCATATGCACCTGGAAAATGTTGCCAAATATGTCATAAGTAACTAGGTAATAAATAAATATTCCTAACTAGATTAATGTGAAGTTCGAACACAAGTGTTTGATCACAGTTTTCCTTGAAAATTTTAAAATGATAAACGCTGTTATATCATTTGGCATGTCAATGTCAATGATTACAAATTATCGGTTTTCATACTTGTAAATGTAAAGAAATGTTTCAATAATATGTAACATTAAAGAAAAGATGATGAATTAAATGAGGTAGGTATATGTAATGATTTTAAGCCATGTTTTATGTTAATTTAATACATATTTTATTTTTTAAATATAATTTTGGAAAATGTATAAGGAAACACGTCGAAAAGGATCAGAAAGGCAGAATTCATATGACAATCGATCGAAGAACATGTACAAAATGAAAAAGATAAACATTGTCATCCGTCATATTGGATGTGCGTATAGTCTATCATAAAACACTATCGGCGGAGCCCTAGGCTGAACTCGGCGAAGCCGAGTTTAGGCTAGTGCAACATACTATTCTGTTATTAATGTATGGTTACTATAGTTACATCGTTCCAGATAAAATGCAACATAGGTTGTCAAAGTTGTCAATGTCAAATGAACTTATTACAACGTTTTAAAGATGTTTACTAAAAAATCTGATGTGGCCATCACATTACCTTCCGTCAGTTCCATATTTTTTGTACAAATTCCATACGGAAAGTTTCTTGCACAAGATTCCATATTTCAAGTATATTACCTTCTGTTAGTTCTATGTATTTTGTACAAATTTCATACAGAAAGTTTCATGTACCTAAGGAATTCTATATTTCCAGCAAAATTATAACACAAACAAAGACCTTTTCAATTTAACGGTTATCTCTTTCTATCGCTGCAAATAGTAGGTAAAATGGCGCCAACAATTGCCACTTGTGCTGTCAAACGAAACGTCAAAAATATTGCAGTCATTAAAATACCTGTATTGTCGGTGAAAATAAAATATATTTACAAATATATAGAAAATTTCAAAAATCCGTAAACTATGATGTAAACTCATTGAATGGCTGGATGCCCTATACCATATAATTTAGTAACATATTTAATTGTTGGTAAATCACTTGAATGAACACGAGACAAAAAATCTGGTGTGGCCAACACGATACCTCCCGCCATTTACAGCCCGAGTCACAAAAAAGATTAAGTAAATCCTTATTGCTGGATTAGCGAATTTTACTCTAATTTTGACAGTTTATTTCTTAAAATATAATCTAATCTAATCCAAGTAACTATCTTTTTTTAAACCCCTCAACAGGATCAAATCCCAATTACAGAGTGGGTTCACATTCATACACATCCATGCCTTAGTGGAATTCGAACCCAGAGCCCCGAGGGCACTCATGACAAGAGGCGTTGCTCTAACCATTGAGCCACTGGAGCTATAATATGCTGATGATTAAATTTTAAATACCGGGATAGAATAGAATTCACTAATCCAAAAATGAGGATTAGCTTCAACATTTCTTTGAATGGTTAATTTTTATTAATCTAAATACATACCTACATATTTACTTATGCTGGAAACTGTATTGAATTCCTTTCCTATTGTTCTATTTTTTCTTTTTAAAATGTTACTAATATTATTTTGAAATGATTAGTTCTTTGATAGTGACATTTATCTGTCAGTTACATACATTTGAACAAATAATCTTTAATTTTTATAACATTAATCTCGAAATATAACATTTAAAGGTATTTATCGAAGAAAAACTATTTTGAGCTTCTAGTAAAGTGCCATTCCCGGTTATCCGATTTTCACCAAAATCTAATGGGCTTTTTCCATCACAGAAAAATTCGAAATACAAGGTGGAGGATCCACACATACACACATACACATATACACACATACATACACACGCATATATAGTCACGTATGCACACACATACACACAGACTACATCGTGAAAATGTTAAAATTGGTTTGTAGGGACCTTAAAACGTGGTCATTTACCAAAATCTCAATATGCGATTTTTAGCACGATCCCTATAGCTCCCTTATCAGGGGTAGCGGGAGGTAAAAATGCAAAAATATACGCCAATGTACACGAACTATGTTGACAACAGATTCTATAACCTCACAAAAAATTAAGTGTATCGTCAAGAATTATACACTATCTCGCGCAATTCCATTACGTGAAAAATGCTATATGATTAACTTTAAAAAATATTTGCTTCCCTTCACAGTTTGGAATCCCCTGTTTGAGGCCGACGTCCTTTCCAAATGAAACAGACTTCATCCTATGCTTCCATAATTAAATTGTAATGAACATGGGGTATATTTTATTTCATCCAGTTTCATTAAATTGAAATTTAAATAATTCAATTGATATACTGCGGATAACGATTAATTAATCTAGCATCATTAAATAAATCTGGTTTTTATTACATTTGTTTGACGTATTTATTTTAGGAAATGAGGATGTACTCATTGTTTTTCAAAATTTATTCATTATTATTTCAATTCACTAATTGTAAATTGGTTCGTGTATTGTATCATGTTATTCTCGTAAACAAATTGCAATTAAAATTCATGTTACTAGAGATATGAAAAGCAGGTTGGTAAACAACAAAAGAGAAAATAATATTTTAGCATGAAAATCGATCGAATATACAAATAATAATGAGTACATTTTTCTCCAGGGCAGAATATGTTGTCCATGTTGTTCAAATACACAGCAAATGTGGTACACGTTGCCCGAAAAGTATACACTATGGCTGGTAACACGAGCGTGGTTTTAACTCTGTGCCAATATACTGATTATCTCGAAAATGTATTGACAGCTATATTCAAGAAATTTGGCTTCATTATTTTAAAATGTTTATACTACAAAGAAAGCAAGCCAAAATCATATTAAACAGTTTTAAATAATGCCGTTATATTTATTGAATATGGCTGTCAGTATATTTTCGGCTTACTCAGTATATTAGCAACACTTATTATATTATTATATTATATTACAAGAGGTGTTCTCCTGGGGATCCCTGTATTGCGACCTGTAGATCTATTGTACCCTCCAGATTTACTCCTATTCTAGGAGTCCTGTTTGTTTACTAAACTCCAGGGTTTTCTTCAGATCTAAATCTTCTAGCATATCCTGCTGGATTTTTTCTGCCCCCAGGATATTATATCTGCTGCTCGTAAAGGCTTCACAGTGACATATAAGGTGCTGAGAAGTTACTTCCTTTTCACCACACCCCCTGCATGTTGGTACTTTGGTTAGTCCCATCGTGTGCAGGTGTTTGTTTGAGTGTCTCTGCCCTGGTGACTCCAACCAGTGATTCTTGTGCCATTGATTCAGCAATGTTTTTATTTCCAACTTAACTGTCTCCGCTGAGATTCCGAAAGCCGGTTCTGGTCCTGTGAAAGGAAAACTTGTCCCCTTCTTAGCCAGACTATGGACGACCTGGTTTTCTTCGATTTCTGAATGCCCGGGTACCCATATTAATTTCAATTTGTTTCTCGCTCCTAGTGCATTTAATCTGTGGATGCACTCTAGAACAAGTCCACAGTCTGTCTCACAAGATTCTAGTGCTTTTAGTGCGGCTTTCCTGTCTGTTACTATAGAGATTCTTCTGTTGCTATAGTGGGTCTCTAGTAGTAATTTGGCGCAGTCGTGGTCATTATTTTAGTTAACACCGGTGTTAGAACCATGCTTGTGCTACCAGCCTGTATGTACATGACCAGTGGCGGACTGGCCATGTGCGGAATGTGGAAATTTCCACATGGGCCGGTCTGATTAATAGCCAGTTCATTGGTGCTATTTTCTAATTTTATAAATTGATTTATATCGTGGGTATTTTTTAACCAACGCATTAATTTTTGTTGTACAATAATTATTCAAAACTAGCACCCGAGAAATGTGAAATTAGCCGCAACGAACACAGAGCCTTTTTTATCAAATTTTCGGGCCACCTTCACCCTTTATAGTAAAAAAGTACACTTCATATTTACAATTTTGAACATGAGTAGGGGTTGAATATTGTTTCATTTAATACTGATACCTACCAAAACAACCTTAGTCTTTTGAATTTTAGTTATCAAAGAAATGAAAGTTCTTTTAATTTTGAAGCAATTCGTAATATTAAAAAGTCTTAATTGTTTTTAGTTTAACTGCATTTCATTTTTAATGTCAACATGACGTCACAGTCACGGCGACACCTATTGCTATATCCTGTGGCTATATCTTTCTCAGGCACAAGCTCTGTAGTAGGAAGCGAGAGAAAGGTAGCACAAATGTGACGTCACAATGACACTGACAACAAACCTCAAATATCTCCCAAAGTAATTATTAAAAAAATGTTTTTTTCATCTTAATCGCTATTTACTTTAAGTGTAACGTGTACGTATTATTTTTTGGTATGGTGCAGGACCCCATTATTTTGCATTGCTGTCAAAATTTTGATTTGTGTTTTTCTTTGTAAGGATCGCTTATAACTTGAATCTTGCTTATGCGAATGGGCATTAGACAAACATATTTAGATACTCTGTAAATGCATCTCGAAAAAAATATATAAATGAATTAATAAAGAGTTAAGAAAAAAGCTGTAGGTATTTCTGGGAATCAATAGAACTATTTCCTGGTAAGATCGAAGCAGTGTGCATAAAAACACGCATTTCCTAGTTGAATTATGCAAAGCGTTAGCATTCATGCAGCCAATTTCGAGGATTATCGGAAAACGATAAATAAAGTTAGTTACCAGCCAGGTTCGTTAACGCAAATAACTAACTTCCAGATTAAAAGTTTCACTATTCACACAAACCTGCGTAAGCGCTACTAATAATATAGGTACGTAGTTTGTAAACCATTACCTATGAAACTAATCAATTGAAAATAAAAACACCAGCGAAAAAAAAATATGTAAAGAGATGGAAAATTATATATTTTTTGCACAATCGAGTTTTTTAAATGTTACCGATAGGATTTCCAAGGCAGTAGGTTTTATGTGCTGATCAAGATTTGGTTGCTAAGATAACAAAGGCAGTAAATCGTACAAAAAGACCACTGACATATGTCATTTTTAAACATTCGAATCCATTACTTAGCTAAGTACTGTGACTATAATGTATGTATGTACTATAAATGCAGTAGATTAGTTTTACATAAACATGAATGAATTGTGTGGGATAAAAGATTAAGAGAATTTAAAATTAATTCAAAAAAAGAAAATTCTTGGGCACAAACTGCTTCTGAAATGAGCGAAAATGGTAAGATATGTTTTTACTTTTAAATGTGCAAAATTTATTAATGGGTCTGTTTGATCATATAGCGCAACAGCCGACAACAACTAATGCACACAACAAAATGATCTTTTCTATTGCTCATTTTATCAAATGCAATCAGAATTCAGATGTCAATAAACGTCAAAAAAAATTAAGAGGTAGTGGCAACGTAGAAACTTATAAACTCCTACCGCTGCCGTTGCCACTGCGCTACTACTAATTTTCTTAATTTTTGGATGTGAACGAATAAATTTGCTATAATGTATTCAATCTTTTACCCAGGCCACTACCACTGCCACTAATTCTACCTCTACCTTAATTTTATTGTTGTGTATGATACTTTACCGGTTTCAGGATATTATTCCATTGTTTACATGCACAAAAGTAGGCTGGTAACTAAATAATAACTATCTGTATGGTAATATTATTATCATACCGACTTGTCAACAACGGTCTACAAAATGAAAATAAAATAAAATGAAAATATAATGCTCTTATTTAATACATACAGATAACGTTAGCCCATCGTTCAAAATACGGTCTACTTTATTCTAAAGTAGTAAACATAAGGAATAAAGCACATAATTTGAATATTGGTCATATTGACATATGTCAAAATTATTGTTTTGTTAACCATAGCAATCTCAAAGTAGTATTAATGAGAAAATTTCTAAAAATTATATTTATCAATAATGTCTTAATTTTCGGAAACCGATAAACTATTGAATAAACCACGGATGTTATTAATCATAACAAGCCTTAGATGTCTTAAAATCATCGCTCTACGAGCTCGGATTTCAAACTTACATCTGCGGCAGTTATGATGTGCATAACATTCCTAGGTATGTTAATAGCTATAACTGAATAAAATCAAGTTTCAATTTTAAGTGTCGGTAGTACATAAGACTGTTCGCATCGCTTCTAACCTTCAGTTTAATTCTTAACTAACGTTTAATATACTGTAATTTTAACTAGAAGTAGTAGAATCGGGCCTAAGTGCAGTCATACCGCTTTCGGATAATATTATTGGACACCTCGATTGCAAACTGAACTTATCGGTCTTAATATTGAAATAATTATTTCTGATATCCCTTTTCATTTTTGAGTTGTGCAGTTTATGTATAATACTGCATAGGTATCTGAATAGAAAACCGAGTTTATTAAATGAGCTTCCTAAAAATTGATTTACAACTACCCGATGATTATTTATTTAATTTCTAGCAGTATAACACATATTTGCTCAAAATTACACCCCTTCTTTACTGTTATCCCTGCTTCTATACGAGTATTACCATATTGCCCATAACCGTACCGCTTTCTCACTTATGCTTGCCTATGAACAGTAACGTCGAGTATATGTTCTCTTTATATGTGCGTTGGCTTGGTGCTTGCACAATGTACGGCCACGGCTACGGTTACCCCATTGACTGCGGGTGTAAATTGGTCTATTTCGCAGGCTCGCCACCTCGGCTGCACTGCTATAAACTTTACGAACCCCCGGGGAATTCGTAATGAGGGAATACGAACCATTCAATAATTTCTCTCGCTGCCAAAACTTTTGCCCGCTATGCAAAAACTTCCACGCCTACGGGGATATTGATCTAGCCATAGACTTCGCTTTTTTAAATTTACTATTTGAGGGAGTTTTCAAGCTGATGTGTTACACCCACTCGTATTTGTCAAAAGTTTTCATGTGTACATTTTAACTGTCACAATATCGTTTGTAATTTTATTTCATTACAGAAGTTTTGTTGAAATAATAACAGTTAAAATTTTTCAAATTTCATTTCGAGAATTTTAAGTTCTATGTTGTTTTTTTCTAAAATGGAATATCAAGAATAAATCGAAAGACCCTGAGAATAACTCCAAGAAATTGTTGATGCAGCTTTTGCTGCTGTTCTAAATTTAGTACCAATGAAATCTAGTAAATTTACAAGACAGCCTAAATTAGACAACAGGAACTGAAATATCAGAATAATAGAAACTTTCTACGATTTATGCTTAACATATTTATTCCCTAGACATAAAAGTAAAACGTAATAATAATTTTTATTGTTTGTGTTAGCAAGAATAAAAACAATATTTACTAACAATTGTAAAAATTTAATTACAATAATAAAAATCTGATGTGGCCAGCACATTACCTTCCGTCAGTTCCATATATTTTGTACAAATTTCATACAGAAAGTTTCTTGCACAAGATTCCATATTTCAAGTGCATTACCTTCTGTCAGTTCTACGTATTTTGTATAAATTCCATACGGAAAGTTTCATGTACCCAAGCGATTCCATATTTCCAGCAAAATTATAACACACACATGGCAATTGCACTTGACAATGATATCTGTCAATTTCTTTATAATTTTTTAACTCTATATCCATTGAATATGAAGTATAAAATGTAATCAAATATTATAGAGAATAAAATATTCTTTAATATTTATAACAACATTAAAAAACAAGGTTAAATATAATTTTTTCACATTAAAGGTGCATTCACAAATGAAAATTAGGTTTATGGTTTTTGTTTAGGTTTAAGTAAGTCATTCATAAATGTATGTTTAAATTACCTGAAAATTAGTTTTGACATCTATGTAAACGCTTCAAAAACAAGATTGAAATATTGGTAGAGCAGTACCTACTCAACAAGACAACTGTGCGCCGTCAAACTGTCATTCGGTTGGCATTATTGGTTATATTTCAGAAATTAAGTGATGACAGTATCCATGTTCTTGTCGCATTTGTTTAAAAAGCCGAATCCACCAAGTGGATATTAAATAAAGTTGGGTGTATATATCATTTCAGACTCGTTCTCAATGGTGAAGTGTGTGACGTCAAACTAAATCATAAACCTAAAGATTGACCCTGCAATGTTTAGCTTTATGATTTGGATTTAGACCCTAAATTTTGAGATGTGAATGAAGCCATTACATAATATGCGGCCAAAGCCTTTAAATCTAAAGTATAAACCATAAATCTAAACCTAATTTACATTTGTGAATGCACCTTAAATATGGAAAAATGATATTTAAGGTGTGATTCAAGAAAAACTGTTAAAATCTTAAAATGAGGGTACTCCCGGTTGACCAATTATAACCAAAATCTAATCATCTCTTCAGATGGATATAAAGAAAAGGATTACGAAAGAATTATAATTTTTTGACTTGTGGTATTTGAGTTATTGGATCCGAAAAAAATCATCACTCACACACACACACATTGCCCAATAATAATTTACTATTGTTTGTGTTAGAAAATTAATGTAGTTCAGTACTATGATTTGTGAATTTGAAACAGAAAATTAGGAAATCGGAATCTGTGTAAAATTAGCAACCAGAGAATATCATAGGAATGGTTTTCAATCACCAGGAAAGTAATCAAAACAAAAAGAAAAAACATGAAAGAAACCTTTCGTGCTTGCAGCATAGAAGAGGAAACCAGAAACGTATGTGGCGTTCTGATCCATTACGCACATTCGAAAAAGTCGATTTGAAACAGAACGTCAAAGAGAGGGAATTATACACGCGTTCCATTAGTCCGAAGCCAGGCACAATTGCTCTTGCTCCATGGCTGCATGGCTGCAGTTTTTTGTTGGAACTGGCCGGCAATTTGCATGGAGTCATTTGTGAATATTATTTCGTTTCTGGGATTACAGACTGCCTGCCGACAAACGGTAGATTAAATGGATTTCATAGTTAAAAGCCCCGATGCTAAACGTTAATCAAAAATTATATTAAACTGCAGGAGTGATTTTGATGACGCGTCATTGGTAATCGGTTATAAAAGCGCAGGTAGAATAGGGATACATTTTTAATCATGTAATACGTGGAGTGTGCCTAGCTATGTTGATGTTGTTTCATTAATTACAAAATTTATACCTCCCTTTGTTGAGGGTTTAGCACATTTCGAAATTTTTAATCAGCACAAATTAAAAGGAAAGACTAATTGAAATAGAAAAATATTTGTTGTGCAATTATCAAATTAAAGTTCAACGTTAACATTTTATGTAGGAAATTTCTCGACTGTATGGTATAGATTAGGTGTCAACAATTACTATAAATTTTAGTCAAACAGCATTTTTATTCTTTTACAACACTGACGTTTCGGTGCACACTTGCAATTTCTTCAGAGTAGTAAGATCTTACAAAATATTACATCTCATATCTCATGTACAAAAAAAAAACATTCGTTCTTTACATTCAGTTATACAATTCCTCGTACAAAAAAACATAAGTGTACCAATTTTCATCAAAATATTCCAACGGATACATTAATTATTAAACATTCCTTTAATTGTCAAAAACTGAAAAAATCGCAAGGGGTACACCTTAGATTTTTTGCGATTTTTGGCCATTTTCAGACTTTTCCTTCTGGAGATTGTAATAGTTGTTCAAAAATTATGAAAATTGGTATGCTTATGTAATTTTGCACGTAGAATCTAATGGTGATATCGCCAGCGGTGTATAATTGACCATTTTTGGGATATGACCCAAAAATGGGCATTTTTGAGTAAAGTTTTGAGGACGAATATCTCGGACACGAAAAGAGATATCGACCTGTGGTTTTAAAAACTTAAATCTACACTCTTCAAACTACTTAAATAAAAAATTTCAGAATTTTTAATTTTTAAAAAATTTCGACCCTTTTTAAAACTACACCACCCCCATACCCAAAAATGGGTGTGCGATACACCTTCAACGAAATAACCAGTAAATTCCTCGTACCAAAAACCATAAGTACACCAATTTTCATCAAAATATTCCAACGGATACATTAATTATTAAACATTCCTTAAAATTGTCAAAAACCGAAAAAATCGCAAGGGGTACACCTTAGATTTTTTGCGATTTTTGGCCATTTTCAGACTTTTCCTTCTGGAGATTGTAATAGTTGTTCAAAAATTATGAAAATTGGTATGCTTATGTAATTTTGCTCGTAGAATCTAATGGTGATATCGCCAGCGGTGTATAATTGACCATTTTTGGGATATGACCCAAAAATGGGCATTTTTGAGCAAAGTTTCGAGGACGAATATCTCGGACACGAAAAGAGATATCGACCTGTGGTTTTAAAAACTTAAATCTACACTCTTCAAACTACTTAAATACAAAATTTCAGAATTTTTAATTTTTAAAAAATTTCGACCCTTTTTAAAACTCCACCACCCTCATACCCAAAAATGGGTGTGCGATACACCTTCAACGAAATAACCAGTAAATTCCTCGTACCAAAAACCATAAGTATACCAATTTTCATCAAAATATTCCAACGGATACATTAATTATTAAACATTCCTTAAAATTGTCAAAAACCGAAAAAATCGCAAGGGGTACACCTTAGATTTTTTGCGATTTTTGGTCATTTTCAGACTTTTCCTTCTGGAGATTGTAATAGTTGTTCAAAAATTATGAAAATTGGTATGCTTATGTAATTTTGCACGTAGAATCTAATGGTGATATTGCCAGCGGTGTATAATTGACCATTTTTGGGATATGACCCAAAAATGGGCATTTTTGAGCAAAGTTTTGAGGACGAATATCTCGGATACGAAAAGAGATATTGACCTGTGGTTTTAAATTCTTAAATCTACACCCTTCAAACTACTAAATACACATTTTCAGAATTTTTAATTTTTTAAAAATTTCGACCCTTTTTTAAAACACACCGCCCTCATACCCAAAAATGGGTGTGCGCTACATCTTCAACGACCTCACCGGTAAATTCCTCGTACCAAAAAACATAAGTATACCAATTTTCATCAAAATATTCGAACAGATACATTTATTATTAAACATTCTTTAAAATCGTCAAAAACTGAAAAAGTCGCAAGGGGTACGGACGTACACCTTAGATTTTTTGCGATTCTTGACCATTTTCAGACTTTTCCTTCTGGAGGTCCTAAATGCTATTGAAAAAAATGACTACAAAAAGTGTTTTGAACAGTGGAAAAAAGATGGGACAAGTGTATAACTGTAGGTGGGGATTATTTTGAAGAAGATAATTTGTTGGTTTGAAGTTTTAATAAATACAGCTTTTTAAAAAAAATAAGTTCGGAAACTTTTGGGTAGCACCTCATATTGTAGAAAAATACTTAAAGAGCACATATACATATCAGTTTGCTTTCAAACATTCTGTTGTCAATTTTGAAAGCAAACTGATGTGTAAATGCAGGGTCGCTCCGTGCGGGTGGGCAGATTGTGTCCCGCACAAAGGCGCCTGAGCATGATGGACGTCATTTCAAGACGCTGTATAAAAATAATATTTTTTTGCAAACTGGGTTTACTTGTAAAGGAAAAATTACTATTTTGTTATAGCTATTAACATACCTAGGAATGTTATGTATATCATAACTGCCGAACATGTCGGTTTGAAATCCGAGCTCGTAGAGCGAGATTTTAAGACATCTAAGGCTTGTTATGATTAATAACATCCGTGGTTTGTTCAATAGTTTATCGGTTTCAGAAAATTAAGACATTATTGATAAATACCATTTTTTGAAATTCTCTCATTAACGCTACTTTCAGATTGCTATGGTTAACAGAACAATTATTTTGACATATGTCAATATGACAAATATTAAAATTATGTGCTTTATTCCTCATGTTTATTACTTTAGAATAAAGTAGACCGTATTTAGAACGATAGGCTAACGTTATATGTATGTATAAACGAAGAGCACTATGTTTTCATTTTATTTTATTTTCATTTTGTAGATAGTTTTTGACAAGTCAGTATGGTAATAATATTACTATACAGATACAGTTATTACTTAGTTACCAGTCTACTTTTGTATATGTAAACAATGGAATAATATCCTGAAACCGTTGTTAACTAACAATAACACATAGCCACTGCCACTGTTCTATTGTATTTACTTTTTTACTTGACAGCTCTTGACAGTTATTTGCTACTGAGCGTTCTATTGCTTTAAGAATATTCTTATTCTAGTAGGAATATTTCTGACACCGATAGAACGTACCTATTATAAGTTATAAGTAAAATAATTATCCTACCAAATCGACATTGTTATATTAAAATAATAATTGTGAAGGTTGATTACAACAAATAATTTTTGATTATAGCTCAAGAACATTGATTACAAGAATGAATCCAACAATGAATTTAGTAAAAAGAAATAAAATAAATATTCTTCTAAACAGATAATTTTCTGGCATGTTATGTTACAATAACTATAACTGTAAAATTGTTGATTACAACTAACGATTTTGATTACAACCTAATAATACTGATTACAATAACGAATCAACAAAGGAAATTTCATTAATATTTTAAATCTAGTATTTTTCGAAGAATCAAAAGTATAGTTTTAACTTTAAAGCTTTTTTATGTATATGTATATATGGGAATGGGTGGTGGGGGGGCACAAAGGCGTATTTTACCTACGAAGCGGCACTGTGTAAATGCTTTTTATGAATCTTTGTTCGATGAAAAACTGAGAATGCAAAAAACAAATGTATTTTGTATCTTACCTACCTAGAAAAAGGTGCATAGGTATACCGAAACGTCTGTGTTATAAGAAAATAAATGCTGTTTGATTGACATATCGAGTACTTAATTGTTAATACGTAATTAACATTTTCAGAAACCAAAATCGAGAAGAGAATAATTTGGTAAGACATTTTTGTCTCGAACGAATTACCAAGTTAGCATACATTTACATTTATCTTTCTTCCAATATAAATTTCATCTAAGTATGTGTTTTTTTGGCAATTGTATCATGGGTTAACGATGTCAAAATTCCCAAATGTGGAATGTGAAAAATGAAGTGTGGTAGTGTAGTAAAACGCTGATAGTTTAAAACCAACCGGTGCTACAGATGCACAGCTTGCCGCTCATGAAAATGTTTTGCCAGCTTTTCGGGCATTTTGCCAAACGTGGAAATTGTTACGATCTACATTTACACTTTGTTGTTATGGAGCTATTGCCATGGAAAATCGCTGAAACGAAAACTAGATTTACCTACGGCGACATCAAATTGAAAAATGTTCCATGAATAGTTTTTCCTACATTTACATATTTATTATTTGGGTATCGAACTGAGTTTAATACCCACATAGATTTCTCTAACTGCGCAGAATATCAATATCAGTATATGTATACAGTTCTCGACTTACGAACGAATATATTTCAGAACTCTTCGTATGTCGAAATAGAGTAGTGTAATGGAATTGGTTGTTTGAATCTTGCAAAATGAGTGCTCTAACAAAGTTAGTTCGTGAAAAAATCTGGTGTGGCCATCACAATACCTCTCGCCATTTACAGCCCGAGTCACAAAAAAGATTAAGTTAATCCTTATTTCTGAATTAGCGAATTTTACTCTAATTTTGACAGTTTATTTCTTAAAATATAGTCTAATCTAATCCAAGTAACTACCTTTTTTTTAAATCCCTCAACAGGATTAAATCCCAATTACAGAGTGGGTTCACATTCGCACACATCCATGCCTTAGTGGTATTCGAACCCATAGCCCCGAGGGCACTCATGACATGAGGCGTTGCTCTAACCATTGAGCCATCGGAGCTATAATAAAATGAAGATTAAATTTTAAATACCGGGATAGAATAGAATTCACTAATCCAAAAATGAGGATTAGCTTAAACATTTTTGTGAATCGTTAATTTTTATTAATCTAAATAGATATTTACTTATGCTGGTAACTGTATTGAATTCCTTTTCTATTGTTCTATTTACTTTTTTCTTTTAAAAACGTTATTAATATTATTTTGAAATGATTAGATCTTTGATAGTGACATTTATGTGTCAATTATATACATTTGAATAGCTGCGTTTTATTTGTTTAAAGCGTATAGGCTCTGGGATTTGTATTTATCCATAAAATATAAAGAAAAAGTATCAATGCAAATCTATAGAAAATTTAATAATCTTTAATTTTTATAATAACATTAATCTCAAAAAAATAACATTTCTAGTAAAGTACCATTTCCGGTTATCCGATTTGCACCAAAATATAATGGGCTCTTTCCATTACAGAAAAAGTTCGAAATACAAGGTTTCAAATTTTTTTGAATGATAGTATTTGAGTTAGAGTGGAGGATCCAGAAACATACACACATACTCGTACACCCAGACATCATCGTGAAAATGTTAAAATTGGATTCTAGGGACTTTAAAACGTGGTCATTTACCAAAATCTCGATATGCGATTTTTTGCACGATCCCTATACCTCCCTTACCAAGGGTAGCGGGAGGTAAAAAATGCCGTAACAAAAAACTATCTCAACTATAGACATGTATGATTATAGGTTCTGTGATTGTAATAGCAGTTCACAATTACTTATGTGATGTATTCGTAAACTATAACATTTTGCTTGTATTCCTGAGCATTAATAGCATACACAAAAGTAAGAGCATACCCGGAAGCCAACAGGTAACTTCACAGAGCGATTAAGTTAGATTATATCGTGTTAGTTAATAAAGTACCCATTATTACAACTTGTACGCTACAGTGCCCTAGTGTTCTAGATAACTTTACCACCGAAGAATTCATTATAAATGTAACAAATAAACAATGTATGTGTTACTATGAAACAATTATACTTCATACATTTTGTATGTATGTTTATTACACTCAAGACTTTAAAGTAAAACTTACCTACTACATACGGCACTCAGAGGTTATTCTAAGGATTTTTTTCCACTGCACATAAAGGAAATAAATCGCTGTAGGTTTATAATATTTTAGGGTAAGATCTTTGTTTAACTCAATTCAAGTTAGATTATGACGAAATACTAGAACAACCACAAATAGAAAAGTTACGAAAACTGACGCTTTCAGAGTTAGTTAAGTTCTTAACTATTTCTTCAGAATTCCTTACGGCAACTAAAATTTTTGCACGGATTTCGTTGTGCGGGTGTGGAAAAATTTATAAGTACCAGCAGTACTCTAAAAATCGTGTCTCGGAATAGCTTGTCGGTAGATTCCGAAAATGCGTTTCTGTATATTTATTACAATATGCCTTCTCTGTCATAATGAGATCTCCGGCAAGCCACAATTATTTGGTTAAATAAGCATGAGCACAGGTCAAGGCAACCCCTAAAGCTAAAGAACAAAGATGGTACAATGGTATTTTCCTGAGGCCAATGCCAATTATGAGGATGGGGCAAGCGAAGAGTCTGTACATAAAACTGAGGAAAAGCTGTCACAAAGAAATTTTATTTATTTATTTATTTATTTATTTATTTATTTATTTATTTATTTATTTATTTATTTATTTATTTAATTATACACTGTCCAACAGAAATACATCCAATAATGGGGCAGGAAAAGTAGACATAGTAAAACAACAATTCATGATAAGTGTTTTGAAGCACTTTGGTTTGTGGAGAAAAACATCAACATTAGCGAATTTAGATTAGTAAATATGGCAAATACGGTGAATTGGAGTCTTAAAACGGATATTTGTACGTGGTGCAGGTAGGTAAAAGGTATAAGAGGTCCGAGTAGTAAAGAAAGGAGTGTGAAAACAAATGAGACTATGGCATTTAGGATCATCTACTTCACCATGAATCAATTTGTAGAGGTATTGAACAGCAAGAAATTCACGACGTTCACATAAGGTGTTGAAGTTAAATTGTTGAAGTAATTCTTTGTAACTGATATGAAGGTCCGGGTATCTTTTAAATTGCTTGAAATACAGGAATTTAAGAATTTTTTTTGTAGACTGTCAATGCGGTCCTGATGATGTTCATAAATAGGATTCCATATAGTTGAGCAGTATTCTAATTTCGAACGTACAAAAGAAAAGTAAAGGGAAAGAATAGAAGAAGTGTCATGGAAAGAACGCGTATTGCGAATACATAATTAAACCTAACATTTTGATACCAGTTATGTATACACGATCAATGTGATTGATTATTAAACGTTAGTTTACTATCAAATGTTACACCGAGATTATCAATTACGGAACAACGCGATGAAATAATATTGTCAATAGAATAATTGAAATTTAAATGTAAACTTTTTCTGGTGTATACATAACACTTGTCAAGATTTAAAAATAAATTATTAAGGGAGCACCATTGGGATAATTTCTTGTAAAAGTTGACAGTCATTAATACAAGATAGGATTAAAAATCTTTAAATCATCGGCAAATATCAGCTTATCACAATGTAAAATATTAGTAACGTTATTTATAAATAAAATAAATAGAAGAGTAGTGTTTATACAGGCTGTTTCTAAACCTGTGTCACAAATTTATGGGTATATATACAGACCAAAATGAGTAAAAAAACTTAATGATCATAGGTCTGTTTGTTCAACTGTTTCCGAGAAAAACGACAAATCAACGAAAAACTAACAAAGATAGTGATCGAACAAAATTTTGTCTATGCCAGTAAATATTGGCCAAGGTCGCCACAACATTTAATCAGCATAATTATTTGATTTTTTTTGAGAAACAAAATTTGTAACTTATAGTTTTCAAGATAGCAGAGGTAACTCCGTAAAAACTCATTTTTCACTGCCATGTATCCTGGAAACTATTGAAGATCGGATTTTGGTCAGTACTATATTTGTGACACAGGTTTAGAAACACTCTGTATAAGAAAGTAATAAATTCTATATTATTTTTACTTTTTTTTGTTTTCTCTTTAAATTTTATTTGGTTTATTCGTAATAAATAAAAAATAAGTGTGCACAGATTTTAATAAGTGTTGTAAAATTAAATTTCTTATCTCCTTAGTATAGGACAATTCCTTATGTCAATATTTCAATGAAGATATTCTTTTTATTTTTTTCTCAAAACTTGTGTTACATTCAATTAATTTTTCTATAACTCTTGTTTGAAGTATTTTTCTGTAAAATAATTTATAAACGATTGACAGACATGAAAAAATGCAAGTTAACTGTTCGATAATCACCCTTGTCAGTTGTTCATACTAACACCAACATTTTTAAAAAGCAAATGTCTTTTTCGAAATTGAAACAGTATTATTTTAGTTAAGTGAAATGTCAAGAGCCTGATGTATTCTTTCAATTTGCAACTTCGGTAGGAAAGTCGTAACTTAATTGTCAAATAGAAAATCTATTTCAGTTCTAGATTACTTTCCAAACCAGACTTATACGGTCAAAACTGAAACAATGGAAAGAGAAAAAAATAAATATATATTTTCGCCAATATCCGTTTCCCTTTGTTTCTTGTTTTGCTCGTTCAATTCCGAGACAGAATGACAACTTAAAATGGAATCGATCACAAGATGTTTTGCGGAACAGCGGCGGACGTCCGTCAGTAAATAAGAAATGTATTTGTTCTGCGAAGCCGGGGCCTTACCATTCCCAATATTATAAATAAGTTCGTGTATTGCCGATGAATTATTTAAGCGGCTGTGTTTCCACTGCCGACCGGAATCACTTGTGCATGTTTGCTCAACTGATTGATGTCAACCAATCACAAGATCGATATCTTATTTTCAGGATTGTTCCATCGACAATTTTAATCAAAGATTTCAACTAGATTTGTCCATGACAACAGTAAACTATAATACAATCATATCTCTGACTCTTTTTCGCTGACTTATTTTGTATGACCAACTCGATCTATCGCACTGCAATTTCGAACAACCGTTTCCTCCGACTTGTAATGGATTTTCAAAGTTGAAGTTGGTTATGATTTGGCAGGGCCGCGTCGTGCGGGTGGGCAGGTGGTACCCCGCACAAAGGCGTCTGACTTTGAGGGGCGCCGTTTCAAGACAGTAAAGTAAATAATAGTAAATTTGTATAAAATGCTCTTATTCGTAAAGACCAAATTACTACAAAACTTACAAATTAATGTGATTGAAGTGAACAATATATTTTTTAATTTGTTTGCATTAGAGCTTTAGTTATAAGTAAAATAATTATTGTACCAATCGGTTCGTTATTATTCTAGCATTGTTATATTGAAATAATAACTATGAAAATGTTGATTACAATAATGAATATATTGATTATAACTCAAGAATATTGATTACAAGAATGAATTCCACAATGAATCCAATATTTAAATACCTATTATCATTTTGCAAACAATTAAATGCATATACAATTATTCTGAAATCGGTTGTAAAATTGTTGATTACAACAAACGATTTAGATTATAATCTATTGATTACAAGAATGAATCTAGGAAAATTTCGTCAATATATTAAATCTAGCATTTTTGAAGAACAAAAAGTATAGTTTAAACTTTAATTTGCAAATTTTACATCATGAGGGGAAGGGGCGCTAAAATGTAACATAGCACAAAGGCACCTAATACCCACGGAGCGGCCCTGTGATTTGGTGTCTTTAATGACAACACATTTCAAATTTGTTTAACATATTAAATTATTTAAAGTAAGATTAATTAAAAATAATGCAATGGACCTTTTCAATTTAACGGCTATCTCTTTCTATCGCTGCAAATAGTAAGAAAATGGCGCGAACAACTGCCAGTTGGGCTTTCAAACGAAACGTCAAAAATATTGCAGTCATTAAAATACCTGTATTCTCAGTGAAAATTTGCATCGTTAGACATTTTAACTTCAATAAAAGCTTTTGTAACTTATTTCGATATTCTGAGATATTCTCATATTTTACGTCTAAATTTTTTAGAACCAAACGCCATAGATCTGTTCTTACTATGCCATTCTTCTATCTCTTTAAATTGAAAAGGTCCATTGTGGGCAATCATACTAATTTTATGTGCGTCAAAAAAAAAAAATATATCAATTTCTGACGTTTCCGCAGTTACATATTTTATTCCGTAAAGTTACATTCCTGTACTTCAAAGACAGTTGCGCATGCGCAGTAGAAAAGTCAGCGATAAATAGTCAGAAGAAATGAAACTAATTCCATTTCATCTGACAACAGGATCCATGACTTCCTTGTAGCTATCACATTGGAGTAAGTCAGCGATATGAACTGAAGTCATGAAAAATGGATGACAAGTCAGAGATAGTAATTCTAGTGTGTAAGGCCTTAATTTGAGTTTCAATATTTGAATAAATATCCGTTATTCCAGGGGGTATTAATATGTTTTTAGCAACATAATGATGTTGATAATCATGAAAATTATTTTGTACTACAATAAATGTTTATGCTTTGAAATATACCATGTCAGCAATTTTGGACACGAAGGTCCGCTTCTACCACCTCTAGTTACAAACAGAGAGAGAGAGAGAGAGAGAGAGAGAGAGAGAGAGAATTGTGATAACCAACGGTAAAAAGAGTGCCCCAATAATGAATGTCAATACGTTTTTCTTTACTAAATCCATCCTCTAACTGAAAACTCCTCTGATTTCATTTTTCGATGTCTGTATTTGTGCTTGGCTGATGTATGAGGTAATTTGGTCTGGTCAGTGCAGGGCCGGCTCTAGGGGGCTCGCGGAGATGATGAAGAGCTCCCTGGAGCACTAGAGCCATAAACCAACGATGCGCGGACCGCGACAGAGCCAGATTGTATCAATACCGCCGTACCTTGAATACTAACTCTGCGCGAATATTCATGCTATTGTCAGATAAATGGAAGCTACGTGGATTTCAAATCATACGAAATTTTACTAGAGTTATCTCTATATTTTTGTAACAATGTCACAAAGGAGATTTATAATATCGAATAGCATTATGTAATTGTTGAAATTTAAAAATGGTTATCGAACACAAAACCCAAATTCACCAATTTCTCTAAAACATTCGAAATTTTATATTCAGACGCGCTGATTCCAAATTGTACCTCCATGACTATGAATTAAAAGAAATATAGAAATTTATTTTTAAATTGTGAAGAAACTAGAAACAATAAACATACAAACACAGTTTTTATGAACAACTTTTCAACCTATAGTTTTTGCAGAAAATGAACAGGACAACAGGAGATCTCGGGTTTAAATCCGGGTGGCTGACAATACCGTATATGTATGAGGTGGGTAAATAAAATAATAAGACTGGCGACAGATCACAAGAACTGGCAGTAGGCCCGGGCCACACTATGCGTTTTAGCGGGACCGGTAAAATCGCATCCGGTTGAACGGGATGGATCATACAGCGTCCACATATATCCCGCTAAACAGGACGGCAGCAATGACAACCCGATTCGGACACAGTCGGACCAATGTCTGAGCAGTGCAGAGCCCAAATAGTATACGTTGTCTAATAAAAAAATAAAAAAACAGACCCTTTTGAACGCTCGCATTATCTCCAATGTGTTGTAGTTGTCATGCGGCAAATTGACCGTCCCGTCAAACCGCAACATGCTGCGGTAGTATCCGACAACCGGACCGCAACCGCATCGATGTGGACGTATTCATTTAAAACAATAAGTTGTTGTCTTCCCGGTCAACCGGTCCTGTTAAACCGGTCCCGCCAAAACGCGTAGTGTGGCCCGAGCCATACTGTCCTTCTCAGGGGGTGCACTCCAACAACTTATGTAACCTCAGTATGAGTGGCGAATTATTCGTGCCCACAGATGAACTGGGAGAGCTTTTTTGTAGACTGATTTTTTTGGCTGCGTCAATAAAGCCAAATTACGAGAAACGATGTACGATCAATTTCTATTTGAAACTTGGTACAAAACTCCAACAGGCCTACGGTGATGCTAATTTGTCAAGAGCCCAAGTAATAATCTAGTCATTTTACGAAGGTCGGGCATCAGTTGAAGATAAGCCATTGTCAGGAAGGCCCAATGACAATAAATGAAGGAAATGTGAAATGAATCCGAGACCTTGTGAGGTTTGACCGTCGGTTAATTGTCAGATTGATCGCAGACAACCTAAATTTGAACCACACGATCGTTCATCAAGTTCTGACCAATAAACTAAAGTTGAGGAAAATTTGTTCGAAAGCGGTACACAAAAATCTCACTTCTCAGCAAAAAAAACATCCCTGTCGTTCCATGGACTCCATATTCACCTGACCTGAGTCCCTGTCACCTCTCTCTTTTCGAAGATGCAAAATTACCTCAAAGGACGTCATTTTGGGGCACTAAAGGCATTAAAACTGCCGTAATCGACCAGCTAAAAGTAATTTCAGTATCCGAGTTCCAACACTGCTGTGAAGAGTGGTGTGGCTTCCCAATGCAATTACTTTGAAGGAGACAATTTTTAATTTTAATTAAGCAAAAAAATTATAAAAAATCAGTCTCATCACTTTATTTACACACCTCGGATGTTGAAAAATGTTTACATGTCTGTGCGAAACAGCGAATCCGTAAGATGATTCCTTAGGGTTGTTGGTCCCGGTTGTCTTCAATCACTTTTCCCCCTGTCATGAAATATTACTAATGTATTTTTTGCCACCTCTCCTCCGAATTAATTTATCAATGTACGAATTTTGAATTCTTGCGATTTATAACCACGTGCGTAGCTACGTTCGCATCAACATCAGCATCAGTTTGTGGGCACGGCGCAGACATTAGCAAGATAACATCACCTACCCATTCGCATCCAGACCCTCAAAGGAATGATTTTAATAATTTGACGGGATTTATGAATCGGAAAAGAATAATTTTCCTCCAGGCTTGAATGGAATGCATCAATTTAATTCCAATCTGCCAAATAATTCGACGAGAGCACATGATGAATATCTCCGCAAGGGAATTCTGTTTATTTTTGCATGCTGATAAATTATGCAGCTTGGTTCCAGCTCCTTAGGGAGTTTTGTTTGGCATCACTGCAAGTTTTATAAGGTTGCCAACACTGTTAAGAATAAAAACACGGTGTTGTTTACACAGGTGGTCTATTTTTAGTTTGTAAAACGCGGATTAATTCTTATCACGATTTTGCTCAACTTTTAAGTGGCAGCTGTCGGGTTAAACTGTTATTAAAAAGAAAATGCTTTTCTTAGACTACTTACCACATTGTATAGAATATAATGAAGAGCAAATTTAAAAGAAAATTAATTCTTACAGATTTCTCATCACAAGCTTAAGCAAGTTTTACTTCACGCAATATATTTTTCATAAAGTCCGTTTCCACGACTTGATCCACGTCATCAAAAGTAAACATATGGCTCAAATCACCAAGGGGGAAAGGGAATTGATGACGTCATATTGTTACCATCGTTTTATTATAGGGATTTAATTTTCTAGATTGATATAAGGTGGAGTATGTCATGTTTGACATTTCCAATATTTTATTTGCAATAATTTTGTTGTTTTCTAATATATACCTACTGTGTGAATATTATTATTCATCAAAATCCGAAGCGAGATATTTCGCAGTTGAATAATAACCTAAATTTGGGTTGCGAACGAGCATGCAAAAATATTAAGTATGGTATGACTAGCGAATGAAAGTTGACGTTATTTTTTGTGCAACCGGACGCGAAATAAGCATTTCGCAGCCGCAATACAGGCCGCGAAATTCAATTTCGCGGTTGTTGTCATGGTAGCGGCCGCGAAATTAGGTAAACAACCACTTTGACACTTGAGAATTGCATGGTTTTGTTTATCAAATGTTAATCCCATAGCCACCTTGAAAGCTAACTTTCTATTTGCATTGAAACTGTTTAAAATTAATAAAATTTGTAATTACATATTTTTTATGGTTGCACAAAAAATTGTGTACACCTTGCCCGCGAAATCCTTTAGCGTCCTCGAGATTGTCTTGCCTCGGCCGCAAGCGGCCTCGGCGACAATTTTTCTCTCGATACGCTAAAGAGTGATTTCGCGGCCTTGATATACAAATAACTATTATAGATGTGGTTCCTTTTGAAACGCTAGAGAAGAATAGAATTGTACGAAATATTCAGATATGAAATTTTTGCATGAACACATTTAAACACTGTTCTAGGAAAGCACAGAAATACATTACTATATGTCTGGCTTAAAACAGATGGCCGACTAGGGTAACCAAATATGAAAACAGGAGTCCGTTTAAAATATTTTAAACATTTTTCGTTTATGTTTTTATAACAAAATATTTTGATCTTTAAACTATTTAGTTAGGCAATTCTATGAAATAGAATTATTTTTAATTTCCTATAACTGTAATTCCGACTCGAGGGTTGCTTACACCTGAGACGAACGAATTAGAATTTGCGGTATTAAATTATTTAAATACATCCCTGAATCCTGTTGCTAAGGTCATTTTAAATGGCTCTTTGTACTGAGTACAATTCTAATCTTCTGTAACGGAATACATACGGGTCAGTTTACTTTCAAATCAAATATAGGGAAATGATTAAAAACTACATCTATTAAGTAATCTAAACGTCAACTTTCATTCGCTAATCATACTATACCACTGTTGTCGAATGTCATATTCAAATTTCGTATATCTTTTTCTAAATGCGTTAGTAAGACAAAAATGAAGCTATTAGATATACGTATCGAAAATAGATTGTAGGAAACCATGAATAAGACAGAGATAAACATACAATTACGTGTTATTTTGCGGTTCAGAGGGACAAGTAAGAAAAATCGGTGTATATGTACATAATTAGCATTATATCAGTTACCAATATGATATTTGTCAGAAAAAAAAATAGGCGCTAGGCCTACCAGTCTTCTAAAAGTCGCGGCCTCTCGGGAATTTTCCGGTTATTCTTTCTTGGTTAGAGCTACCTGGAAGTTAAAACTGTTGTTCGCATCGCTTCTAATCTTCAATTTAATTCTTAACTAGTGGTAAACAAACTGTCACTTTAACTATAGATGGTACATTGTTTATTTTATCTGCCAATCGTTTATGTATTATTTTAGAGAAAAATATTTCAAATAATATAAATTAATGGTACGCATCTTTTATTTGAAAATTTTTTCTCCAATCCATAAATGATTGACAGAGTAAAAACAATGCTAGTCAACTGCTCGCCAATCATCCTTACAGTTAACGGTCAATATATTTTTTTCAGAACGTCTAAAAATGAAAATATCTCAGCAACCAAACATATTTAAAAACTATTCCAAATTTGCCATCTTTAACTTTTGGTTAGTAAACAATGTGAGGTCGGCAGTGCATACTGCTGGAATATTCTGCTGGTTGGAAGATGCCATCTGCAGACTGTTTTCTGGCAGACACACCAACCGCAACCACGCGTTTTACGAGCAAAGTTTCCGTTTCCGCGATACAAATTTGCATCATTTGTAACCGAACGACAGAGGTGCTCAGTGGAATTTATCATGGCTACATGACGCGTACTCCACGTATGCAGACACAAAGTGGAATTCAAAACTCGCGCCAACAAGGAAAAGTTATTATACGAGTTTTTATTGTAATTGTAGATGAGGGGTTAGTTTTGTTACTGTTCTGCGGCATTTTATCAAAAATAACGCATTGTCCTAAAGTTTTAAGAAAAATTATAGATACTGATAACTTTTTTAAAACTCTTTTACTTTTAAACAATAAGTATAACAATTAATATTTAACATTTAAATTATTGATAATGAACCATTATCTTCAATGGCCCTTCATTTTCTTCTGACTTGCCCCATCATCCTCTGGACAATATCTGGATCGTTTTCACGAATCTTTTGGTAAATGCAACGTCGTAATTGTTTTTCATTTGCAGCTTCCCATCCCTTGTTGTACACTTTTCTGGTCAATATTGATCAAAATTCTTCTATTGGTCGAGTTTGAGGTACATTGGAAGGATTGTCCAATTTCGGAACAAAGTCTACGTTGTTTTCGTTATACCAGTCTCTAGTTATTCTGGTGTAATGCCATGAAGCTAGATCAGGTCAAAACATTATATCATCATTGGCGTGATGTGATTTAAAAATTGAAGCAATTTAGAGAGGCATCTTTGAATATAAAGTTGTACAGTTAAAGCTTCTCCTCAAACACGACCAATGTACGGCTGCGAGATTAGTATAAAAACTATCGTTTCCTTTCATCTCTAAATGGGACAGAGTAAAATATAACTCGTCATCCATTACAATAAGTTTATTGAGAAAATGAATTTGCCTTAACGCACAACATCTAGGGATGATTTTTACTTGCGCCACGGTATATTTTAGTGCCTTTCTTTTTCGAAACACCCCATCATTTCGAGAAAGTGTTCTAAAAACAGTGGTCTTTGAAACATCGAATCTTCTGGCTACAGTTCGTTGTGACACTCCAACTTTGTCTTTACCGGCTGCAATTAATCTTTGTTCTCTCATGTGGCTCAAAATTTTTGGTCGCATAAATTTTAAAACTTATCATTTGTTGTACTTGTTTTTGTAATAACATTTAAATCTTATATAAGAATATCGTGAAATATTTAGTTTCAAATAATTTTTAATGTAAAGAGACCGACCCAGTCCTTGCATGTTTGTATGATGTATTAGGGGTATGTAACCGCAAACTAAAGGTCCCCATTGTTGGTTTATAGATGCAATTTCTAAATAGTTTTACGACAAAGTGTTCTTGTAATATGCATTTTACTATACGAGGTGCTACCCAAAAGTTACCGAACTTATTTTTTTAAAAACGCTGTATTTGTTAAAACTTCAAACCAACATATTATCTCCTTCAAAATAATCCCCACTTACAGTTATACACTTGTCCCATCTTTTTTCCACTGTTCAAAATACTATTTGTAGTCATTTTTTTCAATAGCATTTAGGACCTCCTGCGATATAGTTTGAATCTTCTCAAAAGTTGTGCACCGCGAATTTGTGCTAAGGGGTACCAGAGTAACGGGTAACTTATACGTGGACGTTTTGAGGCGTTTAAGGGAAAATGTGAGAGAAAAACTTCCTGAACTTTGGGCAAGCAAAAATTGGCATTTCCACCACGACAATGCACCGGCCCACACATTTTTGACATCCACCCAAAGAAATGTTCTTCCCCATCCCCTTTACTCACCAGACCTTGCTCCTTACGCCTTTTTCGTCTTCCCAAAAATGAAAACCAAGCTAAAAGGCCAGAGATTTGAGGTTGTTGAGGAGATTCAAACTATATCGCAGGAGGTCCTAAATGCTATTGAAAAAAATGACTACAAAAAGTGTTTTAAACAGTGGAAAAAAGATGGGACAAGTGTATAACTGTAGGTAGGGATTATTTTGAAGGAGATAATTTGTTGGTTTGAAGTTTTAATAAATACAGCTTTTTTTAAAAAATAAGTTCGGTAACTTTTGGGTAGCACCTCATCTATTGAGAGGGCTCGGTATATTCAACTGACGCCTTAACCATAATAACCCTGATAACCCGCTTGTACGGGACTACCCATCTGGGGGGTTGCAACACAATATTAAATGTCGGAATACTTGAACAGTATAATTCAGTTTTTATAAGTTTAAAATCTACATTTAAACTAGCCGAAAGAAATTTGTTAAAATTTCTGACCATTTGTGTAGGTTTTACAATTTGTAGGAAATGAAAACCGGCCAAACTTTTATAAGCCTGGGCTTGTATATTATTAAACTAAAAAACTAGAGGATTTTTATATTTTTACTTTCGGTGGCGAAGATAACATTAATATGCTATACAAGATGATCCAATATTCGCTGTCAAACAGCAATCACCCTGGCCGCAACATGGGCGCCGGCTTAGCGTGGGTTAGCGGAACCTTGCCCCATCTCGGTGGATATAATGCTGAATGATTAGCCTGCGTTCAACATGACTGTATTTCAAGTCACGTAGTGTTTGCACAGGACGGGCAAACATTGTCTTAATTAGGGCGGATAAGATACATGCTAAACACACAGCAATGCGACAACCTACATGCAGCAAGCACAGTCCATCCCAACCCCTAGAGGGAAGAGGAAAATTCAACCGACCGAAGTTAAATTCAACCTGCGAGCTTTTTTGTCAGACTGTAATTAAACGTGTACTATGTGGTAGTTCTACAAAACGTTGGGATATTTATTTAATGTACTCCATTAAAATTCTTAAGTTTTTGTTATTATTGCTGACTAAAATAAAACTATTACAGGTGTGGCTATAAAATAACTGGATTGATCTTAGAACATTGACTATTCAAAACATCAGGGCCATTCCTTCTGGCGCCCGAGGCAAGTTTCAAAACGGGGCCTTTAATTTAAAAAAATCTGATCTGGCCAGCACATTACCTTCCGTCAGTTCTATGTATTTTGTACAAATTTCATACAGAAAGTTCCTTGCTAATGATTATATTTCTTGTACTTTACCTTCCGGCAGTTGCATGTATTTTATGCAAATTCCATACACAAAATTTATAACAAAAGATCCTATATTTCCAGTAAAATTATAAGACAAACACACTATGTCAATTTCACTTGACACTGACATCTTTCAATCAAAATTTTCTTAATATAGTAGCTGTTTCCATAGCTATGGCTACTTTATGAAATTTAATTTCTTTATAATTTTTTAACTCTATATCCATTTAATATTAAGTATAAAATGCAGTCAAATCGTATAGAGAATAAAATATTCTTTAATATTTATAATAACATTAAATGTGAAAAAATGATATTGAACATCGTTTTTTCAAGAAAAACTGTTAAAATCTTCAAATGAGGGTACTTCCGGTTGACCAATTATAACCAAAATCTAATCAGCTCTTCACATGGATGTAACGAAGAGGAATACGAAAGAATTATAATTTTTGGTATTGTGGTATTAGAGTTATCGCATTAGAAAATTTTGTCACACACACACACACACACATACACACACACACACACACATACACACACACACACACACACACACACACACACACACACACACACACACACACACACACACATACAGACATCATCGTAAAAATAGTAAAATCGTATTCTAGGGACCCTAAAACGTGCTTATTCATCAAAAACTCACCACCGAATTTTTTGACCAAAGACAATACCTTCCTTACCTAAAGGTGACGGAAGGTAAAAACTCATATTGTTATTGATTAACAATAAAAGCAAGAACGAAAATTGTGTCAGGAAAAAAAATAAACCTCATCTACTTATTATTTTCATGTGATCTATCCCAATATTTTGAAATACCATATTCAAATTAATATGGTAACGGGTGTAAGAGAAAAATTATGGCTTAATTAACATAAAATTTTTATGTATTTCAAAATATATTTAATGTTTAAATATAAAAAGTCATTGAATATCAAGATTGAAAAAAGGAACATAGCATTTAAAACAGTACTGAATAGAAAAAAAATCTGATGTGGACACCACACGACTTTCTTGTACGCAAGACCAATATGAAGTATAGACCCAATTATAAAATTGCACGAATTTGGACATTAACATCTATTTTTTTGTTCTAATCCATAGCAAACTTCATTGCAAAAACCAAAAAGTATATAAGTTTTAAATATATATATCTCGCTTATACAAAGGGCTAATTTAATAATACTTGATGTGCTAGACGCAGAATTTTTCTCTAAACCTCTTATTTGAAGCATTTATTTCTAAAATCAAAATGAAACCATTTTATTCAAGAAAAACTGTTAATAACTTCAGGTAATATATCACTTTCGGTTAGCCTGTTTTAACCAAAATATACTGTTATTCCAATTGACATAAAGGTCTTATATACCAAATTTGAACAGTTTTAGATTATATTTTAAAATAGTTTTTCATTAAAATCTATTATAGGCTTCAAATAAAGTACCATTTCTGGAAATTATGTAATGACCAAAAAGAGAGGTGCACAACTAGATGTTATATCAGTCCTAAATACAAAATTTCAACTTTGTACGGGTTACCGTTTTTGAGTTATGCGAGATACGTACGTACAGACGTCACGACGAAATTAGTCAAAATGGATTCAGGGATGGTCAAAATGGATATTTCCGTTGAAATCTGAAAACCGAAATTTTTCGAGATTACAATACTTCCTTTACTTTGTACAAGGAAGTAGAAAACATTTATTAAATAATTATTCGAGCTGATTTTACCACAAATAGCTTGATAGCATCTTTATAGTTTTGTTATCTATTGCTTCTATGGAAATTATGCCTAGATCATTAAATCGCTCTTGTGTTTCTTTTTTGATTATAATTTTTTATAATTTTCACTTCAAAAAACTATGTTTAGCTTTTTGCTGCTGCTAGTTACCGGGAATATTAAAAGTATTCTTAAAGCTATAATTGTTTCGTAATATAGCCGTACCTACATTGAAAATCATATTTACAAATAAAATTCAATTTTTCTTGTGCATTTTTTAGTACTTTTGATAAAATTAAACAAATATTTATTAGTTCCTCATTGAGATCAATTGCAGATATATCGGCTTCATCGTCATCGTTTAAAATTAACTGTAAATTGTTTAAAATTGAAATCATCCAAAAAATTAATAGGTAGGTACACCGTTTAAAATTGAAAAATTCACTTCTGATGATGCCGTAACTGGCGAAATTGTACAATAAAGTAAATATACTTTTTCTTGTGAAACTGAACCGAAAGTTGTTTTTTATTATTATGAAATTTTTTTTTCAGTATTTTTCTCTTGTACTTCGCTTCCTATGTTATCGCAACAAAAAAGACAAACGATGGTAGAATGCTCATTGGCAAACGAAGAATCGGTTGTAATTATATTTAACATAATTTTATAAATGGTATAAGTGCATTAAATTATTTAGAATTTTTTCAGCTGTTTATTAAAATTTTATATTTTTAGTATGTTGTTTTGGCGCCTATTTAAATCCGGCGCCTGCGGAGATAAAAATATCGGATCTTAGACAATTATTTATTTATTATTGAATTATGAATATAAAAGCAAAATATGTAATTTGCTGAATTTTACTGTATTTTCCCATTTATTAAACAAATATGAATATACGCATTGTCATAGTTAATTGCATTCCAAAAATGAAATACATTATTTTGACAAATTCATATTTTGTAGTTATAAATAAATTAGTAAATTAATATTTAATAATCATTTATAAATGTCCACTCTATGAGCGAAATTTCCAACAAAAGACAAATTAATATTAAAACTAAATATGAATAATTTATAATGTCATATATAAATATAAAATTTCCTGTTGGAATTAAAAACAATTTGTAATTACAATTGCAGCATATGGATTCTATAGGTAGATATGAGCATGTATTATGTAAATTTAAAATATAAATCTCGTTATTAATAATTAAAATAAATAATAATTGAAAAACCAATCGTTCAATATGTTATGTTTAATTACTACAGTTGACATCAAACATTTCCATGAATTGCAATACCATATACGAACCTAAACTTATAATAAAACAGTCGGTTCATATTTTAACAAATTATAAAATGTACACAATTGGTTAGAAATATCTACAAAAATTTTTCGGCTAATTTAATCATAAACTTAAAACTTAAAAAAAAACCATGGGCCAAATGACAATATAATAATATATGATTATATTTTACGGGTCATCTCCTAGTCCAGATTTACTTTTTGGGTTGAAACTATATGCAACCCCAAGGTAGAACAATTCTTCCTTTGTAAAAGGTCGATGCACCAATCTCTGTTTAGGGTAGGAAAAACTGCCTCACTCCCAGGTAGACACGAAATGCAGGGCCAGCCCAAGATACAGGCAAGCCAGGCGACCGCCTGGGTCGAAATTAAAAATCAAATTATTTATTTATTGACTCGTTCAGTGTGTAGCTTTAATCATAATGCGGACAATTCCAGTTGCAGCAAACTTATATTTTTTTACGTTATACTAAGAAAGAAGTAAGGTTAAATGCGTTGGCGATTATATCAATTAAATACATTGTCTTATCAAATACTGTAGAAGTAATCGTTGTTCTGGAAAAATACCCCAACATAAAAAAATTCAATAAAAGCTTTTATACGGCGACATATTTTTGTTTTTGACATTTCTCTTGAAAACGGTGATCCGTATCGAAATTTTATACAAAACAAGATTCTTATTTATATTTTTTACCTAGGATGCACCGTTAAAGAGTTAAATTAGATTTACCGAATTGCAAAATAACGAAAAGTATTTATACCAAGACTTACACCTACATTGAGAAATATTTTTTCTTTTTCTATATACAGGGTTAGTCACGGAAGAGTTATTTTGACAGTCTGTTTGTTTGCAAGCCAAAATACTAATGACAACGGACCATATTTAATTGTATAATGTCAAAATGACAGAACCATCACTAGACTGGCAAACTGAATTAAATATTCTATTTTTTAAGAGAGGAAGCTAGACGCTGTTGTAAATTATATTTCGGGTTGCACACAAACGGACTTTGAAAGTAACTCTCCCGTGACTAATCCTGTATATAGTATTAGAAAAAATAAAGCGACTCTGTAGAACCCAAAAGAAAAACAATCTCTGTATTTTAAATATCCAGAATATTTTCAAAAAATTTTTATTCAGATTAAGATTCTGTGATTGTTCGCGAGTTATGGACACAAATCGCTTCTTTCCTAATTTTTGTAATCTAAACAAAATTGTAATAAATGAGAGGCGCAATTCATAATTTTCGCCTGGGGCGCTTAACCGTCTCGGGCCGGCACTAACAAAATGACCCTTCATATAGTGGAATGCAAATACTTTAAAGTGATTTGGAATTTCCGTAACACAAGTTACCTGTAAATGCCTATATGGTATTTAAAAATGCTTTATAATGATTATATGAAACCCTAAGTGGACATTGCAAATTTCTTGAACATCATATTATATGAGGATTCAGGAAAAATAATAAATTATATATAATAATAAATTTATTTAAACAAAAATATATAAATAAAATGAGATATATTGTAAGTTACATATGTCATCATCCTTTACGATATCTGTGAATAATTATTCTTATTCAGTTTCCTTGGATCTTTGTGTAGCAAACAAGGCAAAATTAGTATTGCTGCGTCTAATAAGTATCTGCGATTAAAAGAGTGTTTTTATGTAATATATGTATGTAATATATAAAATATATAAATATAAAACTGTGGGAATTTCATAAATATTTTTGTTTACAGGTGCGACGGAAGCAGTGACCGCTACCTTTGACCTTTTTGATTCGTCGAGCGGTCACGATTTGACACTGTCACCACAGACCTTCACCAACTCAGCTGAGGCCTTCATCAACGACAACTCGAACAGTTTAGGAGTCCCTGCTGATGCCGATACCGGTAAGTACCTATATATATTTTTTTTTCTATTCTTCTTCTGTCTAATGGGGACTTCCTCTACCTATAATGGCAAATTAGAGAGTTATTATTTACGTATGTTAAAACTAGATCTTAAAACTTGCTAGAGATTATCAAAGTTTAAAGAAGTTATTAGTTTTTAAAATCCTTGAGTTTATAATACTCCAATTTCTTACTACTTTCAAAATTTCTGTTATCGCCTTTGTCAATTTAATATGGTCCCATAAAAAAGAAGACAGCCCAGTTCTTCTAATAATAGTTATCAAGCTACAAGGAATGTAACTACCTCTTAATATTCGAAGAAGCCGAGGCCTAGTAACGTACGAAGATGTTTGGATGTGTGTACATTCTGTGTTACTTCTTATATTTTTTGCGGTACTGGCGATTAGGGGATTCCACCATTTTTTTTTTTTATATAATTTCATCTGAGCGTGTAAGTAAAAATAAGTATGTCGGTGAAAATCCGGTGAAAAATACCTATTAATAAGCGAGTTACAGTCCTCCGAAATTTGAAAATATAGATGTGACGTCATGTATATAAGTTTTTATATCAAACTATTTTCTTCGTGGACCTAAATGTTCTTGAAATATATGCTATTTTTTAATTATATTTATAAAAAATAAATGAATATTATTATACTGTACAAGTCAACATGAATTATAATTGGAAATGTATTTAAATTATTAAATTTAATGCAAAATATTTATATTCAAATAAAATCTGTTTGAGAATTGCATTACTGGGCTGATAGCCACTTCCATTGGTAGTAGGCTCCGCCCCTAACTCAGTATTCCTTATATATTTATAGGTGGTCTTTGAGTCGCCAATCAAAATAATATATATATATATATATATATATATATATATATATATATATATATATATATATATATATATATATACATATATGGATTCTATTTGAGTGACGAGCTGCTAAAACAAAAACCCCCTTATTTCAATTATATCATTTTATTTATTTCTTTATTAATATTCATTACTAAGCATATACTTTCACTTTTTTATCAATTTCTCTTAATTCGATTGAGCTGTAATCCCCTATTAAGCTTAAACATTTATAAAATACAACCTGGTTAACATCTGTCAATTTCATTATGAAGAGCTGATTAGATTTTGGTTACAATTGGTCAACCGGAAGTAACCTCATTTGAAGATTTTAATAGTTTTTCTTGAAAAAACTATGTTAATATTATTATAAATATTTTATTAAATAAATATAAATTATTTTCTATACGATTTCACTGCATTTTATGCAAGGAACTTTCTGTATGAAATTTGCACAAAATATATTACCTTCCATCAGTTATATGAGGTATTTACGAAAATTCTACCGGTGAACTGTTACCGGTAAACAGCTTTTTACCAGGTTATAGCTACCGGAATCGATATTTTAAAAACGCAAGTGGTAAACACATAGACATACACACCCACACATCCACACACAAACACACATACATACACACATACAGACATCATCGTAAAAATAGTAAAATTGTATTCTAGGGACCTTAAAACGTGCTTATTCATTAAAAACTCACCACCGAATTTTTTGATCAAAGACAATACCTTGAGAAATATTCGTTTTCCGGAAATGGACTGTGTCAAATTTTGAGTCAGAGCTCAACGTTTTGCCCGCAGTCGTATGGGGCATCTTCAGGAGCAAGTGGGATAGTACTGTCTTAAACAAGGTTACCCGACGTGTCAACCACGCTAGAGGCCGAGTTTAAGCAACAAGAGGGGGAGACTCAGTTTACAAGGTTACCCGACGTGTAAACCACGCTAGAGGCCAAATAAACCAAGTAATACCTTCCTTACCTAAAGGTGACGGAAGGTAAAAAACAGAATTTTTGTCAGTTCTGCGTTGAACAATGTCAACAAATGAATATCAGGCTCGAGTTAGGTATACCGTGTAGATACCCACACTTTAAATTTAAAAACTCACTATGGTTAATTTCATTTATATCTATGCAGTGAAATATACGTTTTATTCTCGTATTTCATATTGCTCTGGTAGCTGTATTAATTTATTTATGTCCTATTCTGAGTCTGCTAAAAGTATAATTTAAAATTCGTTTGTATCCGTCTGGCTATTTGAATAATAGAATAGTTGGAATCCCGTAACCGCTTACCATTAAAATAAAACAAGTCTCCTTATCGCTTATCCCAGTCTAATGCTTCATCTGGAAGAGATTTTCCGGAAATCGCGAAATCGGAATTCTGCAGGAATTAATAGATAATAAATCACTGCTAACCACACACCCCGCCGCTACGCCACTGGTTTCCTCCGTTCAATTTAATATTAATGTACTCGCCAGATATTTGAAATGGTCCTGATGTATTTCAGGAAGCGAAAATCCCATCAAATTGAAATTAATAAAATGTCAATCATGCGCCGTAGTCGCTCAATATTAATACTAACCCAATCAATACCACACTCACTACCACGTGGTTGCAAAGCATGAGAATTATTAAGTATAGATTTTGATGTTACAGCATTCTTCGAAAATAATTTGGTAGTCTCCGACGACGCAGTGAGATGATATCATAATTACCTTTATGTCTCACTAAAGTATTATGAACTGTTTATTGCTAGGATATGGTGTATATAAACATATCTATAACAACCGGGGCATAATGAGAGGGCATAATATTTCATTATGCCTTCATTATAATCCGATCATCGTTTATGGACTTTAAATTAAAAATAATATGAACGGTATACAATGAATTTTTTTTTTAATTATAATTCATTACAATAATGATAAGGATTGATTACAACAATTAATACATTAATTGATTACAACAATTAATATAAGAAAACAGCTTTGAAAGCACAACACAGACATCAATTTTAATTTAATTATAATACTTAAAATTGATTATCAAAAAAACCTTAAAAAGCCATTTACTTTCACCACGCATGAAATAAGTCCGTCGATTTGCAGATTGTAATGTTTCGCATTCATTTTTGACAGATGACGGAGCACTAATTTTTTTAGGGACGATATTTATCCACGTTTGAATTCATTTTTGATATTATTTACCGCCACATGTGACACATCCAAAGCCGTACAAGCTCTCTAAAATGTAATAATATTCACAAATAAGTGCATAAAATATAAAGAACTGAGATCTCTCATGTGATAACGAACCTCAAAATATAATACTTACATCTTTTACAGACGAGAATGGAATAATAAGGAGATCATTTATACGTTTGTCAAATTCACTCATTCCACCATCTCCAACGATTTAAAACGTTGGTGTTTTAAAAATAAATAAATGTTGGTAATAAACAAAACATTTAAACAACATCCTTAGCAATGTCAAAGCTTAAGCATTATTGTAATCAAAATTATTATAAATGAAAACTTATTTCACATAATCTAGTGAGACATAAAATCTTGTATGCACCACGAGCGTTACTAGATGCTAATGCACATCGGGCGACATCTATCCCTCGGGCCCGAGGCCCTCGGGCTAGATCCTCGTCGCCCTCCTGGCATTATCATCATAGTAACGCCCTTGGTACATAAAATACTATTGTAACAGAACATTCCAAATATGCATGTCTTCAAATTTAGATATAATTAGTTCAACATTGTTTCCTCTACAGTGCGGCGTACCACAAGGGTCTATTTTAGGGCCATTATTTTTCTTAATATACAGGCTATCTCACAACTCTCGCCCCAGAGCGAATGAGGAAACACGAGACAGCACACGGATGTGTAATTTCGAAGAAAAAAAATCTAGCTTAAAAGATATTCGAGAAAAGACACCTTTAACATGTGTTTGTCGTAATTTTACGTTACTAGGGTTTTATACAAATCAAATCTTCTTTAAAATGTGTGGGCGACTGTAGTTTTCGAAAAATGTCAGTGTCAAATTTGACAATATTAATAAAAAAGGCAAATTCTTACCATGTATTCAGCCGCTGATTACTTAGATAGATTATAATTTTCGGAGAATGTGGACGTAACGCCAGAGAGGCAGCACGAATCTATTCGGAACGTTTTCCGGATAGAAATCTTGTGGATCATAAAGTAATATTGACAGCTATCGCAAGGACGCATGAGACCGGTCAAGTTATGCCAGATCGAAAAGAAACTGGTGGTGCTCCCAGAATCGCTCGTACAGTTGAGAACGAAGAAGCTGTTTTAAATGTCTGATTGAATCGTTTCATGGGTGTTATTACCATTGTATAAATTGCATTACAATAAAAACGGTTCTTTTTAGAACCACCATTTGTTGTTTTAATCTCAAAGAATTCAAATGACAATAATATTTTCGTTTAACACATTTTGCACAGCTGCTACAACACGTTGCACTGTTCGCTAACGTAAATTTGTTGACAGTGAAAAGTCAACTCTAAAGAGTCAAAATTACAGTAAGTCAAATAAATTTTGTAACTCACTAGTAGTATTTTTAAAACCTAGCAACCAGTTTTATTTTGTAATAATATCATCACATCTCAAGATATTCTTCCGGGATTAGTGGATTAAAAAGTCTTGTAACTCCGTTATGCAAGCAGTCGCAAATTATTTTCTTCTATTTGTTGGCAACCTATTGTCGTCTGGGGCGCGAGTTGTGAGACCTGCTGTATGTAGCCGACATGCCGTCTACTTTCAATTTTTACAATGTTCATTCCTACGCTGATGACACTCAACTCATAGCTTCCGTTGATCCATTTAAGTCAAATGAACAAATTAATATAGTTAACGACGAACTAGAAAAATTTGTCTTATGGGTGGACAAAAAATTAACTATGTCGTTTTGCGCTTTCCGAATGACAAAAAAATCAGTATGTTGATTTTGGAGTAGTCGCATAATATAACAAATGAGAGAGTAATAAATACACTGTTTAATATTTTTTTTAATATATGCATTCTTTACAAAAAATTATATTCGTATGCATTTGAAATGAATATTCATTTTTTCGTAAACAATATATCATTTTGCGTAGTAATCAGATTCGTAAAAAATGACATTTATCATTGCATAATAATTTGCTCAAAAAATTTAGCTGTCGTATATGAAATATGTTCGAATTTTACTGATTTTCAACTAGATAAATTTTATTTTTTACTAGTTGAAATAAATCGCACTTTATGACACGTTTGAAATTAAAACTATATTTCAGATGATTTCCCATGTAACTTTGATCGTATATGTACATCAAATTATGAACATTTATTTATGTATGAATTCAAGACAGAAAATTCGAGATAGATATTCTCTTAATAGTAACTTCTCTTCTTATTTTCTTTCGAGTAGTTTGTGGAAACAAATGACAAAAAATAAAGTTGATTAAAGCTTCCAGTGTCACATGTCGCACACAAACAACGTGAAACAAGCACACATCTAGCTGATAGAGGTTGAAGAGTAGAGTATGGTATGCGTAGTCACGTACAACACAAATTTAATCATTTTATTTATTTGATTTGTTTCTTGACGTTAAAAATTTATGACCTCGGAGCCACGTTGCAATATTATATAAAAAATCAACGCGGCTTCTCCTAAAATGAAATAAACACAAAGTGGACGTGTTGCAGGACTGTAACAGGTAAAAATATAAATTTCAGCACTGAAAAGGATAAGAAAAAAGAATATATTTAGCTTTGAAACAATTAACAGTTAGGTACTGCTTCAGAAATCAGTTTCACGGTCTTATTATTTTCGTTAAGGGCTTTAAGCGCTAACCACTTTTATTTTAGTTTTCTGGAAGCAATTCCAGAGATTTTATGAAACCAGTTACTGCTCCAGGAATCAGTTTTCTGGTCTCATTTGCTACAAGATACTTTTTCCTAGATACATACTTATAGAATCGACAGATATTGATTTCACCTATAGCAATCTTACATAGATGGTAAATAAGAGGACAATAACCATTAAAGATACCTGTTCTGATTCTAAGGTCCTTTTTACCTTCCGTCACCTCTAGGTAAAGAAGGTATTGTCTTTGGTCAAAAAATTCGATGATGAGTTTTTAATCAATAAGCACGTTTTAGGGTCCCTAGAATACGATGTTACCATTTTTACGATGTGTGTGCGTGTGTGTGTGTGTGTGTGTGTGTGTGTGTGTGTGTGTGTGTGTGTGTGTGTGCGTGTGTGTGTGTGCGTGTGTGCGTGTGTGCGTGTGTGTGTGTGTGTGTTATAAAAATTTCGTCTCCGATAACTCTACTACAATTACAAAATTTTTAATTCTTTCGTATTCTTCTTCGTTACATCCATATGAACAGCTAATTAGATTTTGGTTACAATTGGTCAACCGAAAGTACCCTCTGAAGATTTTAACAGTTTTTCTCGAAAAAACTATGTTAAATATCATCTTTTCACATTTAATGTTATGGACCTTTTCAATTTAAAGAGATAGAAGATATGCGCAATGGGGATCTGCGCATAGAAAGAATAACTGAGATCTATGGCGTTTGTTTCTAAAAAAAATTAGACGTACAATGTGACAATATCTCAGATTACTTTAAAAAATCTTTTCGAAATAAGTTACAAAAGCCTTTATTGAAGTTAAAATGTCTAACGATGCAAATTTTCACTGAGAATGCAGGTATTTTAATGACTGAAATATTTTTGACGTTTCGTTTGACAGCCCAACTGGCATTTGTTCGTGCCATTTTCTTACTATTTGCAGCGATAGATAGAGATAGTCGTTTAATTGAAAAGGTCCATTATAAATATTAAAGAATATTTTATTCTCTATACGATTTGACTGCATTTTATACTTAATATTAAATGGATATAGAGTTAAAAAATTATAAAGAAATTAAATTTCATAACGGAGACAGCTATGGAAACAGCTACTACCTAAAAAATTTCTGTATGGAATTTCTATAAAATACATACAACTGCCGGAAGGTAATGTACAAGATATAGAATCTTTCGCAAGGAACTTTCTATATGAAATTTGTACAAAATATGTACATAGAACTGACGGAAGGTAATGTGCTGGCCACATCAGATTTTTTCCGATCTTAGGCTAAGTCTAGTTACGTAGATGGTATGAAGGAGTTTAGTCATGTAAAGTCCTCTTTGCTGAGAGCTAGTTCTCTTTGGCGTTTGTCGATTAGGGTGAGTTTCTTTGTCCGACTAAGACCTGGAATGTCTCTCCAATATGGCACTAAAACTAACTCCTCCTAGTTTTTGATATCCTCCTTTATATAGATTTTCTAGGATCCATAAAAATATTCAGTTTAATCAACGTTAAAAATAGCGAGCCTAAATATCTACATTAACAAAAATATGGAATTATAGATTTTCCAGTTCTTGAAGTGTAATATCCATATCTGTAGCTGGATTTTGATATAACCACAACATTAGTGATATCACTAATCAAGTCCACCACAAACTGCCCCATAATAACTCGGTCTGAGCCGATCTTGATTCGGACATGCGGTTAGCACACAGTCGAGCTCGTTTGTTATCAACTAGCGTTTATTACTGGTCGTGCTTGTGTTGCTATGGTGATGGAAACATTTACATGTTCATTACTCACAACAGTTAGCACAGTAGAGATACTATAGTTAGATGAACAGAGGTTTTTTTGGATTAACTCCTTAACAAATCATGTCTTTATAATATTGAAAAAAAAAACTTAGTTGTCTCAGATATATGAGGACAGCACCAAAAATTTCCGGCCTGATATAGATCCAAGAATTACAGCAAGTCAATATGTTGATATCACGTTAGTTAAAGTCTTATTAGCCTGGGAAAAAACAAAAATGAATTTTAAGTCAATTATTTTTCTTATAACTGTCAAACTGTCACTCGTTTATCACAATGTCTGAAGTCACGAAAATTGAGTATCGAGCTGTTATCATATTCTTTACCCGAGAAGGCCTTTCTCCTCAATGTATCAAAGATCGGCTGGATGGAGTTTATGGGAAAAAATCACCGTCTTATTCTGTGGTAAAAGATTGGTCGAAACGGTTTCGATTTGGGCAGGAATCCTTGGAAGATGACGTCAGAACAGGAAGAACGGCGGACGTGGTGACGGACGACAATCTTGCCCTTATTATATCTAGTATTAGGCGACCGACGCTTGAAGGTGAAAGAAATATCGCAAATGACGGGGCTTTTTGATACAAGCATTCGTCGAATCATCCACGATCATTCAGGCATTAATAAAATTAATGCAAGTTGGGTCCCCAAATATCTCTCAGCAGTTCAGTGCAAATGTCGTATTGAATGTGCTCAAAACTTTTTGAAGCTATTTGATGTAAACCCAACGGAGGTATTGTAGACAATTGTCACAGGAGATGAAACTATGGTTCTCTACTATGATCCTTTATCCAAAAGGAAGTCGATGGAATGGAGGCGAAAAGGAGAAACACCGCCAAGAAAGTTCAGGGTCTGCCAGTCGACAAAAAAGATGATGGCTACAATCTTTTGGGATTGTGAGGGCATTCTTCTTGTAGACTTTAAAGAACGTAACACGATAGTCAATGGGGCATATTATGCCAAAATATTCGAAAAATAAGCCGTGGTAAACTAACCAGAGGCGTGCGTTTGCTGCATGACAATGCAGCCGTGCACACTGCTGCAATTGCGCAAGCTGCGATTCGTGACTGCGGTTTTGAACAAATTGATCATTCTTCTTATAGTCTAGATATGGCCCCCAGTTACTGCTATCTGTTTGGAAATTTAAAAAAGGACCTTCGAGGGCGCCATTTCAGTGACGATGAAGCAGTGAAGACTGCAGTTTGGGCACATTTTGAAGACAAACCAAAGAAATATTTTTTTATGTGTATTGAATTGTTACTGAAACGTTGTAATAAGTACATGGATATCAGGGGGGATTAACTTCCTTCTATGTATAATTTGGTATTCGTTTTACACATAATGGGGTGTATTCTGTAAAAAAATTATTTTAACATGCCTTTAAAAAATTATATTTTAACATGACTGTTAACAATAAATTCATTTTTTGGTATTCTCTACGCGAAAATTTGACATTGCTGTTACAATCTTAAATTTTAACATGTCTGTTAAACACTAGAATGAAGTGATCAACAAGACAGAAAAAAGCACGTCTTTACTAAAGTCATGTAGTTAGTAACCATAACACAAATAAATAAACATGATAAAAAGAGTAAACAACTGTCAGTTTATGTGTCACTTTGAAATTTTAGAAAACGAATCTGTGACTGGAATTTTAGAAAAACGAATGGAAATAATGCTTCGGAAAATAAATAAAAATCTACTACATAATCATGTCTCATTTTAGGTTCCGTATTAAAAAACTATTAACTCATCATTAGGTATATAAAATTTCTTCTTCTTGATCCTCAGAATTGACAATCCAAAATGTTAAATTACGTTGGTTTGACGAACAAGGAATAAGCAATTTTAACTGCATTTAATACCTACATTATAATAAAGAACTATGTTCTACGATACATCTAAATCGTGCTCTCGGTATACCTTCAAAGGTTCAGTTGTGAATCTTTCTCAAATTATGTTAATTAAATATTCCTACTGGCATCAAGCTGTGATACACAAAAACATTATTAAATAAAATACTTCGTAAAACAGTTGTATATTTTATTAAATATCACCTAGATATTTTTTATATTCATCCATGGTAATTTTCTTTCGTTTTCTATTAAATTTTCATTAATGAGAAGTGCAACATATTCAAATGCTGTGATAATTTTATTGTATAAACATATGTTAAAATTTTAAAGGCATCGATTTGAATGACGTTAAAATTACTGTTTTAACACCTAATTTTAACATGGGTGTTAAAATTTTAACAGAATTGATAGTTTCAGAATAGAAAATATATTTTAACAGCAAGTTTATTTTTAACATAGTGTTTAATATTAACAGTTTCCTTACAGATTACACCCTAATATCCGACGAAATACGTTCATATTTACTTACCTAAAAATAGACTAATTACTTTGAACGTTTTGTCAATAATAATGAAACACCAAAATCCGTTCCCCCAGATAAATTCACAATTTGTGTTTATTCGATGTAGTTCGTTTGAATCAAAGTGTACGAGTATTTATTTATTTTGTCATCTACAATTCTACAGCAAAATACAGTCCAGTGGTCTGCACTCCATAGAATAAATTAAAAATAACAAAATAACGTAAAATGGCCGTTCGGAATAATCTACAAAATTACAATTTGTTTTGGAGCGTAGCTTTAAGCTCATTCGAAATATGAAAAGCTGAAAGCTGTTTACATTCAGCGTTAAAATTTGACCACTCGCATGCGTCAAAGGTTGAAAACGAAGTCGAAATGTTTACGCTGGTCGTTGGTTGATTTAGTAATTCGCGTTTGCTATTTGTTGTGAAGCTATTGGCTCTAGCGATTGATTGATTAATCTACTGCGAATTTCGTTTGATAATTAGCACAGAAAGCAAATAATCACATTAATGGAAATTATGGACGCCAACCTATTGTAAAGTTCAAACATGCGCTTCTGTTGTTGTTATTATAGATATTATATGTTGCAACTGCAACTCTAGTGAATAGAATATTATATATTCCACCAAATATAGTTTTCGAATGCAGAATTTTAAACTACCAAATTGAATTTTTGATGTGGAATAAAACACGCTCTACCGCATAATGTGAAAATGTCAGATTTCAAAATGCGTGCACTATCACATAATTAAAATAATATCATAAAAAATCTGGTGTGGCCAACACAATACTTCCCGCTATTTACAGCCCGAGTCACAAAAAAGATTATGTTAATCCTTATTTTTGGATTAGCGAATTTTTTTAACCCCTCAACAGGATTAAATCCCAATTACAGAGTGGGTTCACATTTACACACATCCATGCCTTAGTTGGATTCGAACCCAGAGTCCCGAGGGCACTCATGACATGAGGCGTTGCTCTAACCATTGGACACCGGAGTTATAATAAAATGAAGATTTTATTTTAAATACTGGGATAGAATAGAATTCACTAATCCAAAAATGAGGATTAGCTTAAACATTTTTGTGAATCGTTAATTTTTATTAATCTAAATACATACCTACATATTTACTTATGCTGGAAACTGTATTGAATTCCTTTTCTATTGTTCTATTTACTATTTTCTTTTTAAAACGTTACTAATATTATTTTGAAATGATTAGTTCTTTGATAGTGACATTTATCTGTCAGTTACACACATTTGAATAAGAGCGTTTTGTTTGTTTAAAGCGGAGGTTCTAGGATTTAAATTATAGATAATTTTATAAATTTATCCATAAAATATATAGAAAAAGTATTAATGCAAATCTATAGAAAATTTAATAATCTTTAATTTTTATAACAACTAATCTCGAAAAAATAACATTTATCCGCTTTTCGCCAAAATCTAATGGGCTCTTTCCATTACAGAAAAAGTTCGAAATACAAGGTTTCAAAATTTTCGGAATGATAGTATTTGAGTTAGAATGGAGGATCCACACATACACACACACACACACACACACACACACACACACACACACACATACACATACACACATACACACAAACACACATACACACATACACACATACACACATACACACATACACACATACACACATACACACATACACACATACACACATACACACATACACACATATACACATACACACATACACACATACACACATACACACATACACACATACACACATACACACATACACACATACACACATACACACATACACACATACACACATACACACATACACACATACACACATACACACATACACACATACACACATACACACATACACACATACACACATACACACATACACACATACACACATACACACATACACACATACACACATACACACATACACACATACACACATACACACATACACACATACACACATACACACATACACACATACACACATACACACATACACACATACACACATACACACATACACACAGACATCATCATGAAAATGTTAAAATTGGATTCTAGGATCCTTAAAACGTGGTCATTTATCAAAATCTCGATATGCGATTTTTAGCACGATTCCTATACCTCCCTTACCAAGGGTAGCGGGAGGTAAAAATGATAAAAGAAAACTTTCATTATTTATCACTAGAATAGTGCTTGCAAAATTTTCTTCTGTTTTATTTGTGTTTTTTTTATAAAACAAATGAACCGTCTGCCATTGAAGAGAATTTTCATAAAATAACTTCATATTTTTATTCATATAAAAAGTAAAAAAGTTCTCACTAAGATTCGCTCGCTTTGCAAGAAAGTAAGTTCGAAGTCCATTTCAAATACTATTTATAAAATAATTGCATGTCAGGTAATATTGTTCTTTACAAAGTTTTAATTCATGAATATGGAGCAAAAAGAACAAATTCATTTATCCTGCGAGTTCAAAGTTGTTATGCACTGAAGAAGAAATTTAAACAGTAGTAATTACGTTCAAAATATATTCTATTCACGGATATAAAAAATGAAAAATGTGCTCGACGCCTTTGGGTAGGTACACTACGTGAAAATGTTACTTACATTTTTAATTTACAACGTGACTTCGTCCAGGGCCGGCTCGATTTTTTGCGGAGTCGTGTGCAAGATTTTCCCGCGGGGTCTTTGAAAATAACAAAAATGTAAGAGGGGTCAATAAAATATAAATCAGCTTTATTCAGTTAAAATAATTTTTAATTCATAACTCCTGCGCCATCGGATTCACAGCTTTTGAATCTCATATTAAAAAAAATCTATTGGGACTAGTACTAGCACAATACCTGTCGCCATTTTCAGTTTATGTTGGTTTTGAGATTGAGTGATAGGCAAGGCATTAAGCAGATTACATATCCTAGGAACGGCAAATTAAAAAGGGCGTCAAAATTTGAAAATAAAATATATAATTATTTATGTTATTAGTTATTTTCATTATTGTAATCAAAGTTTCTTTATTGTAATCAATAATTTCCGCTCCTACCTACCTCAAGCCGGCCCTGACTTCCCCAACAAACATAATTCTTTCTCTTCGGGATGACTTACTCGTCTTCGAAGCCTGGATTTGCTGTAGTTCCCTCACAAATTAATTTTATAATTGATGAAAGACTGGGAGACTGGGAGGTTCTCTTCTGCAAATGTGGTGAAGTAACCGCAGCTCGTGCATATTCATTTAAATATGCATAAAACTTCCTGCGAGCTTTCTTTGTGGCTCTTTTTGCTTTTTCACCGCTACTTCCATTCATAAAATTTAATTAATTAGCAATTCCTTTCTGCATTGAAATTAAGTCCTACAGACCTACCAAATAACTTCTAAACGCAAATATCTCAATAAATATATAATAATAGTCTTTGTTGCTTTGAAAATTTAATTAGATTTTTTGCTTACTAATTTAGAAATTGCGTATCTTCTAGTAAACATTTTGTTCTACATTTACTTAACAATGGGCTACTTGTGTGCATTTTTTGTTTAATATTTTTGAAGAAACGATAAAAACTTGCTACTCATATTTTTTCTTTTGGCAAAATTTTCATTAATTGGCCAGAAAAAAATTAATGAAATTTTAATATTTAAATTACCGCCATATATGACGTACAATTAGGCCGAACCAATGAATGGCCGTAAAGCCAGAGCATCGGTACGCCCCATAGCAACGACATGTGCGGGTAATTTAAACATGACAGCTCACCTGTTTGACATTTGAATAATAGTTTGGAGGTTAATATTTTAGTTTGTCATTTTAATCTTGTACAAGTATAAGCTAATTTAAAATCCTTCAAAATTCTGCTTAACAAATCGAAATACGTAATAAAAGTAATAGAAACCACGCAAATTGCATATAAGAAAGAAGAGAGACAGTGACAGAAAAATAAACTAATGTCAAAATTATATTAAAACTCGCACTCGTTCGCCAGCTACAGGCATTGGCGTGCCTAAGTGAAATGGTGCCCAGGGCAAGGGTCAAGATAACTTCTTTCTCGCTTTAGTGTAGCGAGATATGTGGCATTTGTATTGTTGTTGAAATTATTTAAGGATATCCAAATATATATATATATATATATATATATATATATATATATATATATATATATATATATATATATATATATATATATATATATATATATATATTATGAAGTAACTTCAACCATGAATGAATCAGCACTATAACAAAATAACTATCAATATACGGGTGTTCCGCAACTCGATCGACAAACTTATACCATATATTCCGAGGGTCATTACGATCAAAAAATGGCATTAATGCTCGAAATCGGTCTTTTCTGTTTCTTCTCTCTCAACGCTCATCTAAGCAAGATCACTTAATCGATTAACCCATGGAGACTCAAATAATTTAAGATCAGTTTTAATTTGTTGAAAGATCTTGCACAAGAAACTGCAATAGTCAATATTATTTGCATGGCTGTTTGAAGATTTTTCGCCGTTGGCGTTTTTCGGTTTCAACATCCCAGTTTTGACAGAGAGTAAGTCCAATTTCCAGAACTTCAGTCACCATAGTTTTTCTTTCATTGCCAAAATAATCTCTTAAACCTTTCAAATCTAAGACGGCATCATGAAAGTTCATATTTATATCTTGCAATCTTTTCTGAACTCTATCAATAGGAATGAGTACTCTCGTCCAGAATCCAAGTAGAGTCAGAAAATCAAGTGTCAACATACGGTTGTACAATTGCGTAGCATCACTTCTTGTTTCACTCGTTTCATTTGTATCATCCATTATAGTCTCGAGAACTTGGAGTATGCCGTCACGGTAGTTGTTTATGGGCTTCAAAGCTTCCATACTATTGTTTTAGACTCAGATTTAATAACTATGGGCACAGCGTTTTTGAGTATTTCCCAGCGTTGAGTAGACGATGAGAAAACAGATAGAGAGCTTCAACAGTTCCGAAAAATGTCAATACGCACAGTAATCAACCGTTTTAATAAATCAAATTCTGGCACCCAAGTTTCATACGGATACCAAGGGCTCCAAGCGGCGCCCCCTCGGTTCTGGCGCCCAGGGCACCTGCCCTGTTTGCCCCGCCCTAGGTACGCCACTGTCTACAGGTTACATTCTTAAATATGCTTTCCTTTCCCCAGTTCCAAATAATGATGTCAAAGAAAATCTTCTTAATTTATTAAAAAACATATAATTTTTTAAAAATAAAATTTCTATTTTTACAGACGTTTTCAACATTAATTTAGGTAATAAATAGTGATAGATATCAGATTTTCAGTATCACGCAAGTAGCCTATTAACATAACGCACAAGTCACGTTTGGAAAACTCAGGCCCAGTTTTTTGCGTTAGGTTAAGGTTGTTTTTGCCAGGAGCTCTTTAATATCCATTAAAATAAGTGCCTATTCTTTAGATTGTAAATTTACATCTTACGAGCTTAAAACACTACAAAAATATTCGCCATCTCAAGAGACTTTTAAAGAACTTATCAAACGACGCATTCAGAATCGTCCGTTATAATGCTGAATAAAATTATTTTTTAACGAGACAGGTACTTCTCTTATTTACTTATTCTCCGCCGGTTCAAGCTCGGACATACTACTCGGGAGTTATCGGGAATGCATAGCAGTTTATATGTATTGACATATGTCGCTTCCTCGCTCGTCGACGTAATGGAGTGTTGGAGTTAGCGTAAACAACTTATTTCCACAGGGAATTGTCAGCAGAAGACTTCATCTCATAACTCAGTTTTTGTAAACGCACAACATTGGCGTGGAGTAGAACTTTCTAGGGCAATATTATTTTTAGCTTTTTTTACAGGGGATCAAACTAGATTTTATTCGGAGAAACTTTTGGTGGCGAGAGTAGCTATCGTTTAAGAGGGTAGTACCGAAATTTTCTATTCTATTGGCAAAAACAAAATTTTCCAGAAATTATTTTTTTATTGTTTTTCGAAATACTCTCCTTTTAATTCAACACATTTATACATTCGATAACAACAATCGTTAAACCGAGAAATATATTCTTCTTGAGGCACTTGAGAGTCCAAGTTTTCGAAGCCTTCAACCGCTTCATTTGCACTTGTATTTATTTATTTATTTATTTATTTATTAGCAGCCACTCAACAGGATACCGAAAAGTATCCCAATTACTGAGGGCTGGAAAAATATATACAAAAAATAAAGAAAATATAGTTTCAGACGTAAGTATACAATAGAAAAATAACAAAATAACATAATAATTTAGCCTAAGCAAAAAATACGCAAGTAAACAGTTTTTAAATTGCAATAGACTACTATTAAATATGTCAATATCAGTGGTGGACACATGATTATTAAAATTGGGACAAATTCTCCTAATAGGCGCTTTAAGTTCATAATTGGTTGTTGTTAATGGTAGTTTAAATGTGTATTTTATACTTAGCGATCTAATTTGAGTACGTGGTACAGCAAAATTTATATTTTCCAAACCTGAGATATCATCAATGTGGGCATGGATAAGTTTGTAAAGAAATACGCAAGATAGAATATTGCGTCGACTCTCAAGAGTAAGCATATTAAAATCCTGTATACAGCTGGTATAACTGTGTGTAAGGTAATTGAAGGAAATACAAAATTTACGTGCACAGAATTTAACAAACTTTCTCTGTATTCGTTCAATTTCATCACTTTGATTATTGTATATAGGATTCCGAACCACAAGACAATATTCAAGCTTGGAGCGCACAAACGAGTAGTATAAGGATTTGAGTGTCATTAAATTAGTAAAATATAAAGAATTTCTGATTACAAAACCTAACATTTTGTATGAAGATGTAACAAAAAAATTAATATGTAGTGAGAAAGTTAGTTTTGGATTAAAATTGACCCCCAAATCCTTACATTGTGTGACTCTTACGAGAGGTACATTTTCCATACAATAAACATAACAAATAGGATTCTGTTTCGTAGAATATGTCATTACTTTACATTTATTAATGTTAAAAAATAAATGTGAGGCAACAGACCATTTATGGTATATCGGAAACCACACAATATTTCTTTCAATTTAGGAAAAATGAAGAAATCATAAGGTTCAAGGTCAGCACTGCATGATGGGTGCTCCAGTTATTCCACCTTTGATTCTTGTAAATAGGCTTTAGTTTGCGCAGCAGTATGTGAGGATGCATTGTCTTGATGCAATACTAGTTTACTTCGAGGCCTATTTTCACACACTTTTTCAAACATCTGTGGCAAACAAATTGTTATGTACCAATAAGAAGTTACTGTTTTCTATCTTCAAATGCAATATTGACAGTAGGACCGGATTTTGAGAAAAAGGAGGCACTCATTTTTGTACCAACACTTCGAATTCGTTTTTCTTTGACAGGATTGGGGTCTGTTGGAAAGACCCATTGAGCTGAATGTCGTTTTGTTTCAGGTATAAATGCATACATCTATGATTCATCAATTGTTATAATATCATACACTGCTTTAGATTTACCTTCGTTGTACTTTTTTAATGTTTTAATGCACCATTCCATACGATGTTGCTTTTGACCATCATTTAAATTATGGGCTATCCAACGGTAACAAACTTTCCTGCCTTTTAGATGATCGAGCAAAATTTTATTTATAGCGGTCATTCCAATGCCCAAAGTAGCCCATACAATTCTGTATATGACACAGTTGTCTTCTTTAATCATTGTACGAATAGTAGCTATGTTTTCATCCGTAACTGCTGAAATTCGTCGATCTTGGCGTAAATCGTCATTGAGAGAAACTCGATGATATTTAAATTCATTGTATTAGCTGTGAACAGCCCTGATACTAGGTGCTGTATTTTCAGAAGCATCTTGAGGCTTTTCGATGCATTGTTTTGGAGAGAGCGAACTTTTAAAATCGTAAAATATCATAGATAGGAAATTTTCTTTTTCTTTTGTTAACTGCATTCGTCAGTTTGAAGACTGTGTTTTACTGCAAAAAGATATAAATTCTATTCATGAATGGTCCGTGAAAAATCAACTGCATTTTAACATTAAAAAATGTCAAATTATCTCTTTTACCAGAAAGCAAAGTATTATATTATACAATTATAATATGAACAATCTTATTTTGCATCGCTCTGAGTTAGTTAAAGATCTGGGACTATTACTTGATCCAAAATTAACTATGACTTCTCATATAGATCAAATGATTAATAAATGTTTTAAAATTCTTGGGTTTATATTTCGATCCACATTCGGTTTCAATAATTTATTTTGTTTTATTGTTTTATTTAAATCATTAATTGTTAGCAAGCTTGAATATTGTTGTATAATATGGCATCCTAGTCAAAAGTATTTAATTAATGATATTGAAAGGATACAGAAAAAGTTTCTTAAATATGTTAACTATAAATTAAATCTTTACAATGTTAACGACTATAACTCTTTATTAACATACTTCTCCATAAATTCCTTGGAAAATCGCCGAAATATGCATCTATTACTTATTAACAATATGATTGATGATGAGTACTTGTTATCTAAAGTAAATTTTTACGTTAACAGTTGTAACACCCGATGTTTCTACACCTTTTTTATACCTTTTTCAAATACGAATTACATGTATAACAATCCTATCAGCAATATGTGTCGTCTCTATAATATGTACTGTATGAATTTAGATTTTTCTTTACAACTTAATGTATTTAGAAATAAGCTAATGATGGTTTTACAGTAATCTGACCATCTTTTTTCTTTCTGTTAAGTTTATATATTTTGTTATGGGGTTATATAGTCATACATATATTTTTAACTTGTTCTCACTTTTCTCAATGTGTAAATTATTCTGTAATTGTAATTTCATTCTGTTGAATAATAAAGCTTATTATTATTATTAAAGCTTATTATTTTCAGCACGAGACGTGCGTACTTTAAAACTGCATGGAAAATTACTGATAACAGATAACGAATTGTAACAAGAACTGCCATGCTACTTTTCGAAGCAGAAAAATTAATTGTATGCGTCTTTTATTTGAAGTATAATATAATTGTGTTTACATAAAAAAAGTAAAAGTATTCTAAACAGTTGTCAGAAAAAGTGATACAGTGTGAGATGTATCTTCCAATTTATAGTAGATGGTGATGGTTGTAGCTGACGTCACCATCAGCTGATGAAGTCGATAGCGTCTGACACAAGGCACTGACTACACAATTCAATAAATGAAATCCCTCACCGTGATTCTAAATTCGAAATTCGTGCTCTGTAGCTCCCTAATGACGGTTCGGGCAGATTCGGCTCCAGTCGTCTCCGGAAATAAAGCGCCCGCCGCACACGTCACTTCCTGACCGGAATAATGACAGCTGTTGCCACGGCTGGCCCTCTGTGACCCGACTTTATAACTATCTTTCTGTATTAACTTTCCGTCTGCGACACTGCTGATTTCTTCTTTTATTATTTTTTCTTCATAAAAAGTTCAAACTTCATATTTCATGGAACAGACGGTTCCTTGGGAAAATTATTTCATTCACTTGTCTTATTGACGTAGAATCTACATATCTCTCTAGAACGTTTCATTCGACGAATGAAATAAATTACTTCAATTTTAAAATGACACGGACCGTCTCTATCTTTCTAAAATACGATGATGATGATGAGGACTATCAGTCAGCTAATTTTACAGTTTCATTTTCTTGCAAATAAAAGATCCATATTTTAAAACTCTTTTCACGGTTCATTCTTCCAAATTATATAACGTTAGATTAAACTAAATTATGTAATTTGCAGAAAACAAAAATTTGGGTACTATATTTAAAAAGAACATTACATTAAATTCCCGAATGTTGTCTTTACATTCTTGAATAGTCCTGGAATTATTGACATACTCGTACACCCAATCCTTTATGTACTCCCAAACAGAGCCGGCTTAACGGGGGGGGGGGGTTGGGGTCTATAGCCCCCGGCAGTAGATACGTAAAGGGCGGTACACCGAGCAGAGCACGTTCTTAAATCATTTTAAATAAATAATTTAATTAAAGCAAATTTAAGAGCCAGGGGAAAAAGGATGAATAGCCATTTTCTAGAAAAATGAGATGATTGGTACTTATAGATTGAAGGTGGGCGCTTTTAAATAGTATGTAAAGGAGGCAAAGCGGTAACAATCCCAAGATACAGGCCTCATAAATTGTAAGACAAGATCTATAAAGGATGACGGTCCAAGCGTCAGGGTATAAAAAGATGAATGTTTGACAGCGATATGCGCAAATTATAACTTGGTCAGCCGATTTCTGTTCAGTACTCGTACTGAACAGAAATTTGTTAAGCTAAGAGCGGTGTTAGTGGCTATCTGATGAGATTCCGTTACTCAGTAGCTAATTTTTAGCAACTGGTTAAAAATTTAACCAATTAAGTACCTATGTTGTTAAAAATTAACCACCGAATTATACAATTAATAAAACCACCAAACGGCGCAAAAAGTTTGGACGAGTGACTGATGTAGCGAAAAAGCTCCGACTGCAAAGTCATGAAACTGGTGAACATTTGAAATGTTCTATTAACCAACGTTTCAGAACCAATTCCAATAACTTGTCATTCAATTTCAAACATATGGGAGTTCATGGACTTTCATAATTTCTACCTATATAGTCTATTCTACGAGACCTTTCATTAAATCAGGACTTCGAACCGGAGATGAATCGAAAACCGTAAACCGGCAAAAATATCGGAGAAATTCTGTTAGGTCCCACATAAGTTGAAACTTGACCCATCTGTGGGTATAATAATTTTCAGAAATGACCAATCTGAGTTTCGAAATAACATTAATACACTTTATCATTCCAAAAGCATTAGATGGGGTTTCAAAATTTAAAATTCGCGTAATGAAAAAACAAAATTTGTAATCTTTTTTCCCTTGGCTCTTGGTAGTTTGATGTCGGAAAAACGATTTTTTCTTTGTTGAGAAAGGCGGTTTTTAAAAATTAGCCCCGGCCGGCAAAATGTCTTAAGTCTGTATTGCTCCCAAAAAGTCTGGTGTTCTCAGACTCAGATTAGATGAACATAGTGTAGAGACCAATTAAAATTTGAATTTGGCGAAATTCTGCCCACTGTTATTCTGTATAGTTACAGGTTAAGAATTGACAAAATCGTCATGGAATTTTTTCCAAATAAATAAAGAAAATTCTGCAAATCGGTTAACTCAGCTGAGCTTGTCGTGTGGCTAATAGCGTTCGACTTCTTCCACGACCACCCGTTGTGCTTACTTTCAGTTTGTGAACAATTTACTCGCCATTTACCCCAATTACACATCGTTATGTTCATTTCATGAAAGCAAATAGCCAATTAGGTTCGGAAAATTATATCGGCATTAACTTTTTACATGAAAATTTTGTCTAAGACTTCAAGGACGATTGGGAACAAAAATTAGATAGCATCACTACAAAATTGATAAAGTTGTATTTATTAGTATTTTTAGTAATACTAATATAATAGTTATTGGTTTTATGTTACCTAATAAAGTTTGTAAAGTTATCAGTGTATGTATATTTTTAGCATCTCCACCAGCTATGTAATTCTATAGGAAAAGCTCTGTATGTGGTCATCGCATCTGGCTTTGTTCTCAGGAACTGAACAGCATTGTTATCCTTCAATGAAGCGCCATCCAACACTATGTCAGGCTAACACGAGTTCCGTAGCTCCGTAATATGATTTCTATTGGCTTCGTCCAATCAATAGTGCAACGGAACTCTTTGCTACTAATGAATATTTTATTGTTTTTCTAATGTATATCACGAATAATGGAATTTAAGAATTGATTATAGTTTTTTAAAATGTCATACATTTTTTAAATAAATAAGATGATGACAATATTTAAATTCGTATTCTTTCTAGTTTACGTTTTTTGATTTCTGTGGAACTCACCATATGTAGCCTTAAATTCATTTGATATTTCTTGGAAATAATCGATATCTATCATTTTCATTTGACACTAAATTAAAATTGATAATAACAACAGTAAATTATGTAGGACCTGCAGCATACTTAAAATTCACAATGCCAGGACAACATACATGCATACATACATAAAATCACGCATGTCCCACTTAGTGGGTTAGCACAAACCCGAAACAAAAATAATAATAATAATAATAACAACGACAACCACAGAAATAATCACTCACTCTTTCAACCATATTTTTACTTACCAGACATCAGACAACAATTGTTCCTCACGCTTAACAAATTATAGTACCGATTTTTTGTAGCGAAATACCGCAACCGCACCACAATAATAGTTACGAAACATTCATAATCGCATTCATACATGTTTTTTTTCTCTTCCCACTCGGAAACTTTTTCTCTTTTAGCACCTTGTCAATCACATCCATCCACTTACACACTGGACGGCCACTCGAACACCCTCAACTTCAACAAGATATATACGCTTTACAAGCCATTCACTCTTCATTCTCTTCACATGACCAAACCATCTCAACTGACTTATTCCAACTCTATTAACAACATTCTTCCTAACCATACATTCTTCATATACCAAATTATTCCTCATGCGATCCCGTCTTACATATCCACATACACCACGTACATACCTCATTTCCACAGCAGTCACTCTCTTTTTATGCTTTCCATTATAAACACTTTACCGAACTTCTCTAAATATGTTTACGTTTCGAGCAAACATACCCCGAGCACCCATTACCTTACACCCCACACTCACTCTTCTTTAAATTTCTCGATCAATTCGACCATCCCTTGACATCATGCTGTCCAAATATACAAACTCATTCACTTGCTCCAGTTTCACTCCATTCACCAACACATTGCACACAGTCACCAATTTACATTTCAAAAACTAACACTTTGGATGTATTCTCTCTATCATTCTTTTGAGTTGTTCTTCACTTTCACCTAAAACGATAACGAATATAGAATAATTCTTGATTTTCGAGAACCAAAATAAAATAAAAAGTTGTGTGTACCACGGGCATAATCAAGATATAGCAATAATTATGTCCTTATAATTGCGTAGGCTTCCACAGTCTGAGTCATGAGAAATATTTGTTTTCCGGGAATGGACTGTGTCATATTTTGAGTCAGAGCTCAACGTTTCGTCGTATGGGGCATCTTCAGGAGCAAGGGGGATGGTACTGTCTTAAACAAAGTTACCCGAAGTGTCAACCACGCTAGAGGCCGAGTTTAAGCAACAAGAGGGGGAGACTCAGTTTACAAGGTTACCCGACGTGTAAACCACTTGGTTTATTTGGTTTATTTGGCCTCTAGCGTGGTTTACACGTCGGGTAACCTTGTAAACTGAGTCTCCCCCTCTTGTTGCTTAAACTCGGCCTCTAGCGTGGTTGACACGTCGGGTAATCTTGTTTAAGACAGTACTATCCCCCTTGCTCCTGAAGATGCCCCATACGACGAAACGTTGAGCTCTGACTCAAAATATGACACAGTCCATTCCCGGAAAACGAATATTTCTCAATTATGTCCTTAATACATAACTATTAAATACATAAAACTTTAAATACCAGAGTATTTGAACACTATTCGTATTGTAATGCAGAATTTATCTTTGAAATAATTCCTGTAGTAATCCTGCTCTTCCTCTAATTTTCCTATTGAAAACTAGTTAGTCTATTGAGTGTAGTGGGATTCCTCACATTGTCCTGCTGCTTTACAGAGGGAAGAACCACGAACACAGTCGAAGGAACATGTACGTGAGACTTGGGAATAATTACGCTCTCACGTTTGCAGGAAGCGTGAGTGTGAGCTATTATCGCAACTTGACGGATTCGGAGCAGGGACGTTCGCTTTTCGGGTGAAACTGCCTGCGAAATTGCCAAGACGGACCACCACAATGAATGCCAGATTAGAATTTGTTGCTTTTGCCAATCTAATTTACACTGTTTATTCCGGGATAATACGAAATATTTTCGTTTATGTACAAATGTTTCATTTTATCAACCGTCTATAGTATTTTTCTCGTAGGAATCGCATTGCGTAATAAAAAGTGTATGGTTCTTGATGACATACGTATTTAAAGTAGTTTCCTTTTTGCTACACAGGTTATAGTGTTTGTTTAGAAGACGACGTATGTCGTAATTCTGTTCAGGAAATAATTTTGAAATGTCAACATAGTTTGTATATACATTGGCGAGTATTTTAGCATTTTTGTCTCCTGTTGATTTACCTGATTTATCAATAATACCAAAAAGAAACTATCAAAAAGTGCTAATAATAGTTTTTCTTACAACAAATTCATTTGACCACGCAGCTAAGTGTCCTTTTTAACAAAAAGGATATTACTAACTAAAACAATATATTTCGCTTAGAAAATACCTTCTGAAGCGATTGGGAAACATGTTTTGAAGAACAGTTTTTACTTCGAATTTGAACATTTAACTGTATGACACGAATGTTTTGTATGAATATCTTAAAGTTCGATGGAAAGTAGTTGTTTGAATTATATGACAGATAATACTGTTTTTGAGTATATACAAGCTTCATTGGGGCCCATGTGGTGCACTGGACCACACAGCTAAAGTGTCCTTTTAATGACGGAGGTTACTGCAAAACATTCTAAGATAATGTATTTCGCCTAGAAAACGCCTTCTGAATCGATTTGGAGACATATTTTTACGAACAGTCAAAGTTGTTTGTCATCTTTACATTCCATCACCTTTAGGTAAGGAAGGTATTGTCAAAAATTCGGTGATGGGTTTTTAATAAATAAGCACGTTTTAAGGTGCGTAGAATACGATTTTACTATTTTTACGATGATGTCTATGTGTGTGTTCAAAAATTATAATTCTTTCGTATTCCTCTTCGTTGCATCCATATGAAGAGCTGATTAGATTTGGGTTATAATTGGTCAACCGGAAGTACCCTCATTTAAAGATTTTAATAGTTTTTCTTAAAAAAATTATGGCAAATATCATTTTTCACATTTAATGTTATAAATATTAAAGAACATTGTATTCTCTACACGATTTAACTGTATTTTATACTTCATATAAAATGGATATAGAGTTATAAAATTATAAAGAAATTAAATTTCATAAATTAGCTAGCTATGCTAGAAACAGCTACTATATTAAGAAAATTCTGATTGAAAGATGTCAGCTATGGATGTCAATGTCAAGTGCAATTGACATATTCGTAGAATATTTGTCTTATAATTTTACTCGGAATTTAGGATCTTTTTGCTCGAAACTTTCTGTATGGAATTTGTATAAAATACATACAACTGTCGAAAGGTAATGTACATACAAGAAATTTAGAATCTTTTGCAAGGAACTTTCTGTATAGATTTTATAGAAAATACATAGGCATTTACGAAAATTCTACAAGTAGATACCGCCTCTACTGACTGTATTCAAAAACACGAATGGTAAAAAGTTACCGTGTTCGAAAATTGTATAATATCTACAAGATTCATCTACCGGATTCATGAAGAATCTAATCTCAAAAAAAGGTAGTGATGCAAAGCGAAGCGCGCGCGTTAAAATTGGAAATGTGTTCAAAGTAGGACCATGCTCAGTTTGTTAACTACATTATTTCTAACCTGTTTCAATTTTTTTTATAGGTTATGGATGTACCCCTGTTTACCACTTGCGTTCTTAAAATATCGATTCCGGTAATAACCTGATAAACAGCTGTTTAACGGTAACAGTTCACCGGTAGAATTTTCGTAAACGCCTCATATATCTGACGGAAGGTAATGTGCTGGCCACATCAGATTTTTTCTAAAGTATTTATGCAGCATCATCATTGTTTCTGAAACAAAGCTGCACTCAAACTCTCTTTTTGCAAAAAAATAACATCTGCAATTTATTTCTCGATCCTTGAAACAATTAATCACGTACCGCACTGTTTTTCACAAACATTGGACTTGAAGTTAGATAAGTAATGAAATGGGTTGGTTGAACTAAGAATTGATCAAGTGTTTGTTGCATGTTGCAGTGTTGGTGACTGAAGAACAAAAGAAGAACGGAAACGGCGCCTCTGAGGTGGTGAAATTGACGGTGAAGAGAGCTAGGCCCAAGGCGACGTCGCCCAACCGACAGGGGCCTCAACAGTGTCAGGTGAGGCAAATTATTTTCATTTTTATTAACAACGAGCCTGTTTTACATTTTTCAAAAAGTATTTCAAATGAAAGTTTATGCAATATTTTTCTTATTAATAATTATTCTTTTAATAATTTGTTGTTATTTTCGTAAATAATTAAATACGAATATTGGCGCCAAAAATAGTCATGAAAAACAACCCTCCACTCCTGTGTCGTAGAAGCACATACATTACGTCATTCACAGCCAACAGAAAAACAGTTTTTCCATCACCTACATTTATTTTTGTTATTTAGATAAATAAACGTAGGCGATAGTTTTTTACATGTTAATAACAAACTTCTAATTTGCCATTGACGCTGACATTTTCCGTTATAAATGAGTAATAATGGCATATACAGAATACACTCAAGCTAAGTCGGACAGTTTACCGAAAATCGAAAGCTGGATGATGGCTGAATTTATATCAGAAAACGACTGTTTTACTATTGTCGAAATAAGGTGTGTTAAAGAGTTAAGGTAAAATAAAATGTAAAAACCCAACCATCAGCTCTTCGACCTTCTGCTTCCAGCCACAATTTTCTTTTCTTCGCATCTTTTGGCATATTTATAAATTCAATAGTAGGTTTGTTCCTAGCGCATTTTTGCAAGAAGGCACAATACGATACTGTAAATTACTCATGTTATATTGAATTTTGTTTTATCTAACACGAACCAAACTCAAAAATTTGACACGTATTTGACAACTTTGACAATATATATATATATATATATATATATATATATATATATATATATATATATATATATATATATATATATATATCATAACAAAACGCAAAGAATTGACATTATAAGGAACCAATTGAAGCCGATGAAGATGTATGTGTTGTGACGTCAGATTCTGTTTCAGATCACGTGACTTTTTCAAAATATCCAAAGTTCAAAAATTAATTGTAAAATATCCAATGGGTATTTGAAGATATTTTCAAATTTGAGGCTATTTAAATAATGATATCTTTTTAAATTTAATGCTTAGAAGGCATATAAAATTTCTTGCAACAGCCCTATTCAAAGTAGTGTAACATTTTTTTATTATATATTTTCTTTGAATTAAAACGATTTTATTTTGAACTTCCATTATCTTTATTTGTAAAAACATAAATTCTTCACAACGTTTCGAAAGCGAAAATCTGCTGTCGTCATCAGGTGATCTGACACTACTAATTCCTTAACATACGACCTTTATATCTGGTGTTATGGGGGTGAACATTAGTGACGGGTGGCTTTTCAGATGCAATGGCTGAGTCGAGCGTCCTGGGTGTTTGGGTCTCAATGGTTAGGCTGGAGTCTGATATGATGCTCGACCCAGCCATTGGACCCGACCAGCCACCCGTCACTTATGTTCACCCCCATAACACAAATATAAATCTCCTATGTTAAGGAATTAGTCAGTAGTGTCAGGCTGTCAGATCACCTGATGACGACAGCAGATTTTCGCTTTCGAAACGTTGTGAAGAATTTATGTTTTTACAAATAAAGATAATGGAAGTTCAAAATAAAATCGTTTTAATTCAAAGTGAATCATTATCTTATAAATTTTAAAAATAAATATATTTTTAAGGTACGTTAACAATCACTTTAGAATTTGTATAATTTACACTGAAGCGCAAAAATTGAGGTCAATTTAAAATACTTTATAATTTCAAATAGACCAATTACTTCTAATATGTAATGTAGACTCTCTGTTAATTATAATGCACCTTATTTTCCAAAATTATTGTTTGAACGAGTGTTGGTGATATCTTATTAGAAATAAATAACGCTGAAGACTGTTCGGTTTTGCGGGGGCGGTTGCAAGAGAATTAATTATTGATTAATTGAGCGCTGTAGTTGAGCGGCCACTGGGGATCGCATGAAGTTTTAATTGTAACCAGAAGAGCGGCGAGACAGGCTTTCATGTCCCACAACTTGCCAACTTCTAAGACTTGCGTGACTGCAAAGACTAGCTGGACTTAATCTGGTTAGACATGGATACGGTACGGATACGGGTTGGGAATGGGGTTGGATTGGGTCACAGAACTCATTCTGAAAATATACGAGAAAGTTGGTTATTTATTTAGCGTATTGCATACTACTTGTATGTAACAAAAGTTTTGAAAGAAAGTTAGATCTCTTCATCAAATAAAAATATTTTTTTTTTATATAAGGGTAATTCTTATAAACTAAGGTGATAAGAAATCTAGTTTTACAATTTTTAACAATAAAAATTATTTCGAGAAGTTAAAATTAAATTTTGCTACTGGCTGGTTCCGAATCCAGCCTCTCTGAGTTTTGTTTATTACCAAACGCACACGCTACCACTATGCTATTTAATTTGTTACTTGGTAACCATTTTTCTCTGGGATATGAATAACAATCCTGGAAATTCTTCAAATTTCTTTATTTTTTCTGATATTACACATTTAAATTTACTAATTTGGACTGTAATCCATAGAATTAGAATCCTTCAACAAGTACACAAATTTTCAACTTAATATCTTGCACTGGGGAGATATTATTCACAATAAACAGATTTCACATGTTAATCTCCCATGTGTTGGTCGGTCTAAGACACCCGGTATATATATAAATCCCGCTTCAAAAATTGTTTTTTTAAGTACTCGAACCAGTCGCGAGTACCCTGCACATACACACACACACACACACACACACACACACACATATATATATATATATATATATATATATATATATATATATATATATATATATATATAAACAAAAGAAGTCCAATAACTACGAACCGGGGCACCAAATCAAAAATTGGAACCAAGAAAAGTTGTTTGTTTTAAACAGTTCTATATACCATTTTCGGATGTGAAGACTTAATACCCTGTATATTAAGAGAACTAATAGTCAAAGACTAATAATAGGTTCTTACGAAAAAATTAAGACATATAACTATAAGATTTATTAGTATTACTTGACTCTTAGTATGAAGTTAGGGATGATGAGAAATAATTGGAGATGTAGTCTTGGTAGACAGTGTTTATTAAATAGCCATTTAATTAACTTTCCTGCGTTTCAATTCCAAATGTATGTAACTGACAGATGTGACAGATAAATGTCACTATCAAAGAACTAATCATTTCAAAATAATATTAGTAACGATTTAAAAAGGAAAAAGTAAAAATAACAATAGAAAAGGAATTCAATACAGTTTCCAGCATAAGTAAATATGTAGGTATGTATTTAGATTGATAAAAATTAACGATTCACAAAAATATTTAAGCTAATCCTCAATTTTGGATCAGTGAATTCTATTCTATCCCGGTATTTAAAATTTAATCTTCATTCTATTATAGGTCCGGTGGCTCAATGGTTAGAGCAACGCCTCATGTCATGACTGCCCTCGGGGTCTGGGTTCGAATCCCACTAAGGCATGGATGTGTGTGAATGTGAACCCACTCTGTAATTTTGGATTTAATCCTGTTGAGGGGTTTAAAAAAAGGTAGTTACTTGGATTAGATTAGACTATATTTTAAGAAATAAACTGTCAAAATTAGAGTAAAATTCGCTAATCCGAAAAACTTAATCTTTTTGTGACTCGGGCTGTAAATGGTGGGAGGTATTGTGTTGGCCACACCAGATTTTTTTAATAGATAACATGTGAAAATGTACAAGCTTGTTAGATTCATTTTCAATGTTAACATGAAATTTCAAACAAATAAATATGTCACGATATTTTCTCATTATTTATCGTTCCAATATGCCGATGTATCGGTACCATAGAAGGTATTTATCGAACCTTACAAGGATAAATATTCATGAGCTTTGCGAGAGGATAAATAATTTGAGTTGGATTAAATAATTTGAGTTGGATTATCAAAACCTAAATAGATGAGTACTCTTTTCTTTCGTCGATAAATATTCCAAATGGATAATAAAGGAATGTTAATTTTGTCAGTAAATGAAAGTCTTTTTCCACTTTGAATTGAAATAGCAAAGCCTACTTGCGTAAAAAAAGCTGCGTCGATTCTGGCTGGAATAACAAAAAGAACGTACGTAGAGAGTATTAAAACGTCACCCTCATTTTGCTTCGCCCCAACGAAAATAATTTTCCAAGCATTCAGTCCGAAATGCAATGAATCGAACCAATTTGACGTGCATGTACCCATCGGAAAATCTCACAGGACGATTAAAAATTTCATTGTCTGTTTGAAATTCATGTCTGCCAATCACGGTTTTTATTCAAACTGTTTTTATTCCATTGATTCGAAATTTATACGCGAAATTAATTCACGCAAAAAATTCGCCATGCAACAAAGTTTTTTATTTCGGCATTAATATTTATATGTTGGTTTTATTTTGTGAATATTTTGGTACGTCAGCATCAGCCATCAGCACAGCACTGCAGCAAATACCACATGCTGTACGAGTATTTTCAATAAAACTGAATATTTTCTTTATTGTCGGCCAGTCGCTCGTAAATCTACTTTATTGTCCAAGGTTCATGTTCACTTGAATTGTTTCTGGACCCTAGCTTAATGCACTTTTCCACAGCTGGCTACTTCCAATATTTAGCTATTCAATATAAAACTTTTGTTTCTTCTTTTCTACTAAAATAACATTTATTCAGGCTCGGTATTTTCATCTATAGTTAAAATGTCAGTTAACTGTCAATTGAAACAAAAAGTATAGTAATCGATATTATAGCATAAGTTGTAAAAATTACATATACTCGGATTTTTAGTCAAAGAGGATTACATAGTTATTATTATTATTATTATTATTATTATTGTTATTATATGTTGCATAATAAACAAACGATTGCATTTACATTGTATAGCACAAATGTTAATTCCTTGTCGAATTTTATTATCTAAGGAGTAAAAATCTGATGTGGCCAGCACATAATCTCTCGCTAGATATATTTTTTCTTTTTCTTTATATTCGTCATCTTTTCGCAAATTCCTTTTATATTCTTTTTTGCGTATATTCTTTTGCGTTGTTGACTTTTTTTATTTACATAATGATGTACAAATATTTTTTTGATAGTGGCATGCAAATATTTTGGCAGTGACTTCAATTACAAACATTAGAATTTCTTGCCTTGAAGTAGTTTGATCTGAGATTTTTTACATCAAATTATTTTATATGCGTTTCTTTATCTCTAAATCTATAGAAGATATAATAATGAATTTATATTTATCGAATAAATAATTTAACGTTCTTTATTATAAGTATTTACATAAATTTTTGATAAATAATATTTAGATAATTTTTTTGTTGTAACTACTACTTCCGGTTGTCCAATTATTACCAAAACTTAATCAACTCTTCCCATTATTGTTAGATTGGGGAATCCGTAGTTAAACATGTCTTGTCTTATAGTATTTGAGAAATTGTGGATCCAACATTCACACACACACACACACACACACACACACACACACACACACACACACACACACACAGATCCACACACACACACAGATCCACACACACACACACAGATCCACACACACACACACACACACACACACACACACACACACACACACACGCAGATCCACACACACACACACACACACACACACACACACAGATTCACACACACACACACACACACGCACACACACACACACACACAGATCCACACACACACACACACACACACACACACACACACACACACATCATCTAATCGGATTCTAGGGACCTTGAAACGTAGTTGAACAAAATTGAAGAGCATTTCCTGTAGTATGAAACTATTTGGCAATTATGAAGGTTTAAAAACAAATTATTGGAAAGATTAATTATGTCACGTTGAAGAATGTCACAATCAAAACATGAAGAAATCGGGTGAAAAAGTTTTAGATTGTCGCCAAAGAGTAATCAGTGATATCATTAATAAATAGTAGGAAAAGTAATGGACCCAAATTGGAGCCCTGTGGCACAGCAGAGGTGGCAGTAAAAGAAAATTAGTGCATTGGTACTTGCGTAGTGTTCGCCTATAACTGCATACGCCTATTTTAAATAAAAGAACACGTACCGTAAGTGCAACATGTATAATACTTTATAAACGTAGTATATTCAAAGCATCAAGCCAGTGTAGATAAATCAGGACACGAAACATGTTCATTTTTCACATCATTCAATGATACAGAATAAAAGCAGATTGTATGTAGAGACGTACGTGAATGTTGAAAATTTATTATAAATAGTTCATAGCTTTGGCATTCTCTTTGTATAAAAATGCGAGTATAGACAGTGTTACTGTAAAGACTTAGGAATTTACCTTATAAAAAAGACAAAAGGCGGTATATCATCAAAATCACAATTTATTCTTTAATATTCCTTCTAAATCCAAACAGCTCTGGCCAAATCAGAAGCGTATGGAAGATGATGCAACACAGTAACATTTTTGGAGGACAGAAATTGACTCACGACTGTTGCTCAATTTTTCGATGCGATATTTTTTTATTCAACTAACAGTTTAACCAATCAAAGTCAACATTGCAATAATCATTTTGACTGTTATATCTGTCTTTTAAAATACAGCAAAACAACTTTTGAAATGTTGTTATAAAAGTATTGAAAAATGTTTGTTGGTCGTTAAAACAATTGGGTGTAGTCGTTTAAAAGATAAGAGCGCAGCTGACCATAAGTGAGATTATGTTATGTATTTACGATGCGTAAACATTGGTTTGATATTGGATCGATTGGTTTGAACCACAAGGGAGAAAAGCGACTCCACATCGTCCAACAGTCAGCCGTGTTTATAAAACCAACGCGGTGCTCTGCTATGCGTTTGTCCATTTATCAGATTTACATCGAGCCTTCAGTGCCCAGTTCTACCCGCTCTCCCTAATCTAAAACGCAAACACACGTTGACATTTCCATAATCAGATTATATTACTGATGATAAAATTCCGCCGATTGTTCCATGAATGACATAAACATTGGAATCGCGATATAGAGAGCACCGCAAATATGATTACCTACGGCAAAAACAAATGAGTTTAGCGATTCAATTGTTTTGGAAATTTCAAACGTTTTGCAGATTACGAAGCAAGGACGGTATAGTATAGCCGGAGAGAATAAATTGCTAGTGAATACTGTCAATGTAGATGTCGACTATTGTACAACCAATGAGATACCAATTACAGCCTCTATTTGTTCACTCTTCTATTGTTTCACTCCATCTCGATGTTAATTTGTTCTGCGAAAATATAAACTTCCACGGAAATACTCAACGTATTATTTTTCTGAATTCAGCATAATTTATATTTAAATCTGCTGACCATTAAATCATTCGCTAGTCACTAGGCATTAATTTTTCGTTATACAATAATTAGTCTAAACTAGGCTCCTCACTCTTTATAGTAAAAAAGTACACTTTTTACCTTCCGTCACCTTTAGGTAAGGAAGGTATTGTCTTTGGTCAAAAAATTCAATGGTGAATTTTTGATGAATAAGCCCTAGAATACGATTTTACTATTTTTACGATGATGTATATATATATATATATATATATATATATATATATATATATATATATATATATATATGTGTGTGTGTGTGTGTGTGTGTGTGTGTGTGTGTGTGTGTGTGTGTGACAAAATATTCTAATGCGATAACTCTAATACTACAATTCCAAAAATTATAATTCGTATTCCTCTTCGTTACATCCATGTGAAGAGCTGATTAGATTTTGGTTATAATTGGTCAACCGGAAGTACCCTCATTTAAAGATTTGATTTTTTCGCATTTAATGTTATTATAAATATTAAAGAATATTTTATTCTCTATACGATTTGAATGCATTTTATACTTCATATTAAATGGATATAAATTATAAAGAAATTAAATATCATATATTAGTCAGCTAGCTATAAATCTAGAAACTGCTACTATATTCAGAAAATTCTGATTGAAAGGTGTCAGTGTCAAGTGCAGTTGACAGTATGTTTGTGTTTAATTTTACTGGAAATATATGATCTTTTGCTAGAAATTTTCTGTATGGAATTTGTATAAAATACATATAACTGCCTTAAGGTAATGTAAAATACATAGAACTAACGGAAGGTAAAGTGCTGGCGACATCAGATTTTTTATATTTACAATTAATATTTTATTAGGTATGAGTAGGTAATTAAAGAATTAAAAAACGGAGCCGTCTTGAGGCTGGTGCGAATGGTGCAGCGTTTCAAAAGGCCCCGGATTTATTTACTATCAACTGGCTGTTAAATAAATTAGTGCAGTTCAATATTTTTGTATTCTTTAAAATGTTAATACAGAAGGTATATTTTATAGCTCTTCAGTTCATAACAAGAAAGTTTTGATTATAATAATAAATTTCTTGATTACTATAAAGAAAAGTTGATTACAATAATGATAATGAATAATAATAATATATTTTAGTTAGAAGAAAAACACATTTTTAACAAGGGTGGGGGTTGAATTTTGTTTCATTTAATACTGGTACCTACTAAAAGGGCCATCGCACATGTGGGCTTTTCAAAAATTTTCCACATTGATATTTAAATCCCAATCAATAATGTTTGCTAAGAGATAGGAGAAACAATTGAATTCATTAAGGATTGACCGTTTCAGCTCTCAATTATTTTTTCAAGATCAATTGAAATCATTGAAATAAATATTAACTTTGATAAAGAACTTTATTTGCAGATAATATATGTAAATATGTTAGAGAATGAAGTTAAAAACGCCCGAAATTATAATAAAACATTCTATGATTAATATTGTTATTATCAAATAGTAATTAATAGTTTCTTAATTAATTAGAGTCTGACTGTGATGTAAGGACTATTCAACAACCAGACGTGTTACGAAGCACTGGTCAGTCTTTATTGAGCAGGGATTGGGTTACCGTCAATATCTGTGAATAAAGGTTGCACCATGATAGAATGAATAAACATCGTTATAGATTAGTGTTCTATGTGTGTGTATTTCGTATTGTCTTTAACAAATACATAAACAGATCTCTCTGAAAACTTCTGTAGTATGACTAGCGAATGAAAGTTGACGTTTAGATTATTTAATAGATGTGGTTTCTTTTGAAAACATATCCCTACATTTGAAATGAAAGCAAATTGACCCTTATATATTCCGTTACAGAAGATTAGAATTGTACTCAAAACCAGGAGGCATTTAAAATGACCTTAGCAACAGGATTCAGGGATGTTTTTAAAACATTTAATACCGAAAATTCGAGTTCGTTCGTCTCAGGTGTAAGCAACCCTCGTGTCGGAATTGCTGTTAGAGGAAATTAAAAATAATCCTATTTCATAGAATTGCCAAACTGAATAATTTAAAAATCAAAATATTTTGTTATAATCAACATAAACGAAAAATGTTTAAAATATTTTAAGCGCACCCCTGTTTTGATATTCAGTATTCAGGTACCCTAGTTAGACATCTATATTTAGCCAGACATAACAATGTATTTCTGTGCTTTCCTAGTCCAGTATTTAAATGGGTGCAAAATTTCATTCCTGAATATTCTTCTCTAGGGTTTCAAAATAAACCACATCTATAATATAATTTAAACGTCAACTTACTTATTAAAGTAAAAGATATATTCTGCCAAACGAATAATTTTCTCTTATTGTTATATTGCAAACTATAACTGTAAAATTGTTGATTACAACAAACGATTTTAAATATAACCTGTTGATTACAAGAATGAATCTAAACTTTAAAGCGTGTGGTAACTTGCAAATTTTACATCATAGGGCGGCGCTAAAGTATAACTTTGTGCAAAGTTGTATATTTGGAAAGCTCGTTTTAAGAATGAAAAATCCGTAATATTTAATTAAGCAGTATCATCTATCTCTATCAAGTACAACTGCATCTAATTATACAATACAATCGTTGATTACAATTTGATTACAATAATGAAAGCTTTGTTTATGACAATAGGTGTGTGTATGTTTTGAATGATGTTCATGTGTATGTGGTGGTAATGAGTAATTAATTAGTTTGATTGATTGTGTGCAGGTGTGTGCTAAGGTGTTCGGCAACGCGTCTGCCTTGGCCAAACACAAGCTGACCCACAGCGACGAGCGCAAATACGTGTGTACTATGTGCGGCAAGGCGTTCAAGAGGCAGGACCACTTGTAAGTACCATAATTATCTTATCATCTCCGTATGTGTGCTTCAAGAAAAACGGTATTGTAAATTACCTTCAAACCTGTAGCCTCAACATCGTCACAATGTTAATAGCAAGAAATACAAAAAGGGCATTATTTTCAATATAATTTAATTACAATCTTGCATTTGATCAATATACACGGATCAACAAAATTAGAGGAACACTTTGTTAGCTAGCTTCAAATCTTTTGTATTCACTGGGTAGTGCATCGCTCTCCAGTCTCCAGAACGTCTATACACTTATACACGACCATCACAATAGGTTTGTTCATTTCGCTACCTTGCGTCTACGGTTTACTGCCGCGCCCATATACTTTCTAAGGACGCGGCAGTAAACCGTAGACACAAAGTAGCGAAACGAACACACCTAATGAGTTATAGTGAACCGCCACCCGTATGTAAAAAGCACAGGCCTCCAGTGTCAAAGTAGTCATTGAACATGTTCGAGGCAAAGTTTTGACCAGAGCTGGGCAATACTTACAAGAAAAATACTTTATTAGGCTTGCAAGAACTTTCAATACTTCAAGTACTGTACGTGAAGTATGTCTATTTATAGTACTTTGTACTTGACAAAGTAAGTATTCACATGTACTTGGTACTTAATACTTGGAAAAATACATGAAGTACAATGAAAAATACTTGAAGTATTTTTAAATACCTGAAGTACTTTAAATGTACTTGAAGTATTTTAAATGTACTTGAAGTATTTTAAATGTACTTGAATTACGTTAAATGCACTTGACAATGTTATGAGAATTGTTTGTCTGTCAGTGTTTCTTCTGCAGTGGTGTGGTGTTATTCCTTTAATATATAATCATGTGAATTTCATTAATAAATATATTTTCAGCGATCATATGAAAGTAAAAATATAGTTGTAATTTTTTTGGCATAAATAAATTAATTCTAATCTGTATACTGTATGGGGTCTCGTGGCCGCGTGCCTGAGTGTCAGGTAGTCAGGTCGCGAAATTGAGGAACCGGGTTCGATCCCGACCGACGCCAAATATTTCCAATTTTAAATGGCACAAAATTGACCCCTGTGGTGCACTCTCCACGCCAACAATGAGTGCCCAGTAAGCGCCCGCACGGTACAAATATTTCATCATTACCGATATCTGTGTATAAAGCAGATTGGCACACCCAGCAATGGGTAATAAGCCGTGATAATATATTTATTTATTTATTTATACTGTATATACCATATAATGTTTGTATTAGCTAACTACAGTGCTGAGACTTTGCTGTATCGCCTGGCGATCGCATATTGATATTTTTGTCAATAATCATCTTTTAAGGTCCATATAATCAGAAAAATATCAATTATCTTGCACCCAAATTTATAAATATGCAATTTTTGAAGTACTTGGTACTTTCACGTACTTTAGAAACTAAAAAAGTACTTGTTCTTCAAGTACATTTAGAAACATCAAGATACTTGGTACTTGTACTTTAAGTACTACTTTCCGATACTTTGCCCAGCTCTGGTTTTGACTCAGAAGTTTATGATCCCTGCTCAAGCGAGGAATTCGCACAGGCTTGCGAGAAGTCAGATTGGCTTATTTGAATCTTCCTCAAACAGCCTGATTGGAAGTTACACGCCAGTAGCATTTTGGAGTAGATTTTGTAGCTTCATTCAAGTGTCTATAAAGAAAACCAATGAAAGAATAACCGTAATTATTTTTGCAATTCGTCAATAACATTCTAGAAAATAATGTAGGAAAAAAATCCTTTGTCAATCGTTAGTATAAAAAGTTATAGGCGTTCAAAAAAGTGTTCCGCTAATTTTGTTGATCAGTATTATTATTATTATACATCAAAGGAAACAACTTTTGAGGTAAAATTTGATGCCTGATAGCCCAGCTCAATCTACACATTTAAAAATTGGACCCAAAATGATCTAATCTTTATTTGAGCCTTTCAAAATCTTTCTTTTCAGGAACGGCCACATGCTAACCCACCGAAACAAGAAACCCTACGAGTGTAAGGCAGAGGGTTGTGGGAAATCCTATTGCGACGCCCGATCTCTTCGCCGGCATACGGAGAACCACCATAGTACTGGTTCCGGGGCTTCGGCGTCAGCCACCACAGTGTCTGCTGCTACTAGCATGTCTCCTGCACAAGGAGCTGCAGCTGGTGATGCGGCATCCCCCCATGGTAGTTCTTGTATACAGTACGCACCCCCGCCCACGAACACGGGGAAGAGTCAGTTGCAGCAGCTTCTAGCCACGGAGCCCGTCAAGGTAGGAAATAATTGTCAAATGTGGTTCAATTTTTTTTATGGAATTTTTGAATTTTCACTTAATATTTCTTAATTTTAAGTATTACCTACCTAGAATTCATTAATTTCCCGGTAGACCGATCAAGTAAAAATCAAAATTAGGACTAACAGGATGAATCATAAGGGCACTAAATGTGTTAGTAATAGTAAGACACAAATGAAGTTATTAGACATATCTTTCGAAGTAAGAATGAAGGAAACCATAAGTAAGACAGATATGAATATACAATTACTTTTTATTTTGCGGTTCAGAAATCAATGACGTGAAGCTTAAGTGATCTTAATCGATGTATAACTTATTTCTCCCCGTAACAATGATTTGTATGTATGGAGACAACCCACAGATGATTACATGCTCATGTAAACTTATTAACACATGACGTTGTTGTTTCTAGTGATATTATATTTCTGACGTAAACCCATTGACTGGCAGGATGACCTATATATTATTATTTATTAATAATGAATATTTCAGAAATCACAAAACAATAGAAATACATTTTTCCCACTCCCAATATCGTAAGTAGGCTGTTAGGATATTGTTTGTAGAGATGTATGTTTATTTTCCTGCCAAGATATCGGTTTCTATTAGCGACGGGAAGTATAGATTGTCCTTACTTCCCTACAGCTGAACTTACCCCTCTCTTTATGAAATACCAACAGGTAGATATTTTAAACTTGTGTCAAATATTTATTAATTCTTATAATTTTGAATTTAATTTCTATCAAATTGTCGTGACATATGTGACAGATGATTGACAGATGATGATGGTATTACTTCTAATACTATGTTCCGTAACACAACCGGTTCGACCAGATTTACGGTTTTGTGTTCCGTAAGTCCTGAAATTATTTACCGGTTTCCATTTGAAACGCGGTTCCTGAAAAAGGTTGGTAATAAGTCGGACCACGGCAACCACGAAATAAACCTGGTTCATATCAAAATCAAACGATATCCGTCAGTGTCAAATTCCTAAACCGCATTTTTAGTGGTATTACTAATAATTAGTATAGATGAAAGTATGAAAACATTATTTATATTTGATATGTTGTTGACTGTGTTATTTTTATTTACATTACTCAACATTATCGTTCTTTTGGTTAATTTTTATTTTTGTCAAGTTGTGTCAATTTTAAATGTCATATGATTCAATGTCAATCTGTCCCGAAATGGACGAAAATATTCAGGAACCATGGTGTACCCGGAATCAAGATCCTGGTTTTTTTGGTTGACTTACGGAACATAGTATAAATGTTATTACGCAACCTCTGGTGTCCCGCAAGGGTCTAATTTAGGGCCATTACTATTTCTTCTCTTCATCAATAGCATCACTAATATTATTCAACATTCCAACGTTCTTTTATATGCAGATAACTTGAAACTTTTCAGAATTGTTAACAATGCTAATGATTGTGCTTTATTACAAACTTCTTGATTGGTCTTTAGACTCTAAGCTTTTATTTAATTACAGTAAATGTAAAATTATGACCTACTCTTTAAAGCAAACAACTATACTGTTTAACTATCAAATGAATAACACAATTTTAGAGCGAGTAACTTTATTCAAAGATTTAGGAATTCTGTTCGATCCTAAACTTAGCTTTATTCCCCATTTTACCGAAATCTTGGCTTCATAATTCGTAATATACAATCGTTTTATAATTTACAGACCCTCAAATCTTTGTATTATTCATTTGTGCGTAGTAAACTAGAATATGGATTACAAATTTGGAATCATGTATATATCAAATATGTACAAGCTCTGGAGACTATACAGAAAAAATTTATAAGGCATTGTTGTGCTAAATTCCACCATCGTCGCATTAATACGATCTGTAATTACTCAAACTGTCTAATTGAGTTCAATGTTATTTCTTTGGACTGCCGTAGAAAAATCCAATCATGCTTATATCTATATAAACTTAATTGATGATGCTCATTCGCTAGCTTGCCTAAATTTTGGGGTACTTCGCTTAGGCTATCGGCGTAAATTAACCTTCATATACAACACCTCTAGAACAAACTATGAACTTCGATCTCCAATTAGACAGTTGTCTGCTACATTCAACACTGTGTCCATATACATTAACAATCTTGACCATTTTCTATGATACTCAGTCCAAGTTTGGAAAACAAATTATGAACTATTTCTTGTCTGATCTTCAGCAATTATATTCAGTTATTTCTATTTCTAATATTGTCACTTCATTATTTCAAAGTTTTCTTGTAACTACACTGTATTTATTCTTGTTTTTGTCAATAATCCTCTGTAATTGGGAACATCTGTTCCTGTTGAGTGATTACTAATAAATAAATGACCGCGTATTTCTTCATAAATGTTCCATGGAATACTTAGATTCTTTTTTTAATGTGTCAATATTCAACTGTATTTCTTGCGAGCCTTGACATTATGTGGCGGTGAAAATGAACATGTAAAAAATAAGTCATCAGGAGTGGAAAAAATCTTATATGCAACACGAGATCATATATCTTTAGCTTACAAAATAAGAAACTTAAGGTGAAACCTGACAGTCGTATGATGCAGTGCTGGTTGCAGCGATTAGGGAAACTTTAAAATCGAAATATTATTTTAATCTTATAATATTTTCAGTAAACTAAACTCAAATAAATTGTAAGATTATCAATATTATTAAAATTTGTCAAAATTTATTATAAAAATTTGTAGTTAATGTAATAAAATTGCAATTTTATTACAAAATCGTAAATTACACAAATTTCACCCTAGATATTTTTTTTAAAAAAAACGTATATAATAGCAATTTATTCATGGATTATACACAACAAATTTTAAAAAATTCAATCTTCTAAAAGGTATTGAAAATAAATAAAATTTAGTTTTTTATTTATTTTCAATACCTTTTAGAAGATCAAAATTTTTAAAATTTGTTGTGTATAATCCATGTATAAATTGCTATTATATGTTTTTTTAAAAAAAATATCTAGGGTGAAATTTGTGTAATTTACGATTTTGTAATAAAATTGCAATTTTATTACATTAACTACAAATTTTTATAATAAATTTTGACAAATTTTAATAATATTGATAATTTTACAATTTATTTGAGTTTAGTTTAATAAAAATATTATAAGATTAAAATAATATTTCGATTTTAAAGTTTCCCTAATCTCTGCAACCAGCACTGCATCATACGACTGTCAGGTTTCACCTTAAGTACAGAGAGTGCAAAATTGAGAATTTAATAATTTTAGATTAGAGAACTTTGTAAGCGGCCTAACGAAGAAAGAAAGTATAAAATAACGAGAAAGACAGCGCAGGCACCCAGGTGCGTCTTAGTTAACAATAAATCGATGATAAACGCAGGCAATAAATTAGCCGGTATAAAACATTCCGTGGCGCAAAATTGTAATTTGTTTTACTTAGTAGCAGTATAATGTCACGTGGGACCTCAATTCCACAGTAATCCTGATAATAATGTCGCGGTTGAGGTTGTAATAAATCAGCTGCTCAGAGGCAGCCATCTTAATAAACTGTCAAACATAATGTATGATCTGCGTGAACGAACGGTGAACAGTGAACGAAGCACTGGCTACTCCGGAGATTTCCACCGACCCAGACGGAATTAGCGATGATAATTGATAACAATAAGCGAAACTAGCCATTACTCATACAAATCTACTTATTACGGCAAGCGACGCAAAGAACATGTGAAAAATTGCCCGCGTAAAACAAAGATAAACAATCTCAGCTTTGCTGTGGAGTGTAATACCCAGGGCCGCTCCGTGGGTATTAGGCGCCTTTGTCCTATGTTACATTTTAGCGCCCCTTCCCCTCATGATTTAAGTATAACTATACTTTTGTTCTTCAAAAATGCTAGATTTATTATATTGATGAAATTTTCCTAGATTCATTATTGTAATCAATAGGTTATAATCAAAATCATTGTTGTAATCAACAATTTTACATTAGATTCAGAATTGTATATATGCATTTGATTCTTTGCAAAATGATAATAGGTATTTAAATATTGGATTCATTCTTGTAATCAATATTCTTTAGTAATAATCAATATATTCATTGTTGTAATCAACTTTTTCATAGTTATTATTTCAATATAACAATGCTAGAATAATAACGAACATATTGATACGATAATTATTTTACTTATAACTAGAGCTCTAATGCAAACAAATTAAAAACTATATTGTTCACTTCTATCACGTTAATTTGTAAGTTTTATAGTAATTTTGTCTTTACGAATAAGAGAATTTTATAAAAATTTACTATTATTTACTTTATTGTCTTGAAACAGCGCCCCTCAAAGTCAGGCGTCTTTGTGCGGGGCACAACCTGCCCACCCGCACGGCGCGGCCCTGGTAATACCTCATATCTTCTGAGAAAATATTTATAAATAGAGCAATAATATTTTTCAAGCCTGACAATAAAGTTTAGGCATCAAATGACATAACATCCTTTGATTTATTTTATTTATTTTATTGACAATCTCCCAACAGGATACAAAGTATCCTAATAACAGGGGGGTTGGATACACCAATACATCACAATAACAACATGAATAGACACACATTATACAAAAATATACATTCTATACAATAAGAAAACAACCAAGTACAACGACAAAGTAGAAATTGTTTTTAGAATAGTACAATAAATTTTTACATAAAATATTTTTTAATTGACAGTAGCTAAGTCTGAAAATATCCATTTATCATTCATAATACTTTCGACTTCATTATATATTAGACATAATCGTCTAACTGGATCTCTAGTTTCATAATTTTTACCTTCCGTCACCTTTAGGTAAGGAAGGTATTGTCTTTGGTCAAAAAATTCGGTGGTGAGTTTTTGATGAATAAGCACGTTTTAGGGTCCCTACAATACGATTTTACTATTTTTACGATGATGTCTGTATGTGTGTGTGTGTGTGTGTGTGTGTGTGTGTGTGTGTGTGTGTGTGTGTGGATGTGTGTGTGTAACAAAATTTTCGTCTACGATAACTCTAATACTACAACTCCAAAAATTATAATTCTTTCGTATTCCTCTTCGTTGCATCCATATGAAGAGCTGATTAGATTTTGGTTATAATTGGTCAACCGGAAGTACCCTTATTAGCAGATTTTAACAGTTTTTCTTGAAAAAACGATGTTAAATATCATTTTTTCACATTTAATGTTATTATAAATATGAAAGAACATTGTATTCTCTATACGATTTGACTGCATTTTATACTTCATATTAAATGGATATAGAGTTATAAATTTATAAAGAAATTAAATTTCATAAATTAGCCAGCTATGCTAGAAACAGCTACTATATTAAGAAAATTCTGATTGAAAGATGTCAGTGTCAAGTGCAATGACATATTCGTAGTATATTTGTGTCAGGATCTTTTTGCCCGAAATTTTCTGTATGAAATTTGTATAAAATACATACTACTGTCGAAAGGTAATGTATATATACAAAAAATTTAGAATCTTTTGCAAGGAACTTTCTGTATGGATTTTATATAAAATACATACGCATTTACGAAAATTCTACCGGTAGATACCGCATCTACCGACTGTGTTCGAAAACACTACCGGATTCATGAAGAATCTAATTTCAAAAAAAGGTAATGATGCAAAGCGAAGCGTGCGCGGTAAAAGTGGAAATGTGTTCAAAGTAGGACTCTGCTCAGTTTGTTAACTACGTCAAATTTCTAACCTGTTTAAAATTTTCAATTTTTCATAGGTTATGGATCTACCCTGTTTACCACTCGCGTTCTTAAAATAACGATTCTGGTAGCTATAACCTGATAAACAGCTATTTACTGGTAACAGTTTACCGGTACAATTTTTGTAAATACCTCATATAACTGACGGAAGGTAATGTGCTGGCCACATCAGATTTTTTCTACATAGCCTAGTGCAAAACGTTAAATAAGATCTAGATGCCAATCGAGGAATATTTATTTGTGTACGGCTCATTGAATTAACGGCGTCTATAACATTTCGCAGTAACTCATGTAAATATAAGCATGAGCGAATCTTACGTCTAGAATCCAATGTTTGCATATTTAAATTTGATAAAGTCACGGAGTAACTAAGTAAATGAATTAAAAAGAGAAGATTTTATCGCGCAATATCGTACAAACTTTCTTTGTACCCATTCAATTTTGATATTATGAGTATGATACATGGAATTCCAGATAATCAGGCAATACTCAAGCTTGGATCTAACTAGAGAAAAGTATAAGGACTTGAGAGTTGTGATATTAGTGAAGTTACGTGAATTTCTAATAATGAAACCTAATGTTTTATAGGATGTATTCACTAAATAATCATAATGAGGACCGAAATGTAATCTGGGATCAAATATAACTCCCAAGTTCTTATGAGTATTAACTCTATCAAGACTAAGGTCACCAATCCAGTAAGACGAAATAGTTGTAGTATGCTTTCATTGAGTAAGACATAACTTTACACTTTGAGACATTAAAGAAAATACGTGAGGATGAGCATCTAGCTAGAAGATTATCAATATCTTTCTGAAGCTGATGGCAATCAGAAACTGAATCAATGACTTTTAATAATTTTAAATCATCAACATATAGCAGTGATTCTGAATATTCCAAGCACTTAGTAATATCATTTATGAATAAAACAAAAAGGAGTGGCCCTAAATTTGACCCTTGTGATACACCAGATGTAGGAATAAAATGATTAGATTTAAAGCCATTACACCGAACAAACTGCTTGCGATTTGTAATATATGAGCGCAACAAATTAAGAACATTAGGAGAAAAGTCAAACTGATGTTGAAGCTTATACAGGCTGTCTCACAACTCGCGCCCCAGATGAAACTGACACTTACCGACGACAATAGGTAGCCAACAAATAGAAGAAAATAATTTGCGGTTGCTTGCGTAACGGAGTTCAAGACTTTTTAATCCACCAATCCCGGAAGGATATCTTGAGGTGTGATGATATTATTACAAAATAAAACTGGTTGCTAGGTTTTAAAAATACTACTAGCGAGTTACAAAATTTGTTTGACTTACTGTAATTTTGACACTTTAAAGTTGACTTTTCACTGTCAACAAATTTAGATTAGCGAAGGTGTCATACGAGATCATCATTTATATCGTACAGTGCAACGTGTTGTAGCAGCTGTGTAAAATGTGTTAAACGAAAAGATTGTCATTTGATCTGGCATAACCACCGGTCTCATGCGTCCTTGCGATGGCTCTCAATATCACTTTATGATCCACAAGAATACATGATAAGAATTTGCCTTTTTTATTTACCTTGTCAAATTTAATTTGATACTGACATTTTTCGAAAACTACAATCGCCCACACATTTTAAAGAAGATTTGATTTGTGTAAAACCCTAGTAACGTAAAATTACGGCAAACACACGTTAAAGGTGTAGGTCTCTGATTTGTCAATTTTAAGACGTCTTTTCTCGAATACTTTTAAGCTAGATTTTTTTTCTTCGAAATTACGCATCCCCGTGCAGTCTGGTGTTCCCTCATTCGCTCTGGGGCGCGAGTTGTGAGACAGCCTGTATAGCTTGATGTATGAGACATTGATATATTCTGGATTCAGTTTGTATTTATTATAAATCAAAGTTTCGGGTTGGTGGCGCAAATTAATTAATTATTGTTTCTTTCTTTGCAGGGAGGGTCTGGTGGTAACAACGACGGCCTAACCAAACAACAACTGGATTTAATCCATCAAATCATGGAGCAGACGCAAAGACAGTCTCAACCCGTGACGAAATCACCCGCGAAAACCACCCCAAAACCAGCGGCGAAACAACCCTCCAAAGTGCAGCGGGTGTGGACGTCAGCGGTGAGTTTGCTCATTATTCATAAACTTTTGGTAACCGCTGATTCGCCACTGCAAAACTATTTTTATAAATAAATCATGTTTGGTTTTTAATTGTTTGTTTTCCACGGTTTAAAAATTCAAATAAATGCATCAATTTTTTCTGGCCTACTGCGTTTGTTTTTATTTGTTTCATTATAAATCTGACGAACTAAATAAATAATTTAGTTTTTAATGCTTTTATAGTTTAATATAGTCAATAATTTATCTCTGGAGTTATTTTTATTTGGTCACATATGGAAATTAATATTGCGAGAATGCTTTTGCACAATAAATTCAACATAGTATTTGTAGATATTAATAAATTTACTTAATACAGTTTTGCTGTACCCAATACGCAAAGTTTAAAGCAATGTCATGCTTGCTTAAAAATCTAAGTTCCGCAGACTAAGCAGACAGGGCCGCTCCGTGGTATAAGGCGCCGTTGTGCATAGTTATATTTACTATTATTTGCTTTACTGTCTTGAAACGGCGCTCCTCAAAGTCAGACACCTTTGTGCGGGACACAACCTGCCCATCCGCAGGGAGCGGCCCTGTAAAGAGTAAATTCGTATAGGCATTGTGGTATCGCTTAGAAAAACTGTCATGTGTAATATTTATCATTTATACCACAATATCAACGCAAAAAAAATTTAAACTGACTGTTTCACTCATAAATTTTTAAGCAAATCTACCTCGTTACCATGTTTCATTTCGACAAAACACTATCACAAAAAAATTTGTATTGGAGCTATAAAGATAAGTCTTTGATACGATGCCACATTAGACTTTACTATACAAGTGAGAGATAATGTTTCAGTTGACGCTAGGGTTGGCGTAGCTCAGTTGGTAGAGCTCCAGACTAGAGATTTGAAGGTCACGGGTCTGAACCCCGGCGTCAATTATTTTTTCTCTCTCATTTGTACAATTTATCTTAGTAGTAATACATTAATTACACGCTTCTATAGCATCACTCTTCAATATTTATTATTTTTATTTTTACATTTGCCACGATGTTCCTCAATTAGATGTGTTTTCCGCTCGATGCAAGCCCTTGTTACAACCATAAACTGGAGCCCCTTTGTGGTTGCCAAGTTAATTTTATCCCAACTTGGAATGGTAACGCTAGTAAATACGGATCAAGGCCAGTCGAAAAATTTCCGGCCTGACTCAGATTCGTTGTTTATTATTTTTTCATTCTAAATTTTAATATTTCACTACCGTTTATGTCTGTATTTTAGAATAGTAGTTAATTTTGAAATATTATTTGTGTTGAAGTAGAATTAATTACCAGGTGGGATTTAAATGCGTTCGACTTGCTTAGTCCCTCGTCCGCTAGGTTGCAAATTAACACTGGACTCGCGCGGTACAATTTTACTAATTGGGGCTTGCGGTTGGATTAAAATTCTGCTCTCACTTTAGAGTTTGCACAATTATGGACAAAGGGAGAAAGATAGAGCGAACGCATGCGTACTGGTCACTCCTATTAGTACCACACCAATTACAAGCCAAATCTCCTTAAATTTTCACTCACTCACTAATTAAAATTTAAAAATTAATACGACTTATGTTTTCGACAACGACTTTTAGTTACCGACAAAGTTTCAACGGATTACAGCAAGGCAAATTGATGACGAGAGGATTGGTCTCATTTTGAGGAATTTATATTCAACAAATTATTAATAGAAAATGATGGTATACTTTACCGTTTGCATTAACTGACCGATTGTTGTTTGGTTAACTCGAGTTTGATTTTAACAACCTATTGCTGAACTAACAAATATATTGGGTTGATGCTTTTTTGTTTGTAGTGTTTGGTTACTAAGACAAGATTTCCTTAGTAAACAATTTGTTAGATATTATGTTAATGTTGTTTTCATGTTATACTATTGTTTAATTAATCTATGAATTGCAAATTTGTGGAAAAATTGTGTAAATTATTATTAAAAGAAAGTGGATTGACAAGTAGGAAAAATCTGATGTGGCCAGCACATTACCTTCCCTCGGTTCAATGTACTAATTCCATGCAGAAAGTTTCTTAGAATTGATTCTAAATTTCCAGTAAAATTATAACACAAACATACTATGTCAGTCGCATATGACATTGACATCTGTCTACCAATTTTTTTTATTCATATTCGCTGCTTCCAGTTTTATTACATAGCTGGCTGCTTTATGAAATTTAATTTCTTTATAATATTTTAACTCAATATCCATTGAATATGAAGTACAAAATATAATTAAATCGTATAGAAAATAAAATATTATTTAATATGATATTTAATAGCATTTTTTCAAGGAAAACTGTTAAAATCTTCAAATGAGGGTACTGTCGATCGACCAATTATAACCAAAATATAATCAGCTCTTCATATTGATGTAACGAAGAGAAATTAGTGTTGGAGCTATGGACGGAGAAAAATCACACGCTGCCAGACATCATCGCAAAATAGTAAAATCGTATTCTAAGGACTCTAAAACGTGCTTATTCATTAAAAAGTCGCCATCAAATTTTTTGACCAAAACCAATACCTTCCTTACCTAAAGGTATGACGGAAAGTAAAAATTCTGATAGACAGATGTCAAATGCGATTGACATAGTATGATTGTGTTCTAATTTTACTACAAATATAGAATCAATTCTAAGAAACTGTTTGCATGGAATTTGTACAAAATGCATAGAACTGAGGGAATGTAATGTACTGGAAATCTAGAATCTTTCGCAAGAAACTGTCTGTATGGAATTTGTATAAAATACATAAAACTGACGGAAGGTATTGTGCTGGCCACATCAGATTTTTTTAAATTATATTAGCTGTTTCCAGTGTCATTGCATAGCTGGCATGAAATTTAATTTCTTTATAATTTTTTAACTCAATATCCATTGAATATGAAGTATAAAATGTAATCAAATCGTATAGAGAATAAAACTTTTTTGATATTTATAATAACATTCAATGTGAAAAAATGATATCTAACAGCAGTTTTTCAAGAAACACTGTTAAAATCTTCAAATGAGGGTACTTTCGGTCAACCAATTATAACCAAAATCTAATCAGTTCTTCATATGAATGTAACGAAGAGGAATACGGAAGAATTATAATTTTTAAAATTGTAGTGTTGGAGTTATCGACGGAGAAAAAATCGTCACGCACACATACACATATACACACATACAGACATCATCGTAAAAATAGTGAAATCGTATTCCAGGGACCTTAAATCGTGCTCATTCACCAAAAACTAAAACCTCACCACCGAATTTTTTGACCAAAGACAATACCTTCCTTACCTACAGGTGACAGAAGGTAAAAAAGTATTTCCGACTTATCCTTTTATTTGAGTTTAACAAATTTAGAAATCAATAAAAACGCTAAGAACGTGTGCATCAGCCTGATATTTAAATGCATTTGGTGTTTTATAAAATTCAAACACTGAAAAAACTTTTCATCCCGTCCCTATACGTCCCAGTTCAGTTGTGGGATTAGGCGGTCTGAATTCTACGTCGCTGGTGGTAGAGGTAACTTTAGCACTTGTGATACTAGGGAGAAATGACATTTATGCATTAATGCCCGCTCCTAACATGTCTAGTTAAAGTGACAGAGCTAACCAACGGTTGTGTTGCGAAAATGTTCTTACCGCCTTTGGTCAGAGCTAACTGGTAGTTAAAACTGTTAAGTTAAAGTTAGAAGTTGGCCTAGAAGTGGTAGGATCCTAAATCCTAAAATGGAATCGAACCCTGGACCACTCAACCATCTCGTCATCTATTCAACAAGTAAAAATACTTGCAAATATAATACGCAAGTTGTTCCGCCTTTAGAAGTTCAATGTATTTTGTATTAATTCCTTGCAGAAAGTTTCTTAGAATTGATTCTATTAGCTGTTTCCAGTTTTATTACATAGCTGGGCTGCTTTATGAAATTTAATTTATTTATAATATTTTAACTCAATATCTATTGAATATGAAGTACAAAATATAATTAAATCGTATAGAGAATAAAATATTATTAATATGATATTTAATAGCATTTTTTCAAGGAAAACTGTTCAAATCTTCAAATGAGGTCGACCAATTATAACCAAAATATAATCAGCTCTTCATATAGATGTAACGAAGAGAAATACGAAAGAATTATAATTTTTAGAACTGTAGTGTTGGAGTTATGGACGGAGAAAAATCGTCACACGCGTACATATTATACACAGGCTGACAGACATCATCGCAAAATAGTAAAATCGTATTCTAAGGACTCTAAAACGTGCTTATTCATTAAAAAGTCGTCATCAAATTTTTTGAGCAAAACCAATACCTTCCTTACCTAAAGGTATGACGGAAAGTAAAAATTCTGATAGACAGATGTCAAATGCGATTGACATAGTACGTTTGTGTTGTAATTTTATTACAAATATAGAATCAATTCTAAGAAACTGTTTGCATGGAATTTGTACAAAATGCATAGAACTGAGGGAATGTAATGTACTGGAAATGTAGAATCTTTCGCAAGAAACTGTCTGTATGGAATTTGTATAAAATACATAAAACTGACGGAAGGTATTGTGCTGGCCACATCAGATTTTTTTAAATTATATTAGCTGTTTCCAGTGTCATTGCATAGCTGGCATGAAATTTAATTTCTTTATAATTTTTTAACTCAATATCCATTGAATATGAAGTATAAAATGTAATCAAATCGTATAGAGAATAAAACTTTTTTGATATTTATAATAACATTCAATGTGAAAAAATGATATCTAACAGCAGTTTTTCAAGAAACACTGTTAAAATCTTCAAATGAGGGTACTTTCGGTCAACCAATTATAACCAAAATCTAATCAGTTCTTCATATGAATGTAACGAAGAGGAATACGGAAGAATTATAATTTTTAAAATTGTAGTGTTGGAGTTATCGACGGAGAAAAAATCGTCACGCACACATACACATATACACACATACAGACATCATCGTAAAAATAGTGAAATCGTATTCCAGGGACCTTAAATCGTGCTCATTCACCAAAAACTAAAACCTCACCACCGAATTTTTTGACCAAAGACAATACCTTCCTTACCTACAGGTGACAGAAGGTAAAAAAGTATTTCCGACTTATCCTTTTATTTGAGTTTAACAAATTTAGAAATCAATAAAAACGCTAAGAACGTGTGCATCAGCCTGATATTTAAATGCATTTGGTGTTTTATAAAATTCAAACACTGAAAAAACTTTTCATCCCGTCCCTATACGTCCCAGTTCAGTTGTGGGATTAGGCGGTCTGAATTCTACGTCGCTGGTGGTAGAGGTAACTTTAGCACTTGTGATACTAGGGAGAAATGACATTTATGCATTAATGCCCGCTCCTAACATGTCTAGTTAAAGTGACAGAGCTAACCAACGGTTGTGTTGCGAAAATGTTCTTACCGCCTTTGGTCAGAGCTAACTGGTAGTTAAAACTGTTAAGTTAAAGTTAGAAGTTGGCCTAGAAGTGGTAGGATCCTAAATCCTAAAATGGAATCGAACCCTGGACCACTCAACCATCTCGTCATCTATTCAACAAGTAAAAATACTTGCAAATATAATACGCAAGTTGTTCCGCCTTTAGAAGTTCAATGTATTTTGTATTAATTCCTTGCAGAAAGTTTCTTAGAATTGATTCTATTAGCTGTTTCCAGTTTTATTACATAGCTGGGCTGCTTTATGAAATTTAATTTATTTATAATATTTTAACTCAATATCTATTGAATATGAAGTACAAAATATAATTAAATCGTATAGAGAATAAAATATTATTAATATGATATTTAATAGCATTTTTTCAAGGAAAACTGTTCAAATCTTCAAATGAGGTCGACCAATTATAACCAAAATATAATCAGCTCTTCATATAGATGTAACGAAGAGAAATACGAAAGAATTATAATTTTTAGAACTGTAGTGTTGGAGTTATGGACGGAGAAAAATCGTCACACGCGTACATATTATACACAGGCTGACAGACATCATCGCAAAATAGTAAAATCGTATTCTAAGGACTCTAAAACGTGCTTATTCATTAAAAAGTCGTCATCAAATTTTTTGAGCAAAACCAATACCTTCCTTACCTAAAGGTATGACGGAAAGTAAAAATTCTGATAGACAGATGTCAAATGCGATTGACATAGTACGTTTGTGTTGTAATTTTATTACAAATATAGAATCAATTCTAAGAAACTGTTTGCATGGAATTTGTACAAAATGCATAGAACTGAGGGAATGTAATGTACTGGAAATGTAGAATCTTTCGCAAGAAACTGTCTGTATGGAATTTGTATAAAATACATAAAACTGACGGAAGGTATTGTGCTGGCCACATCAGATTTTTTTAAATTATATTAGCTGTTTCCAGTGTCATTGCATAGCTGGCATGAAATTTATTTTCTTTATAATTTTTTAACTCAATATCCATTGAATATGAAGTATAAAATGTAATCAAATCGTATAGAGAATAAAACATTTTTTGATATTTATAATAACATTCAATGTGAAAAAATGATATTTAACAGCAGTTTTTCAAGAAACACTGTTAAAATCTTCAAATGAGGGTACTTTCGGTCAACCAATTATAACCAAAATCTAATCAGTTCTTCATATGAATGTAACGAAGAGGAATACGGAAGAATTATAATTTTTAAAATTGTAGTGTTGGAGTTATCGACGGAGAAAAAATCGTCACGCACACATACACATATACACACATACAGACATCATCGTAAAAATAGTGAAATCGTATTCCAGGGACCTTAAATCGTGCTCATTCACCAAAAACTAAAACCTCACCACCGAATTTTTTGACCAAAGACAATACCTTCCTTACCTACAGGTGACAGAAGGTAAAAAAGTATTTCCGACTTATCCTTTTATTTGAGTTTAACAAATTTAGAAATCAATAAAAACGCTAAGAACGTGTGCATCAGCCTGATATTTAAATGCATTTGGTGTTTTATAAAATTCAAACACTGAAAAAACTTTTCATCCCGTCCCTATACGTCCCAGTTCAGTTGTGGGATTAGGCGGTCTGAATTCTACGTCGCTGGTGGTAGAGGTAACTTTAGCACTTGTGATACTAGGGAGAAATGACATTTATGCATTAATGCCCGCTCCTAACATGTCTAGTTAAAGTGACAGAGCTAACCAACGGTTGTGTTGCGAAAATGTTCTTACCGCCTTTGGTCAGAGCTAACTGGTAGTTAAAACTGTTAAGTTAAAGTTAGAAGTTGGCCTAGAAGTGGTAGGATCCTAAATCCTAAAATGGAATCGAACCCTGGACCACTCAACCATCTCGTCATCAATTCAACAACTAAAAATACTTGCAAATATAATACGCAAGTTGTTCCGCCTTTAGAAGTTTCTCCCAATAATCCACCCGTTATTAAATCATTTCGGTCGCTGAGTAAATCGCGACTTACGCTTGCAATGGGTGGCCTGTAATCTTCTCTCTGCAGCTAGAACTGCCCGCCTACACCAACAAGCAAGATTCGTTGTATTTGTTCAGCAGACCAAGTGATTTGCTTGTTGAACTAAATCGATAATTTGCGTTCAGCAATTTAGGATTTGTCGGGCAGGATCTCTTTGATCATATCAATTAAATTACGCATGCAAATCAACGCCCGTAAATCGATAAGTTTCGTTGGTTTTCAATTACTAGTTTTGGTCACTATAAAACGGGAATAAACACCACTATAACTATACCTTCTAAATTGTTAAGTAGTGATATGAATCCAATACTGGATTAATGCCTAAAGTAAGCGTATGCTTTTAGAGACCTAGTTAATTAGGGGTCCCATAAAAACTAAAATTATTTTAAATAAACAAGCATTTAGTTTTAGTTGTGTGATACATTTTAGAAAGCAGCGTACACTTCTGTCTAAATATGTGACAGTACAAACAAATGAAACCATGCTCTACTTAATTCTAAATTATGATAAGAGGTTTATCTACTTTTAAGTTTAATTTTTTTTAGTGGTTTCTCTAATTAATTTAATGTGAAAAGATATATATCTATTTGGTAGAATTCCTCCATGATGCTCTGCCAAAAAATTATTTATCAGGCTGGTTCAATCTGATTGATCGTAGGCGTTCATTTAATTTAAGAATTTATTCTTCGTTCCAAAAATATTATCTAAAGAAATGAGAGCTTTTCTTATTGAATCTTATTTTCGGAATAGAAATAAATTAGAAAACGGTGAATGGCAATATTCTTTTGCCGCCTGTTACAATCAATTTCAGAAAAAATACAATGAGCCGGTTTCATATTTTTTAATAGTATTTTAAATGTAATATAAAAATATATAAATAGTAATATAAAAAATAATAATTTATTGTTATTTTCGTAAATAATTAAATAAAAAGATTGGCGCCAGAAATAGTAATGAAAAACAACCCCCCACTCCTGTGACGTCGAAGCACATATAGTACGTCATTCATAGCCAATAGGAAAACAGTTTACGTTATTTATATAAATAAAAGTGGCGAAAGTTTGTCACATGTTAGACTGTATGTGCTCTGACGTCACATTCAGTTTCAGATCACGTGACTTTTTCAAAATATGACACAAATTTCAATAATTAATTGTAAAATATCTAATGGATATTTCGTGATATTTTCAAATTTGAGGCTCTTTAAAGAACAATATCTTTTAAAATTTACTACTCAGAAGTCGTATACAAATTATTGCAACAGCTCTATTCAAGATCAATTTTGACAAGTTGACTTTTGAATTGAATAATGATCAGACATAAGTTTTTCTGGCCATATTCTATTTTACACACACGTACTATTATACAGAGTGATAAGAAATGGCTGAAGGTGACGTGACAACTTTTGTTCCAAAATAATGTTAAAATTATATTTTTCAATTTTCCATAATTAATCAATACTATGTTCCGTAAGTCAACCAAAAAACCAGTATTTTGATTCCAGGTACATCATGGTTCCTGAATATTTTCATCCATTTCGGGACAGATTGACATTGAAAGATATGACATTTAAAATTGATACAACCTAACAAAAATAAAAATTAATCAAAAGAACGATAACGTTGAATAATGCCAATAAAAATAACACCTTCAACAATATATCAAATATAAATAATGTTTTCATACTTATATCGTTTGATTTTGTTATGATAATGTTTGAAAGTAGCGGTAGTGGGGGTAAAAATACCAGAGAAACCAGGATTATTTCGTGGTTACCGTGGTTCGACTTTTTACCAATATTTTTCAGGAACCGCGTTCCAAATAGAAACCGGTAAATAATTTCAGGACTTACGGAACACAAAACCGTTAATCTGGTCGAACCGGTTGCGTTACGGAACATACTACAAAACTACATTCCATATACGACAGATAATGACAGGTGCATGACGTTTGATATATCATTGTCGTACATTGATTCATTTGATATTTGTTTGCATATCTTCGTGAAATACCTTTAAGTATAGTATGACTAGCGAAAGAAAGTTGACGTTTAGATTATTTAATAGATGTGTTTTTTTTTTTTAAACATTTCCCTATATTTGATTTGAAAGAAAACTGACCCTTATATATTCCGTTACAGAAGATTAGAATTGTACTCAATACCAGAAGGCATTTCGTTTCAGATGTAAGCAACTCTCGAGTCGGAATTACTGTTAGAGGAAATTTAAAAAATCCTATTTCATAGAATTGCCAAACTAAATAATTTAAAGATCAAAATATTTTGTTATAATCAACATAAAGGAAAAATATTTTTCAATAGTACACATTATGATTCATGATTGTAAAGAGATTATTGTTTACAATTATTTTAATGATCTATTATGATTATTTATTTTATTTGTCATGTGAAAATTTAATATATTATTTATTTGTCAATAAAAGTTGAGGGCAATTTTTTTTCCCGAAAAAATGGCAAAGTTAGATGACGTAGTTAGCAGAGGTTTAGCAAATAGTAAAGTGTATGGGGTTCGCGAATGAGTTGGGTTTAAACTAGTGTAGTAACTTCCCTAAAGTTAGTCTTAGTGTAGGGGATGTAGAGATGGAAGGGCTGCTGTGAGAACCGTCTGACCCTTGACCCCGTGACGTGGACGCTGGTCATCCTAGAGATGCATCGCACATGAATTCCAAAACTTTTCTTTCAACGCACGGCCACAACATATGCAACTGATATTAAACGTGAATAGTTAACTTCACTCATTTTCTTGTACTCAAACCTTTGCAGAAACTGCAAAAATCTTTTTTATATTTTGCGTTCATAATGAAGTCATTACGATACGCAATTGTGTATCGTAATGACCTTCATTTCGATACGCAATTTTTTGTTTTAGTCGGTTGGTACTAGATGACGTTTCTTTAATCCATTTTTACCTAATTTATTTTTAGTTAATTGACAATTCGTTTTAATAATATAATGTCGAAATTATTATTTTTTTTATTTAGGGAAGATTATTTACATGAAAATGTACAAATGGTTACAAATATAATCACAAATTGAGTAAGTAAATGTTAATTGTAAAAGGCGCAAAATATAAAAAATAGTATAAAGAACTCATTTTATAAGATTTTCTTTCGTACTTGTCAATTAGAAAACTCGCTAACGCTCGTTTTTTAAATTTTGACGCGTGCGAAAAAACCTATTATAAAACACGTTCTTTAATATACTATTTTTTTAAATAAAAAATCTGATGTGGCCAACACCAAACCTCCCGCTATTTAGTTTTTATTAATTTAAATATACATACTTACATATTTAGTTATTGCGGAAACTGTATTAAAATCCATTCCATATAACTAGGGTTTTATTTACTATTTTCCTTTTAAAACGTTACTGTTATTAATTTGAAATGATTAGTTCTTTGACAGTGACATTTAGCTGTGAGTTACATACATTTAAGATATGAACTGTGTAACCAAGGAGTTTTGCTTGTTTAAAGCGTAGGCTCCGGGATTAAATTCATAGATAATTTTATAAATTTATCGATAAAATATATAGAAAAATTATTAATGCAAATCTGTAGAAAATTTAACAATCTTTAATTTTTATAATAACATTAATCTCGAAAAAATATTTTTCGAAGAAAAACTATTTTGAGCTTCTAGTAAAGTGCCATTTCCGGTTATCCGATTTACACCAAAATCTAATGGGCTCTTTCCATTACAGAAAAAGTTCGAAATACAAGGTTTCAAAATTTTCTGAATGATTTGAGCTAGAGTAAAGGATCCACACACATACATACACACAGACATCATCGTGAAAATATTAAAATTGGATTCTACGGACCTTAAAACGTGGTCATTTAGCAAAATTTTGATATGCGATTTTTAGCATGATCCCTATACCTCCCTTACCAAGGGTAGCGGGAGGTAAAAATGATAGGTAAGCAAGCAACGGTTATAGAACTTTGGTAGCAGAAAATTAAGTGGTTGAAATTAAACACGTGGGGCGTCTTAGGCCCCATTGATTTCGCCTTTGGAAAAACCATTTGCTTGAATTTCGTTGCTATTATTGAATGAAAATGTGAAATTAAACTGTCTGGTACATTAATTAGCTTCTAAAAAATATGAAGTTGATATAAAATATGATTGGTATTAAAAAAACAATTGACGTGGCAATCGAAAATTTTAGCTTAGTGGGGTCACGAATGACACCACGCCACCAGATAAAGTTTAAAAATATACATATCAAATATATATTTATGCTTAAAATTCATTTTAAATTTTAAATTATTTCTAACAACATGATGGAATTTTTCGCGTTTCGTTATTATTATGTTTTCACAGCTGACATGATCCTGTCACATCATTTTGTTTTTTGTGTGATATTGTTCTATATACTCTCTCAGACACTGAGCCACAATGACGTCATTTCCGGTGAAACAATTTTAAAAACAATCAAAATTTATCGTAATATTTAGAACTATATGAATCTGCACAATGTCGTCTATTATTTGGAAAGTTTGAGAACTACTCTCACCCTTATCGGGGTAAATGTTCGTTGGGGTAACTTTAAACTTCCCCGCCAAAAATGTTCATTGACAAATGAACATATGGGGATGTGATTAATGTTCGATGCGAAATATAACTGACCTTACAAACTGGACCAGAATTTTGCATATGCTAGGAGATAGGGTAAACTATTGTTCCCTTTTTTATATAGGTAAGTAGGTAACTCATTTAGTTATACAACGACATATAGGATAGCATAGCATACTGGATTCCAATAAGATATAAAATCACATTTTAAGAAAAATCATCAAGCTTAAGCCAAGCTAAGTTTAACATTTGATATGAAGAAGAAACAGGGAAGAAAGGATGAATGTCCATTTTCAAAAATGAGAAAAATGATAACAGGTCTTAGAAACTGCAATACAATAGCTAAAAAGAATGACGGTCCAAGCATTTTTACCTCCCGCTACCCTTGGTAAGGAGGTATAGCTAAAAATCGCATATCTAGATTTTGGTAAATGAGCACGTTTTAAAGTCCCTAGAATCCAATTGTAATATTTTCACGCGCTCAAATATTAACATCCAGAAAATTGTGAAACCTTGTATTTCGACCTTTTTCTAATATATTTTATGGATAAATTTATAAAATTATCTATAATTTAAATCCCGCAGACTACGCTTTAAACACACAAAACTCCTTGGTTACGCAGTTATGCAAATGTATGTAACTGACAGATAAATGTCACTGTCAAAGAACTAATCATTTGAAATTAATAATAGTAACGGATGGAATTAATAAAATTTCGGACTAGCAGTCAATATTACAATTTTATTCTCGCCGACGTTTCGACTATACAATAGTCTTCTTCAGGGCTCTACAATATATATATACAGAGTGAAGAAGACTATTGTATAGTCGAAACGTCGGCGAGAATAAAATTGTAATATTGACTGCTAGTCCGAAATTTTATTAATTCCATCCCTAACACAGTCGAACATCGAAAAAAGTAAATAGAACAATAGAAAAGGAAATCAATACAGTTTCCAGTGTAAGTAAATATGTAGGTATGTATTTAGATTAATAAAAATAGATTTAGATTCACAGAAAAGTTTAAGCTAATCCAAATTTTTGGATTAGTGAATTCTATTCTATCTCGGTATTTAAAAGTTAATCTCCATTTTATTATCAAAAAAGGTAGTTACTTGGATTAGATTAGACTATATTTTAAGAAATAAACTGCCAAAATTAGAGTAAAATTTGCTGATCCAAAAATAAGGATTAGTTTAATATTTTTGTGACTCGGGCTGTAAATGGCGGGAGGCATTGTGTTGGCCACACAAGATTTTTTCCTAGTACATTTGGTAGTCAAACTCGACCCATGTGTGGGTATAATAATGTTAAGAAATGACCAATCTCAGTTTTGGACTAAGATTGAATACACTATTATCTTCAAAAACGTTCCATAAGATTTCAGACTTTAAAATTCGCTTAAGAAAAAACAAATTTTGTATCAGTCATCTTTTTTTCTCCTGGTTTTTTATTTTTATAAACTTATACTTACTTGAAAGGCAAGCCAATCTTCCAATTAGCTTTTAAAAGCTTAAAATTTTAAAAAATCAAGCTTCTTGTCTTTGGGAATCGCTAGTACTGTACGCATAGTGACCAATACATCCAGTTGAAAATATAATTCATGAGTCACGTGACATGTTTTCCGCCAATCAACATTCAGTATATCCCTAGTTACATGTTTATCACAGCGATGATAAACAACAAAGAAATTATCACCTTATTTATATTCGTTACTAAGGGATTTGTTTTCTTTATTTGACATTGACAGTTAATTTTGAGTATAAAAATGTGCGATAATCGTTGGGTTGATATCAACAACGATGAAAATAATAAGGCAATTGTAAAATTAACCACGTTGTAATACAATATATTAAAAGTTAGGTTAGCAGCACACACAATGTGTCACAAAAATTCATTATATTGCTCGTGAAACCGAAGCAGCACAACTCGGTTTCATCCAAAGAATATCATCGATAATAATCATATCACTTGTTATATTACGTATGATAATGTAATTTAAAAGCAGCTATTTTTAAAATTGATAATATTTTTCATACAATTATATTGATTATTTGTGGCTTGTGGGCGAAAAAGTGGAAATAAGCTTTAAAACGTAATTTCTATATAAATGCATTATTCCGAAATTAATACAAATCCAAATGAACGCTTTTTAATGAGTGATTGCGCCCAATATCTCTATTGAAATCGCCAAATATAAGTCCAATTTAATTTTACCGGTTCTATAGTTTAATTTTAAATTGACTATCAAAGTAATTATAATTTATATTAAACCCACACTCTACACTACATACTAGTTATGAATTAATTTGAAATACATATCATGGAAAGTGGATTCTCATTATTAATATCAATGTAATGTAATACACAACATAATATTTATTCGGATGATATTAAATTATTATTTGTTTATTTGTTTGTAATTAAAAACATGCTGCAAATATTTAATTTCATATGGATATAGTATAAATAAATACCAAACTAATTCATTATTAATTCAATAGTTATCAACAAATATTTCATATTTACTTTTCGAGGTATTTCAAAAATAATTATGGAGATTTTAATTAATCTGTTTTAGGTATTTTCATTTGATGCCCGTTAACCACCCACATTAATTACAGAAATGTACTTGAAATAATATCAGTTTTGTTTTACCACAAATGTTTTTATTAGCATATTTGTTTCGTGAAAATAGCGGTTAAAAAGTATTTCAATTTTAATATTGTTAATTTTGATGGTCGCAAATCTCCGTTACATTATTTTATCTTACAAAACAGACGTTTCGATACGCACTTGTATCAGGGCAACCAAATATCATTAACAATTTAGTATATATTACATAAAGTAACATAATGTAATGTTTTTTAATTATCTGGGTGAAGTATAAATATTAGACACTTATTATTAATTAAAATTAAGTGTTTATTAAACTATAATGAAAGTTACTATTACTAATATTGAACAATTATTACAAACTAATTAAAACTAAAAATATAATTAACTAGAAATGTGAATGTTAGACACTTATTATTAATTAATGTTAAGTGTTTATTAAACTATAATGAAAGTTACTATTACTTATATTAAACAATTATTAAAAATTAATTAAGACTAAAACTATAATTAACTAGATAACACTAACACTATTTATTGAATTAACCAATTAACACTACTATTTATTTCCACGATATTACTAATTATTTATTTCACTACGCGTTCCAATCTTAGACTGCCGGTCTGTTGCAGACTCTTGTAGACTGTTTACGCGATATTTATATCACTATATACTTATATCATGTTCAACTGTCTGCCTACCGACCTCCACAGCGTCTATATACTCAACTGACTCAACAGCCTCTGTATATTCAACTGCTCGGACAGAAGTCACACCTTTCACCTCACTGTCTGTCTATTTAAGTAACAGCCTCAGTTTCACCAACTATCCGTGTGGCACAATTCTTTAACACCAATGTCGAGTATCCACTCCAACTCGCTATTACAGTCCTTGTATATCTTCTAGCTTCACAATACTCGTGAACACTACCGAGTATTCACTTCCACAGCTATCCCAATATAGCAGTAACTTCCAGACTCGCCGTTACTGTCCTCGTACACTATAGCTTCCCAATACTCGTCAACACTACCGAGTATTTACATCCACAGCTATCCCAGTATACCAGTAACTTCCAGAGTACCGACTCCACTCGACACTTTACTGCATACGCTCACTACGATACTGCTGCGCTTCTCAAACTCACTATGTGAATGTCTCTCTCTATATGTCTCTTCATGTAACTAACTAACTAACTAACTCGAGCAAAGCTGCGTCCCTTTTATACAGCTGCCATTACCTTCTAGAAAAGCTCTAGAATGTTCGAGCGCATAATAACAATGAACACAAAAGGTTCAGGCGACCGCAAGTAATTAAACACGTAGCGACATGTTTGCCTACGTAGCCCGGCTGCTAGCGCGATTGCGTCATCACTATAAATAGACACAGGCTCATTGCTGCGGCGCGGCTGCGACAGCGGCGGCGACGGCGGCGGCGACGGCGGGCGTTCCACGTTACAATAAGCATTATCAAACTTACAAGATCTTACAGATTCTTAAATATACACATACACAAATACATTTTTAGCGAACTTCCAAAAAATGAGCTGTTTCTGATCTTTTTGTAGACCGAAAATTCTTTCGTTACTGGGCCATTTGGGAAAATTGTCTATTAGGGATACAAAAAGAATACGGGCCATAGCGTCTAAATGTCATAGAACCCAAATTTCACATGTAATTTCACAATGCAAAACTTTACATCCTCTAAATGATGCCCCACCACCAATTGTCACAGCGTCTAAATTTGTCCTGGCTTATTTCAGCCACTACAAGTGATGTTGGTAATACTGTAAATATGTCAACATTTATTGTGTATGCTAATTAACAGACTCCGGTAATAACTTTAATTGTAGGTACTTTATTAAATGTTATATCCCAACCGGAAGCTCATAGCTTTTGGGAGGCACACCACCGTCAAAATGCTCAAATTCCTGTACTTCGCGAAAACGGAAATTTCCGGTTAGTGTAAAAATAATAAGTGCATCACTACCCCTTCCAAATTTAAATGGCTATGTATCGTGCGGGACAATATGTTATTGTAGTCTGACAATCCGGTTACGTCTCCCTGGTCCACGTGTGTTCCCTCGGGATAACCGGGATAGTTTAGCTTTAGTTGTAAACATGCTAACGTAGACAGCTGATCGCTTAGATTTTAATAAGTGAAAGATAGTGAAATGGATCAATGGATACCTTACTATTATCGATACTATCAGGTACAGGTCAATTTTATTTTTAACAAATATTCTCCAAATAATAAAAAAAGGTTTTTTCACCTCTGGTTAAACTGTCTTTTAACTTAATTGTCGATTAAATTGAAAATATAGCATCGGTTTTAACATAAGTTGTAAAAATTATACATGTAACAATTTTTTGATGTGACATTTTTCATTTTAACTCATAGTGAACAGGGAAAATACTGAACCTAAAAAATTTATACTTTAAAATATTTCGTCTTATTGGTTGCCATTTTCGGACGTATCTACTACGAACACTTTTATTCGCAGTTTAGTTTTGTGATGAATATACCTATACACATATTTATAAACACTCGTAAAGTTTCAAAACGGCTCGTTAAATTTTTTGACAAATAGAATCAAACTTGACAAGTTACATTTTTATTTTTCTGCCAGTGTCGACTGTTTTTACTGGATAAAACTTATAACGAACCGTTATAGCTATTAACTCACCTAGGAATGTTATGCACATCATAACTGCCGCAGATGTAAGTTTGAAATTTTAAGGCATCTAAGGTTTGTTATGATTAATAACATCCGTGGTTTGTTCAATAGTTTATCGGTTTCAGAAAATTAAGACATTATTGATAAATATCATTTTTTGAAATTTTCTCATTAATGCTACTTTCAGATTGCTATGGTTAACAAAACAATGATTTTGACATATGTTAATATGACAAATATTCAAATTATGTGCTTTATTCCTCATGTTTATTACTTTAGAATAAAGTAGACCGTATTTAGAACGATAGGCTAACGTTATCTGTATGTATTAATGAAGAGCATTATACTTTCATTTTATTTTATTTTCATTTTGTAAACCGTTGTTGACAAGTCAGTATGGTAATAATATTACCATACAGATACAGTTATTACTTAGTTACCAACCTACTTTTGTACATGTAAATAATGGAATAATATCCTGAAACCGGTAAAAATTTTACGAGTGTTTATGAATATGGGCACTAATGTAAAATGTAATAGCGTGTTTTTATTATAACATTATTTTAAAATATTATTTCGTAATTTAAAATAGTTTTGGAGTGGTAGGTAATTTCTTGTTTTTTCAACATTTTTATATTTTCTTTTCTAATAATTAAGTATTATGATGGTTAAGATACTGAACCATGCAAGATGTCTTAAGCACAGAAAAGGGCTTTTAGAACTTAAAACTTCTGGCTTGATTGTAATGTTTAGTAATCCTAACTTCTATTTACACGTTTAATACTATTTCGAGCAAAATTATGAGTAGGTATAAATAAATTATTTTGATAATTTTACAGTTTTCATTAATGCTTTGCGTTTATTAATTCTCAACGTTTGCTTATAAATTTAATTTTATATAATTATTCTGCAGAAATCATAGTATAATTCTTTTTAAAGTAATTAAACTTGTACCTATATACTTCTTATATTTTGAGATAGGTAACATTTAAAAGGGAATTTAGGCTATTTAATGGCTTTATACAGATTTTCTTGCTTTGCAGTAATTATTTCAAAATAATAAGTCAATTAATAATAATTGAAGTACTTACCTACTTTTTTACTTTAAAAGGAGATTTGGCTGTAGAGAATTAGTCCGCTCTATTTATAGTTAAGTGAATTATTTACTAGTATTGATTTTTCAATAAAAGTGTTATTAAAATGCAATCTAATATCCATTTGTATTGGAAACTTAGAAAAACTAAATCGATGTAAACAATGGAGAATAAGAACATATACTTGTCAAGCAATGTAGCAATCATGGAGATATGGAGAAAGAATATATTTTGTAGTTAATTAGCAAATATTATCAAGAACATTGAATATAATACAACAAAAATATAAAATATAATATAATATATTTATTTATTGATTGATACACATTTATTGAACAGACACATAATAGTAGGGCCGCCCTAAATTTTCAACAAATTATATAACCTCCACAAATGCTGAGAAATTTATGTAAATTTTTTTCGACTACTTTTAAAACTTACAAAAACTGTGGCCAAAACTTTTGGCATATGAAAAACTTCCTTGAATTTCCAGTGCGTACAGTAAAAACTACCAAGCAAGACGTCTATACTCTAATTTCTAACAGAAGGATGTGCAGAACTGCCTAATAGAATTAAAGTTTTTATTGCTAATAAATGCGATGGAATACAATATTAAATGGTGGAATACTTGAATAACACAAATTCTGTTTTTACAAGTTTAAAATCGATACTACAAAAGTGTAGAAATTACGTAGGGTTTATAATTTATTTGTTGAAAATGTAAACAATAAAACATAAAAGTTTAAAATTATTAATCTCTATAGGATACATTGATGTCCTTTAAATATTCTAATTAATAATTAGAGAGGAAAAAAAATAGTTGGAGGAAGGAATCTATGAAACTGACTTATGCAGGGTTTATAACCTTTTATGGACGGATGGGCCTCTTTGCGGTCAGGACTCACAAATTATTCAAATTTGAATCCATCACTTTTAGGGTAAGAAATGGGCTGTATTAAAAAGATCATACTCAATTTTTGTATAAATTTTGTAAATTGAAACTATATAATAAATAAGACAATAAAACAAAATTTTAGTTTATTAACTGGGAAAAAATATGTACATACAAAAAACAAGATACAATAAAATATAAGATATAATAAAATAGAGATATAGATAGATATACAGAGTATATGTACTGTACCGTGCAGTCAGATTAAAATATATATATATATATATATATATATATATATATATATATATATATATATATATATATATATATATATATATATATATATATAACAGAAAAACAACACATTACACTAAAATAGAGATGTAGTACAGACGACAGACAAACGACGTTTCGTTTTGATGACTCTTTCAACACTGAAAAAGGTTTTTGCATGTGCCTCAGAAGAAAATTGCCAATAACTGTTTGTATTCAAAGTTACGTTTGAATTTATTGTAATCCGTACAATATTTTAATCTCTTCTCAGTTTAGAAATTGCAGTTAGAAGAAGGATATTTCAAACGCATTGCTATTCGAATACAGATTTAAAAGTACATAATTGGGAAACATCTTATAATATATTCGTCTCTTTTCTATTTACAAATTGATGTTAGAAGAACTACATTTAAAACTCATTATCATTTTAATATAGATTTAAAAGTATATAATTAGGAAATGTCTTGCACGCAAATTTCCGATACGGTCTAGGATAGAAATTCTACCTGGCTCTAGTAATCCTTACCACAAGTCCCATAAAACTTTATCACGGACACTTGGCCGATTCTATAATGAGTTTAATAGATTCCTTCCTCCAACTATACTACTTTCACAGTATACATATACATCGGATACCTCTATAACGGTTATGCCTGATTGCGTTCAAAAGCGTGGAAATATGGATTGTTCTTTTGAAGAGTGGATTTAAATAAAATATTCCTGTGGGATAAACATAAACAAAAACTCTACTTTTTGTTCAACAAACTGTATATTATTATATTGCGTGAGATTTTAAAATACTTACAGATTGCAAAAAAAAATGGTTCGTTGTTGCTTGCTTAATAAATTGTTTTGTAAAAAGCAGTATATGTTAAACAATTAACATATTTTATTATCTTCTTTAGTCGCAGCAAACGTCATCAACGAAAACCAGCACCAACACCAGTTCATCATCCTCTCAAGTCAAGTCCACAAATGCGACATCTACAACAGTGGCAGCGTCCTCAGGGACCGCTGCCACTACAACCACCCCCACAACAGCTGTAGCAGCCAAACCCGAGCTCAAACCAGTAGAATGTAATCTTTGCCATCGCAAATTCAAAAACATCCCTGCCCTAAATGGTCACATGAGGCTACACGGTGGTTACTTCAAAAAAGACGCCGAAAATAAAAAATGCGAAAAGAAAGAAACTTCTGGTCCTCCCTTACAAACCGCTAGTGTAAGCGTAAGAGCTCTAATAGAAGAGAAGATAATCAGTAAAAGAACTACAGCGCCTAGTAATACTACGAACAATACCACTACTACAGTGAGTTCTAGTTCTGTGACGCCATCTCCTACTGAGAGTCAGGCCCCTCCTTTGTACCCGCTGTCCATGCATTCCACGGCAGACGCCGACGCCAAAGTGACGTCGTTCGTGGTGCCAGCCCCACCTACCACCACCACCAGCACGGTAACTCAACCGACGCCTGCTCCACCCGCACCTAGGAGACATTCCGATGCTGAATTCACAGTGCCTAGAGCTCCCACAACCGCTGTCCAGCAAGAAGCTGAAGCATTAGCGGATATGATACTCAAACGACAAGCAAAAGTATCAGTCAAGCGAACAATTTCAGACCCAGGAAGAACTACACAACCACAACAAATCCAATTGCAATTTCAACCTGGGGATGCCTTTATAGATGTTGGATATTTATCCCCTAGTTTACAAGACGATGTTTTCCACCAAGTGCAAGACACGATGTTGCTACAAGGAGTTGATGCTCAACAGTTAGTCCAAATACAAGCTTCCTTATTGCAAGAACAAGACGAACAATTGCAAGACATTGCTTCACTGGAAGATTATGCGACAGTAACAGCTAGCTTGCAAGAAACAGTTGTAGATTCTGCAACATATCAACCCAGACAAGTCGTCAATCAAGAACTACAAGCAGTGTTAGATTCACCCCTTCCAGAGAGTCTAGCAGAGTTCAGTACCTTCCATTCGAGTATGCCTTCTCCTTCCCAACAGTTCACAAACTCGCCTCATCCTTCGTTAGCGGCGCAAAGTCCTTTACAATCACCTCTAATCAGGCATGATTCTCCAGGATTTGCGTATCCTACACCACCTGCTAGCCATGAAGGTCAAAGTCCTTCTTTTGTACAGACATCGATGTTACCGATGATTTCTCCACAGCAGACTGATTTTGTACAAAATGTTAATGCGACGAGAGATCCGGAAGAACCACCACAAGCATCTTCGCCTTTGTCTGCTGCTTTCTTTACATCGACTATGTCTAGTGCTGCAGCTGTTGAAGAAGCTTTAGAAGAAGTACTTCCTGGGGAGAGTATATCCCCTGATGATATCTATCCATCTTTGTCTAATTCGCCACCTCCTCAATCGCCTATATCTGTGGCGATGACTCCAGTACCTTCTCCATTGTCCAGTATACCTACCTCCACGACTTCTGTTTCATCTCCAAGACCACCAGCGTCTTTTACTCCTGTTTCAACAAACATAACATTTCCAATGTCTCCCCACTATACCCTTCAGTCTCAAATGATGCCTAATTCAGATGATCCCTTGCTATCGAGCAGTCCAAAAGATTTCTCAACAAGGAAAAGATTTGAATTCGGCAGTTTACAATCTGTTAAGATTGTAGGTAATGGATACATCGATTTTGGTAACCCCAATCTGGCAGGAATACTCGTCGACAATAATGGCGAGTTGAAATTCATCCAGACTTCTGGGAGTCCAATCCAAGCTAAAAATTTGATAGTAGCTAGTAATATACCATCTCCAAATACAACGATTAAGGAAGAAATTAAAAATGTTCCTCAACTTCGGTTGCAGAAAATTAGTAAAACAACGCAATGTACAATACCTGGGAATAAGAATCAAATTCCTATTCATCGGCCTAAGTTGCATGTTGCTGTAGATAATGTCAAAACCGAGGAAGCAGATGACGTTTTTCTTAGTCCTACAACGTAAGATTACTTTACTTTCGTCTTTTGGCTCTCATTTACTCTATAGGATGTGAAAATCATATGAAACCAACATATTTTTGGACTCTACTTCTCGAGTAAAGCAGATTGGTGTCGGTCCCAGGTAGAGGTAGAGGATAGGTACCGAAAAATAACTGTACCTAATTATTTTTTGGTGAGTGGCAGGGCTCTAGTTTTCACTTCTCTCTCTAAGTATCTTTACTAGACAATGTTTTGGATATGTTGTCCAAGCGGAAACATCTGAACGGTCAGTGTGATTTTTTCATAAGCGCTTTTTGACGGGATCGACGATTTTGAAATGGCGGACATTAAAAAGCAACGTGTTAACATTAAGTTCTATTTTATGTTAGAGAAATCTGTAGCAATGTTTGGGAGAGCTTACAAAATATCAAGAATTCTGACTGCTCTTACAATTTCTAACACACACTCAAATGGTAGGCCCTCAAATTTTTAGTCAAAATTCCTTAGCTTAAACCAGCTTAAACTCAAGGATATTTCAGTGAGTTCTTCCAATTCATCGATTGTTCTACGACGATCAGACATGATCGCATCACGAATTTTTTAGTGCTTTCAGACGTTCTGAAAATCGAGGGGCGTCGCAGTCGATGGTCATTTTTAATTGCTATTTGACCACTTTTAAAATGAGAAAACAACTCGTAAAGCTTCGCTTGGCTCAAAGCTTCCTCCCCGTAAGCTCTCCGAAACAATACGACAATTTCCGCTGCTGATTTCCGTAACAGGAAACAAAACTTTAACGACTGTCATTGCAAAATGCCGAACACGCCAAACAGCGCTTACGGAAAAATTATACTGACCGCTCAAATATTTCCCCAAAGATGACGCTTGGGTAACAGATCCAAAAAGGTGTCTAGTAAAGATATCTATCGGGAGAAGGCTACCAGAAAATAATTGTCATTATTTTTGGGTACCAAGGTTAATCTAGTTCTTGGCGTTCTTAAAAGATAAGGATTATTATTTATTTTCATACCTTCTAACGGATTCATAAGATTTTCACATCTCATAAGGAAAATATATTACCGTTTTCTATTTAATTTATAATTTATTTTGGGTAGAATTCCGGCAAGTCCGAACAGGATATCCCGGAAACGACCGCGTTCTGAGCCTCTTCAACTTCCGGTAGTCCACCAATCTCGTCTTCGGGCAGCCAGAGGTCGACCGCCTGGTGCTGCACCCTACACCCCCTTACCTATGCTGAATCCGTCGAGGCATGGTCCTGGACTCTACTGGAACGCTAAGTTGAAAACTACAGTCGCCGCCAATACCCAAAGTATGATGCCAATAAGTTTGTCATGATGATATTATAATGAGTAATGATTGTTACAGATAATCAAGATGATAGTTCTATATCGTCGACCTGTGAATCAATCCCTGAGAGTGACTCAACGCCTCATATAAACGTTGGGTCTTCGTACCAATGTTCTATACCTCCTTGTAAAGTTGGGAGAGATAGGGATGACCGAGAACCTACGTATGAACACCTCCTGTGGGATCCTGGTATCAATAATTTTTGCACTGATAATGAAGGTAAGTGTTGAAAACAATTATATCAAAATTATGATCACATAATATCTGATTGAAAATTCTTAGTTTTACTAAATAAATAACATTTATTTACTTCACTATTACCAGTTTGAAGATACATTATTATATTATTATATTACAAGAGGTGGTCTCCTGTGGATCCCTGTACAGCGACCTGTAGATCTATTGTACCCTCCAGATTTACTCCTATTCTAGGAGTCCTGTTTGTTTAATAAACTCCAGATCTAAATCTTTTAGCATATCCTGCTGGATCTTTTCTGACCACAGGATATTATATCTGCTGCTCGTAAAGGCTTCACAGTGACATATAAGGTGCTGAGGGATTTCTTTCTCTTCACTACACCCCCTGCATGTTGGTTCTTGTGTTAGTCCTATCGTGTGTAGGTGTTTGTTTAGTAGACAATGTCCAGTTAGGAGTCCTGTTATTAATCTAACGTCTTGTTTTGCTCATTAGGAGTAAACGTTCCGTTCTTTTCTTTGTTGGTTCATTTAGGAAGAGCTTTGAGTGTCTCTACCCTGGTGACTCCAACCAGTGATTCTTGTGCCATTGATTCAGCAATGTTTTTATTTCCAGCTTAACTGTCTCCGCTGAGATTCCGAAAGACGGTTCTGGTCCTGTGAAAGGAAAACTTGTCCCTTTCTTAGCCAGACTATTTGTTACCTGGTTTTCTTCGATCTCTGAATGCCCGGGTACCCATATTAATTTCAATTTGTTCCTCGCTCCTAGTGCATTTAATCTATGGATGCACTGTAGAACAAGTCCAGATTCTGTCTCACAGGATTCTAGTGTTTTTGGTGCGGCTTGGCTGTCTGTTACTATAGAGATTCTTCTGTTGCTAAAGTGGTTGTCTAGTAGTAATTTGGCTCAGGTTAAAATTGCGTACAATTCTGCATTGAAGATACATAGTAGGCTCGCGTTTGCCACGGACAGGTCTTTGAGTCCCATATATTGTTGTTTTTATACGTTCGCAAATGCAAATTTGTTTCATATATATAGCGCTTTGTATTCCTGCGAGGCGGAAATGTCTTGCTTCATTTTTTATATCTTCATCTCTTAATAAAAATAATAATTTGTCCTTTTCAGTTGACATGTACTTGGATTTCGCATGCTGTGCTGCGGTTCCAGGTGGCGGACGAAACAAAGAATATGCTTTACACCTACTTCATATGTGTGGTGGTAATATCCATGTAAGATGCCATTTCTATTAGTTCTTCAGTTAAACTTATATTATTTAATTTTTTTTTGTTTGTTTGTTTATAGGAGGCAATGCTGAAACTAATGCAACCAACGCCGTCATTACCACCAGACCACCCGCTGTTACACTATCATTACTCCGAGAGTGACCAATGGACAATAGCCGAGACAGAGGCCTTCCATCAAGCTATCCTTAAACACGATAAAGACTTCTTCAGTGTTTCGAGAGAAGTAAGTTACACTATTGAATTAGAAATCGTGTTATATTGCTCTTTTTTATGTTTTGTTTTCAGATCGGGTCAAAGTCCGTAAAACAATGTATACAATTCTACTATGTTTGGAAGAAGGTATGTGTGGATGAGTACCGACGGCTTCGGTTAAATCGGGAGCAGAAGGGATATGGGAGTGGGAAATCCTATGCAGAGGACTTTGAAGAAAAGCCTTGCCTGGATACCAAATTGCTTGGGGTGAGTACTGATTTTATTTTCAAAATACCTAATTCAAATATCATCGCAAATTGGTATATATAACAAACTAGTGTAATGTGAAATAATATCATCTAGTTGACGGAAATCACCAAATTTGTATTATAGACCCTCTGAGCATATCTCGTTCCTTAGGCCGGGTCGGGTCTAAATTGAAACTAACATTGTTACTTGTAGCTAACATGTTGGCTAATATTTGTTAAAAGATGTAGAATGTTAGTAGGTTCGCACTAACATTTTGTGAAAAAAAAAATTGATGTTACCGTTTCTTCGATGTGCAAATCTAACAAAAGAAAACTTTTCGACGTTTTCTTAAAACTGTGGCGAACGTATTTTATTATTGTATGCGGAGGTCAAGAAGAAAGACAGCTAGAGTAAGGTCAGGCAATTGGAGAGAGAGAGAAAGAGAAACAAAGGGTTTTGCTTTCTGCGCAACAGCTCATGACGTTTAGCACTGGCCCTAATTCTTACAAACATTTGTTCACGGACCATGTTGCTGAAAATTTGTTCGCTAGCAAAAAATATTAGCTAACAATGAACGTTTCAATATGAACCCGGCTTGCGAGAATGATTATACAACATTTTTTGATGATTAATATTGTTATGATCAAATAGAAATTAATAGTATTTTAATTAATTAGACTCCGATTGTGATGTAAGGACTATTCAAAAACTAGACATGTTACCGCAGACTGCTCAGTGTTTATGAAGTAGCGATCGAAGTACACCATGCGGTTTCTAACATTGCATATTACCGAGGCCACAAGAGAATACAGGCCTGAATGCTCAATTCGTGACTTCATAGCTAGCCTCTTGCTGTCACGCCACGCGTCGAACGGCAGCAGTGTAAGCATAGGAAATATACAAAATTTTAAATAAACAAATAAATAAATATATCATCACGGCATATTGCGCGTGCGGGCGTTTATCGGGCGTTTATCGGGCGTTACCTGACGGGCACTCATTGCTGGCGGGGGGAGTGCACTACAGGGGTCAATATTGTACCATTTGAACAAATAGGATTGTAAAATGTGTATAATAACTATTATTATACATAACTAAACAAATTAAATAAAATATGAATTATAAATGGCCAGAATATACGAATAAACTCACGTTTTACTTTAAATTATTTATAGCTATTTAAATAATACAAGAAATAATAATAACATCAATAAATCTTTAGATCTGGAGCTAACAAATGAAAATAATATGATATAGAACATGGGGCCGCGTGCTTAAGTGTCAGGTCGCGAATCTGGGGAACCGGATTCGATCCCGACCGACGCCAAATATTTCCAATTTTAAATGGCACAAAATTGACCCCTGTGCTGCACGCCAGCAATGAGTGCCCGAGAGGTGACGCCTGGTAAGCGCTCGCACGATGCAAATATTTCATCATTACTGATATCTATGTACAAAGCAGATTGGCACATCCAGCAATGGGTAATAAGCCGTGATGATATATTTATCTATTTATAGAACATAATATGAAAATGATAATAATGAAACGAAAAATGAATGGCATACACATATAGGTATATATTTAAAATAACCATTACTTTGGAGTAAAATACATATTTTTTTAAACTGCTTTTTATTACAAATTTGTTCTTTACAGTTTTTTCTAGAATTATTTAGTAAAACATTGCTGAATATTCCTAAAAATAATCATAATTAAATTTGATATTCTGCATAATATACATTCACCATATATTAGGAAACTTGTTTAGCTTCTAATTTCTTTAATGTCAGGTATATCAATTTAGTCTTGTTACCGTAATTGCTTTTGCACATTGGTGCACAGCATTTTAAAACCATTTTTGCAATTTCCTTCAACGAAAACCAACCAAAATTTGACGTTCCGTGTCTGCTGTAGCTTGACTGTTTTTAGAGGGGTAGACTAGCGCGCTGGCCACATAGCTTGGCGTGACGCATTAAGCAGGGATAAGCATTCAAGCCTGTATTCTCGTACGGCCTCGATTGTACCCCATTGTTGGGTGTGCAAATCTGTTTCGTACACAAATTTTGATAATATGATTATATGAATATTCGTACCGTGCAGGAGTTTACCGGTCATAGTCATTATTGTTTATTTCATTTACATATCTATCATGGATTGTAATAAATTATAATTATTATAATACATATTAAATATTTGCTATTTTGTGACAGATTGCTGAAACGGAATCACCGATGTCCGTAACAGATCACAGGCATTTTAGTTGCGATTATTCAGACTGTTCTGCAGTAAGTTCATTTTTCTTACTGAAAGGCTTTAATAGAAACATTTCCTTTCAATTTCGCGAATCATATTATTATTGTCAATAGAACGGGTACTTATATCATTGTTTAAATTAAAGCCTTATGTATATTTCTCTTTTAGTTTAAATAATTATTTATTTTTTCCATTGGTTCTTTCTAGATATCCAAGCATGATTCATGCACTAAAATCTTGCAGACCTTCAATTCCCGAGCGGCTCTGTCAGGCCACATTCGCATTCATAGCGGAGGTGTGCGTCGTTCGCCAACCCCCACTTCTCACCTGGAAAGGCGAGTAACCAGCACCCCCACACCAGCCACGACAGAACTCTCGGAAGAGTTCCCTTGCAAAATTTGCGGGAAGTAAGTGCCTGTTCTCTCCTCCATAACGACTAGCGTAGATAAGGTAAATGATTAGTGTTCATTTTCCACTGTTTGATGGTTTGATAAATAAAGTGATTGAACATCCAGTGGGCGGACACGAGGTACTTCAATCTACGCTACTTCAATATAGTAGACGCAGTGTAAAAACAAATAGTATGACGTGAATTATTACTTGCCATTGCACCAACTAAAAAATAATGATATAATTAATCTGTTACTTAAAACTAAAGAATTGTATGTCCATTATTACAAATTTACCAAAAAAGCAGTAGAATTTCTGCCTCTTATGCCCAGTTTTATAAAAGATGGATAAGTAAATTACTAGCAAAGTAAAATTTACTCTTAAAGTAAAATAGTTTATTCCGGAGATTTTCGTTTTATAAAACAAGAATAAAAATACTAGCTAAGTAAATCTAGAGGATAAATTACTCCACCGATTTTCGAGGAAGTAAATTTTATTCTGTAGATTAAATTTGACACATCAACATTAATTAAATTAAATTCATTATAAATTTCATCTCTTGCATTATTTTTACATTTATTTATTTATATCCAATATATTTGCTTTGTTTATTTCTGAGTAATTTTCCCCGTTCTTTCTTTTTTCCATGTTAGTTGACACCTGACACTTTATGACACACTTTATTTTCTATTTTGACTTTTGGATTTATTTCGTGTCAGGAACATACAGAATGCAAAATTATTAAAACATTTTGCGGCACATTGCTTGGAATAGATTCTCTTCAGTTGGAGATTAACAGTATAGTCAGTAATGGTTTTAAGGGATACCGCCTAGTAATGTTTTATCCTGGTTTTATCAATCTCTCTTATGCTCCAGTAGTGGAAAGATAAGCCGGTATAAGAAACCGTAGCCTAAGTGTACTTCGGTATTCACACACTCTTCATGGATGCTCTTTTCCTTGTCCCCAGTTAGAATTGTAGTTGCAAATTCATAAGAAAATAAAATTTTATTACCACTCTGGCCTACAGGTTCTTAATATAGTAAAAAACAATATTAAATGAAAAAATCACAAAATAATAACAGATGTCATGTCTCTGTTGGTAAATCACTAGGGTAAAATATTTACTCTGCAAGTAGTTATTTTACTCTGTAACTTGTTTTATAAAACAGACATTTTTATTTACTCGTCGATTAAATTTACTTTCAAAGTAATAACTCAGCAGTTTATTCGATGTTTATAAAACCGGGCATATATTAAAAAAACAGTAACAAAAAAATGAACATACGATTATTTAACTAAGGTATAGATATTATAATATAAACAAACTAAACAACTAAAGCAAATTTTACATTTATCAATAGTTTAGTCAATATTAAAAACTTAGCGACGGTCTAGTATTTGAGTTTGAAACATTTGTATCATACTTGTGAATTTTTACGTAAATTTTAAATACTTAGTAAGCCGCTGAATAAGCTGGAAATAGAGCATATTCTATTGTTCACGAAAGATGACTATTCAAGGTCATTTGTTCGAAGAAAGAATACACAGCATATTATAGCAGTAGCTTAGCAACATTTTATATTAAAAAGAGAAAGATTATTTGAAGTATGTCTATTTAATTTGGAGGTCTGATGGATATACGTCAATCGTTAATTTTTATTAATCCAAATACATACCTACATATTTAGTTATGCTGAAAACTGTATTGATTTCCTTTCCTATTGTTCTATTTAATTTTTTCTTTTTAAAATTTTACTATAATTCATTTGTAATGATTAGTTCTTTGACAGTGACATTTATCTGTCAGTTACATATATTTGAATAACTGGCCAAGGAGTTTTGATTGTTTAAAGCATAGGCTCCGGGATTTAAATTATAGACAATTTTATAAATTTATCCATAAAATATGTAGAAAAAGTATTAATGCAAATCTGTAGAAAATTTAATAATCTTAATATTAGAAAAAGGTCGAACTATAAGGTTTTTAAATTTTTTTGACTGATAATATTTGAGTTATAGTGGAGGATCCACACATGCACACATACGCACATATACACATACGCACATACACATACGCACATACACATATTCACACAGACATCATTGTGAAAATGTTAAAATTGGATTCTAGAGACCTTAAATCGTCCTCATTTAACAAAATCTCGATATGTGGTTTTTATACCTCCCTTACCAAGGGTAGCGGGAGGTAAAAAATGATAAATGTGAACGGTTGTCCAGAAATTGGTAAATTTATTACACAATTTTAAGTTTAATTTATTGAATTTGATCAAATTCTTAAAATTGACACATTGACAGAAAAATTGACAAATGTAAAACAGCCTTAATACATAATGGGATTCTAGACATTCATTTAAATTTCTGTAAAATTATAAATCTGTAGCTTATTTGTTATCTACCTACGTATAAATCAATTTCTTATAGGTTTCAATAAAATCTATAAAGATCTATAACTCTCTTTCAAAATACTCAAAGTTGACTTTTGACATCCATGAATAATTTTAAAAGATTAAAAAATTTACATAAAAACTGCAGTAATTAAAATATTTTTTAATATAAAGAACAAAGTACATTATATTATAATAATAATTTTGATATTTCTATAAATTATTTCAAACATTCAAATTCATATTTTATCGATATGTTCAAATAATTGTATAAAATTTCAATTTAATTTACTGCACAAGATCGATATTATTAATTTTTTTGATCGCATAAATTCTTTATTATAATAAACCATGCTTTTCAATTTGATCTACCGCGCACAATCGTTATTATTGATTTTTCTGTGATTTTTCGAAAGTCACAAATTCCATACCATACCTGTCGGTACAATATTTTTGCCATGTATTATTTATATGAGTATTTGGGGGCATGTTAAAATCAAGCCCCTTAAAGAAGGCGTCTGCACTGGAAAAATTAAACAATTTCAGGAATTGTGTGGGAGGATTTGACTTGTGCTGCTAACTGTCTTTAAATATTTAAACTTTGAAACAGGTGTTTTACTGTTTGTATTAATATTTCAGTTAGTGGTTATGTTTTATATTAAGAAACAGTGACATTAATTAATAAATTTTTATAGATTTCTAAAATATGTGAATTAATTTGAGTTTTTGAGTATAATGGGTAAATATTGATTATTTTAATGTTTTTATTATTATAATTATTATTAAAACGTTGAATAATGGTGCAATTCAAAATATTTCACGTTCATAGCTATTTGTATAAATAGATCTTACAATACCTTAATCTTAATACAATATCTAATTTGTAAATATTTTTTGCATGGTATACATTTGATTAATATGTAACGACCAAAATCATAAACGTAAGTAATTTATGATTGTACTTTGGTCGTGCATGTTTCTCTCTCAATGCATGATTTCCATAATCTTTAAACTTTAAATTCTTCCCTTTCATCATATTTAAATATAGTTCATCATGAATTCATTTTAATTATAATAATATTAACATCATTTTACTCTTTACGTGATTATTAAATTTTGTTCATGGGATACGCAATAAAATGGTGTTAATAATAACATTATTATTTTATTATTATCTTTTTGAAGAAGTACGAATGAACACTAACTTAGATCATTTTCCTTTTCATTTTTATAATCTTTTTATTCATTGCGAATGGCCTGAATCTATAGACCATCTTTCCGAAAAAATACAGGAAAAACAGATTTTGATCATACAAATAAAATGATACAACAAACAAATTATTGTAACTTGAAGTACACTTACTATAAATTTAGTGCTGGCTTAAAGTTGTAGGTAAGCTAAGCAGCGGCATTTCCATATAGCCACTTACAACGAAAATTTTGAACCGACGCAGTTTGGGTTCGAATTGCACGTCGGCTTAAAGCTTGCACGAAAGTCCAAGCTTTCACTTCAAGTCGCATGTAAAACAATGCTTTCAAATTGACTATTTGACAATTGTTTGTTTTCGTACGGTTGTATTTGAGGTTGTTCAATACCAATAGTAACATATCCTACCGGCTTTAGTTTTTACGAAGTTTTTTATCTTGATGCTCATAGGTGGTTCATCAAAATTTCAGAAACAAATAAAGAATGATTGTAATGGCACTTTAAGTGTAAATTAAAGGAAGTTCTAAACGTCTAAAGTAATTGAGAATGTACCTCCAGCGAATCGTATCTTTTGTATAGGACGCAGGCGGTCACATGACTTTATTTACCTTGGGGAGCAGATATGGGGGCCCGTATCAAAACGCCAACTGATAATTATGTACAAAACCTACAACTGTTATAATTTTTAATTCAAAATTTCATGAGTTTTTGATTTTATGTGGTTTGTTTGTCACCAGGAGTGTGATATTTTGATTCCCGAAATAATGAAATTTTGAATGACAAAGTATAAATGGGAAATTTCTCTGGTATGGATTAGATGTTTACAATAATCGAGATCTCAATCAAACATTATTTATTCTTATAACACCGACATTTGGTGCACACTCGTACCTACTTCAAGGTAGGTAAGATCTTACAAAATATGAAGGTAGCACCGAAAGTTTCTGCAAATAAATATAACCAAGGTAGCTACGAAAAATAAATGCATGGCAAAACAAAAATACATTCTTATGTAGCAAGGCAGTTCTTGTTACAATTCGTTATCTGTTATCAGTAATTTTCCATGCAGTTTTAAAGTATGCACGTCGTACTGAAAATGCAGTTAACAAGACAAAATTTCCTAGCCATTTTACGATTTTGAAAGTTTGTTCTCTTCAAAACAATGCATCGAAAAGCTTCGGGATGCTTTTGGAAATAAAGAACCTAGTATCAGGTCTGTTTACACCTGGTACAATGAATTTAAATTTCATCGAGTTTCTCTCAACTCAATGACGATTTACGCGAAGATCGACCAATTTCTGCGGGATGAAAACATAGCTGCTATTCGTACAATGATTCAAGAAGACAACCGTGTCACATACAGAATTATACGGGCTTCTTTGGGTATTGGAATGACCGCTATAAATAAAATTTGGTTCGATCATCTAAATGGCAGGAAAGTTTGTTAACGTTGGATACCTCATAATTTAAATGATGGTCAAAAGCAACATTAAAAACATTTTTAAAAAAGTACAACGAAGGCAAATATAAACAAGTGTATGATATTGTAACAGGTGATGAATCATGGATGTATGCATTTAAACCTGAAACAAAACGACAATCAGCTGAATGGGTCTTTCCAACAGACCCCAATCTTGTCAAAGTAAAACGAGTTCGAAGAAGGCCCGGATTACCCATAAGGCCAACCTAGGCCATGGTCTAGGGCGTAGGCACGGAGGGGGCGCACATCGAGAAGATGGATAAATGAGAAAATCTCAAGTGCTGTTGTGCACAAACCAAACTCTATCTTTCTCTTTCTCTCCCCTATTGTCTGACCTTTCTCTAGCTGTCTCTCTTCTTGATTTTCGCATTGCATAGCTCATGACATTTTGCACCACCTCTAGTAGACGACATAAACAGTTACATTTGCTTTTATTATACAAAATCAGTATATAGTAGAGTGATTGGTAAATCCTGTTGAGCTATGACAGTTGTCGAAGATTTTAAATAATAATAATATTTATATACCGGGTGTCGTCTACTTATACTTTTTTGAGTGAGGAATATATGTTGTACCTATGATGTCAGGTTAGTAAGAATGTTGTTGAAAGAGAGACTGATTTATTTTGGATGATATTTTTTATTCTTTCGGGTTTGTGCTAACCCACTAAATGGGAAATGTGTGATTTTTATGTATGTATGTATGTATGTATGTATGTATGTATGTATGTATGTATGTATGTATATATGTATGTATGTATGTATGTATGTATGTATGTATGTATGTATGTCTACTTATGAAACTTAGCACATACATTGGTAAAATTTTCATGACTATAATACTGTAAAACTGTTCAGAATTAAAAACTGCATCTAATAAGTCCAGAATTATTGTTTACATGCGCTTCATCTGAGATATAGAGAAGCAAAATAAAAGTGGTAATCTTTAGCTAGTTATAAAAAGATGATAAATGTAACTTTGATGACTGATAATAGTAGGTATATTGAATACAAATTTCATAAGGCAATCTGTTAACCCCCGAGTTCAACTTTGGAAAACGATCCGCTTTGCAGAGAGTTTTATAAAGGACGAGTGCGATCACAGTTCTTATGAAACATGTTTTTATATAATTTTTTCTATTGGGGTAATTTTATAATTCTATTAGATTTTTAATAAATGCGACTTGTAAAATCAGAGAGGGGGGTGCAGTCATGAATTTTGGCCTAGGGCGTAAAGAAATGTTGGTACAAAAATTATTGCCTCCTTTTTCTAAAAATCCGGTCTTACTGTTAATATTGCATTAGAAGATAGGAAAACAGTAACTTTTAATTGGTACATAACAATTTGTTTGCCACTGGTGTTTGAAAAAGTGTGTGAAAATAGGCCTCGAAGTAAACTAGTATTGCATCAGGATAATGCATCCTCAGAAACTTATTCACAAATCCGTCTTCGTTTATAATTTTTTTGTAAGTTGTCATTACAACACATGCTACCATATCTGCTTCGCAAAGTATGATCAAAGTCTGTTTTTCAGTAATTTTGTTAAGAAGTAGACTATGGATATTCGATGGATATGGTCCAATATTTTGTTAACTAATTCTTCGGTGTGTTTTGCAGAGTGTTCAGTAAGATAAAAAGCAGAAGCGCGCACATGAAGTCCCACCGTCCCCCAGATGTGGAGACGAAGAAGAAGAGTAACGAATTTCTGCCCGGCCTAGTTCCTGATACGACCATATCAAGTCCAGTCGCGCATGCACCATGAAGCCGCCATGAACCCTCACGGATGGTACGCAGACTACCATCGAGCCTACTTACTCACTTCACTCAGTTGGTCTTCTTTTCGTTCTTCTCTAAGGGAAATTATACAGCATGTATCTCGTGGCGCGCAAGATTTTAGATCGGGTGTTAACAATAAAGAAGCCCTGGTAAGATGGTAAGAATACTTTCAATACTTTTATTCAAAATTGGTCTTCTCTTTTTTCTAATTACTCGGTACAAATATTAAATTCTTTACATAGCATAATATAGCCGGAGCCGATATACAAAATTGGGAAATCCGTAACGAAAAGTGACATTGGTTTCGTTATTTTAAGTGTTCTTGTTGGTTATTAAGTGTGTTTATAGAATCTACTACAATTTTATAACTGCCTGTTCAAATTTGAGTTTACAAAGGTCCCGCGCTTATTATTTTTTCGTAGGACAAATGAACTTTCCTTTTTAAAACTAAACTTGATTATTCCGTGGTCGCATAACAGTTTTTGTTAAATTTATTGATACTTTTTTTTATATTTTGGAAGCAAAGTATTATTCCCGAAAGATGACTATTCAAGATCATTTATGAGCCATCTGATATAATATAACTTGCCAGGGCCGCTCCGTGGGTATTAGGCGCCTTTGTGCTATGTTACATTTTAGCGCCCATTTCTTTCATGATGTAAAATTTGCAAATTAAAGTTTAAACTATACTTTTGTTCTTCAAAAATGCTAGATTTAATATATTGATGAAATTTTCCTAGATTCATTCTTGTAATCAATAGGTTATAATCTAAATCAATTGTTGTAATCAACAATTTTACAACAGATTTCAGAATTGTATATGCATTTAATTCTTTGTAAAATGATGTAGGTATTTAAATATTAGATTCATTGAGATTCATTCTTGTAATCAATATTCTTGAGTTATAATCAATATATTCATTGTTGTAATCAACATTTTCCTAGTTATTATTACTAGAGCTCTAATGCAAACAAATTAAAATATATTTTGTTCACTTCTATCACGTTACTTTGTAAGTTTTATAGTAATTTTGTCTTTACAAATAAGAGCATTTTACAAAAATTTACTATTATTTACTTTACTGTCTTGACACGGCGCCCTTCAAAGACAGGCGCCTTTGTGCGGGGCACAACCTGCCCACCCGCACGGCGCGTCCCTGTTACTTGCAGATAACTTCACTGCATTTCGTACTTATAGGCGTGCAACGCGAAATATTTATGAAAATATTTTAAGTGAAGTATTTGAAAATTTCGTTTCTTTTTAAATTAATGCTTTTCTCAAAGTTTTAATTCCTCATTTATGTTTTGGCATAAAACAAAAATATTTGCGAAAATCATAGAATATTAATTAGATTTAAATGTCAACGTCACTGGATAAACATTAGTACAGAGAGCAGTGTAGTAGATAATTACATGTCTGTACTCAACGACATGCGTCACTACTATTTTTAGTGTGTTAGAAAGTAACGTCACGATTTACGTATATCTGTCACACAACATAAATTACATAGATATACGTCAAGTAATCTTTCTCTTTCTAACATGCAATGTTGCTAAGGTACTGCTATAAAGTGCTGTGTATTCTTTCTTCGAACAAACGACCTTGAATAGTCATCTTTCGTGAACATACAGAATGATCAAAAACGGCTGAAGGTCACGTGACAACTTTTGTTCTAAAATAATTTCAAATTATAAATCTTTAAATAAAATCTTTTCATTATGGTTTTTAATGAAGAGCGTGACATATTTCTTCTTGAAGCATATTTTCTTTTGGGTGAACGTAAAGAAGACTGTTCTTAGGATTATTATTATGACAGCTAATAAACATCGAAAGGTATGCCCGTGGAAATAGTAAAGTTGTCATACTAAATAAGCGGCAAATGTCACATTCGTATGGAGTGGCACACTTCAGCTATTTTTGATCACTCTGTACAAAAGCTATTATACATTTTGTCAAAATTGAAACATGACCATATTATCTGTGCTATTAATTTCAGTCTCAGGTAACATTGGGACATAGGTAATATATTTTTTAAAAATTTATTTTAGCAATATTTAAAAATATTGAGAGAGAAAAATAAGTCGCAAAAATACAATTTAATTATTAAAAATACAATAAATTTTCGTTCTTTGTTAGTTATGTTTTGCTATGATAACTATAAAATAAATGCAATGTTTTCAGTTTTATTTAATATTGCTATTAGTTTGTCTAATATGTAAATTTAATTCGGTTACTGATATCTACAAATATTCGTATAAATTTAAATTGTGCTGCATAGATTTACACAATGGTAACTTTCGTTTTATATATATATATATAAAATTATATTTGAAACACCCACTTACCTAGACCTTGAGTACCTACCTATATATTGAAAGTATTTGAAAGTAATTATATGTGGTTATTATGGGGCTATTTATTGAAATACAAAACTATTTAAAAGCTAAGAGATATATGTTGTATAAAATATAAGTAAATTTAACATAAAAAGATATAGTACACTATTATAATTTATTATAACCAAAATATAAATCATTACAAACATAAATATTTTTGACAAAATCAAAAAATAACGTTGTATTTTTAATTTTTGTGTAATTAGTAACAACAAATTTATTTTCCAGTAACATTTAGTTTGTTCTAATAGTGTATTACATCTAATTGATGTTGATTTTACATTTCGCTCACAATTTGTAAACCAATAAGTAACTGATAAGTTATGGACTTTTGTTAGCTCTTAGTGACAAGTACAATTAAGTTTTGTGAGTTATTGTATAAAATAATAGCTCGAACGTATTTTGCGCAGGGTAAAATTACTTTTAAAATTTACAAACACTCTCAATCAACTTTGAATACTCATTGTAGTTACCAAAAGCTCAAAATAACAGTAATCAAACACAGTATTATTTAATACAATATTTATGTGCATTAGTGCCTACGAATATTATTAGTATTCTATGGATAAACAGTACAAGTCATTTGTAAAATCAGTATTTATAAAAATAATCGGTCGTTTGAGAGATGACAGAAGATATTGTACATTGAGTACGTTTACACCAAGCGAACTAAACAGTCAGCTACGTAACAAGATGGCGACGAATGGTACCAAACATTTGGTACGCAATTGGTACACACTAATATTTGAAGAAATTTTATAAATTTTAGTGATAGAAGTAAAGAGACAAAATTTATTTGTAATTTTTAACAAACGACCATTTCACTTAATTTATAAGTAGAGTGCGTACACGTTCAAATAAGCCGGTTGTCATCACTCGGCTAACAATGCCTTCAAGGAATTGTTCAGTGGCGTGTACAGTGTTCATTTTTCTTTATTAATATTCTTTTGTTAATACAAATAATTACAATAATAAAAATCAACGACATTTTCAATTCCCCTGTCGTACACCTGACGATCGATGACGCAGTTGGCTTGTTCTTTCGTGTATGCACTCTAAGTAAGTAATAACCTAAAAATATTACATGGTCATGGAGGAAAATAAGGCCCATCTTAATTAAAAATGAAATATTTTAGATATTTAGTAATATTTGTTCATCTGAAACTATTTTATTGAAAATCTAAAAGAGTACCAAATGTTTACCTACAAAAAAAAATTGGGTCGGTATTTTCATGTCTGATTAAATTGTCAGGTGAAACAAAAATTTAGTATCGATATTTTTAGCATTTTTTTTTCAGAGCGGTTACCTAAAGTTAAGTACATGGTAACCGCATTTTATTCGCATTACTTGCGGTTACGTCAAACATGTATCCACGGTATGTAGAGGCGATTTCGGGCGACAACCGTTCACCTGCGGTATGTTGCATTCAGGTACGTTCACACATTCGGGCGCTAGGAACAACATACCCGGTATGCTTGGATCAGTGCTCACAGCTGAACGGGTTTGCGAGTCGGGTCAGCTCTCTGTTCACTATTTCTATCTCTTTTTATCATGTGTTTTTTTGAAATGCCAAAAGTCAAAACAGTCGGAGTCGTGGTCTTATGTCAAACAGGGTGACATTATTTTTGTTGACTCTTTTTTGGACAAATATGAAAAAAACTATCTTTCTCCATTAATGCATTTTAATTGTCAGACACTATTTTTGACAGTTTTAAATGTCGCAGAATATACATAACCACAAAGCACGGTGTCAACAAGTGAACCAACGATTTTTGGCGCCACCATTAACCATATCATACCGTAACTAACCGTAAGTAATCCGAAGAAGTGAACGGGTATGTCGTCCGAAATCGCCTTTGGACAGTTTACTACAGCTATCCTTTTCTAGCGTTTTAACAGTTTTGACATTTTGACAGTTAAGTACTTTTCAGTAAATGTAAAAATCTGCAAATTTTTTGTCAATGTTTTTTTGTAATACAATACGCTTTGTTTAAATCATGTATCACACTATGAACCAGATAAATAATTTATTGGTATTACTTGACTGTTAGTATGATTGTAAGGATGATGAGAAATAATTGAGGATGCAGTCGTGGGAAATAGTAATTTAATTAACTTTCCTACGTTTATATAGATAACAGTTACCTTTAGTTGTTTCCGATGAATGCATGCATTTTATTACCTCTGAAATTTTTTGACATTTTCATCCTTACGTTTTTTATTTTGTAATGATCTTATTTTCCAACTGTACTTTAACTATCCCTGATGATGATTCATTTGGAATCGAAACGTAGGAAAGTTAATTAAATTACTATTTAATAAACACTGTTTACGAGGACAAGATAAATAATGACAAATATCTGATAATTTAACAGTAACAGTGCATATTTTATGCCACAAGGTTACTGCACGGTTAGCTTATATGTAACCCGGTTGCAAATTTGTAACGAGCGCATTCAATAACTAGCTGTTTTTTGGCGACACACTGGTTTGATGCTGGTTCGTAGTGTTTTGAAACTTATTATTTTCTCGAATGAAAACGATGCAAACAATGACGTCACACTACGACCGTTTTGAAATAGTTTTGGGGGGAGAGTGCGAGGAGGTTTAACCCTAACAATTTGCTCAGTGTTTTTTGTAAACAAACTTGACAGATTCGATTCATTCGAAATAATGAATAGAAATCTTCTTCTAAATATATGTCTATCCAGTTTATTATTGAATTGCTCTCTATATCACTACTATCCCTTAAAAAATGAATGAAATTAATTTGCATAGTCATAGAATTAATTTCAACAAAATTTGCACTTCTTGATCTTCAACCCTATTGACAAATAAACTTTTATTTGATAACTCTGTATGTCAAATTCAAATACAACGATATTACGTCAACTATACATTTTAGCGAGTTGAAAAACGATGACGCCAGGTACGAAAACGGTTTGAAAACCTTGTTGAATACGGTTTACCGCCAAAAAAGCTTATATAATAAGGATGGAGTGCAGGTAACACGCTACAACGCACACTCGAAAAACCGACACGAAGCGGAATACAGACGAGCACCGAATCTTCGCGGCGAGCAGTCCATCCACACATTCGACATTTGACGAATGTTTGCTTGGGATTCGTCGAATGCCGAATGTATGGTCCCGGCTTTGCTGAATAATAAGCGCCTTATAGCATAGTATAAGTTGTAAAAAATTATAGATGCTACATTTTTGTTTTAACTGATAGATAACAGACAGTTCAAGCAGAGATGAAAATACTATAATAAAATGTAGTATGGGAATAGTACGCACGGTGTAAACGTAGTCATACATTTACTGAAATAACTCTGTTTTTATGGGAAACATAACGCGAATCAAACTTTAATAACAAAATATGCCAAATCAAAGATAAAAAGATATAGTTTTCATATACTATCGTCGTATAATTTGGTTTTATATTGATTTGTACTGCCATGTAGGGTTTGTGAGTGTATGTGTTGCAAGTCAACTTAATGAAGTGCCTTTAAAATTGTCGAGTGAGACAAAAATCACATACATCTCGTTGCTTTCGAGATGAGGAAGCGAGGAGACGTATCGTTTACATTCAAATCAGATAAAAACATTCAGAAGCGATCTGGTTAATGAAATGTATTATCTGCGAGCAATAGATATGAATTAATTGAAATAATCAAATATCATTAACGGCCATAAATAAATTTAGAATATACGTACAGTGAGCGTGTGATGATGATGAGAAAGAATCAAGTCATGCACATGATAGTTGATGCCATCAGGGCTGTACTGTTTACTCTGTGTTGTGATCTTTTTAAAAGTCTATTACTATGAATCTATCTAAGTATATATTATTATATGAATATGATTATTTATGATTCCGAACGTACATACGTGACTATGTACGCGTAGTGTTGCATGGAGGGTTTGGGCAGTCTGAGAGACAGAGGAATCTAGGCATTTCCAGAATAAAATGACAATCCTTATTCATTTCTTAGTGTTTATGTATCGGTGTATTTTCTAAGTGTCTCAGATAGACATTAAACGTAGATGTTAAGGTTGCTAATGTTATATCATGTTACTTGTTGAATGTTAATACTGTTTTGTAACCAGTCAGTAACCCCTTGAAAGCCTGGTGAAGGCTGTCTGTTTGTATGTTTTTAAATGCTCATACGGAAATGAGAATAATATGCGTTGTTAGGTTAATGTACGTTATATAATACTATACTAATGGTACAGTTATTACGTGGACACAGTTGTTCGTTGTTGCTCAGATTCCTCTGCAGGTCCGCAGCAAACACAGGATTCTCCATTAATTGCAATAGGTTTTTCAAATGGAATCAAACAAGTTGTTACTTTATTGACTACATTTATAAACTTCAATTTGAGCACTTACTCTAATGATATTCATTATGGAACCATTATGGAGTACCATAATGGATCCATTAGGTTTTGCACCTAACGAGAAACTTCTTTACGGACAAACTAAAACAGCATATCTGGTATATAGATCTAAATTTTACTTTATCATTGATTCACGCCAACAAATCAATTTTTTATGTAATTCGGATCGTACCCAATCAAACAAATATGAACTGATGCCCTGTGGTGTTGCCGCTTCTTCATAAGTTAGCATTTCCAACAATGCCCCTGAATTGGCAACAAAAAATCTCCAGTCCCTACTTATTTGATAGCAACTATAGTACCATAATGATTGACATTACAATCTTTATGACAACTAACTAATTTCGTGAGTTGTTGTCTTTGAACTCTCCAATAGGATATTGAATTGTGCGTTCGGCTTGTTAACTCTAATGGAGTTGGAGTGGAGTACGGAGCTTTGTCACGTGACCTTAAATCTTTCGGAACATATAGTAAGCGTTCGGCTTGCATAGGAGTGTGGTAAATTAACTGTCAGCTGTTATTTTAAATTTACAGAAAAATAATTGTAGGTACTGCATTTAAATAATAAAATATTTAATAATTACCTATTTATTTATTTTATAATCCAGATAACATATGAATTATATATAAAAATTAAAAATAATATATCACTCTTCCCTATTTTCTCAGCATGAATACAGAGTACCTATTTTTTAAAAAAATACTTACAACCACAATACCGCTAAGAAAAATAGCTAAACAAACGAGGCTCTAAGACACATCACGATTAGCACAGAACCCTGTAAAAATTAAAACTCAAACTTTCTATTAGCCGTCAAAAAATAACCTAATACGCATGTGCACTCCTTGAGTCCCATGCTAAGAGATAGAGTAAATGGAGTTAACTCTTTTATCTCCACTCCGTTTACCCGAACGATCAAGGAGTGAGATCTATTTACTCCACCGTACATACCTGAACGGTTATAGGAACACTTGGAGTCAAAAGAGTGAAAAGCGTTAGCAAGCCGAAACCACCAATAGAGCGCGAGCAAGCACGTGACTCGAGCGACCTTGACTTGTTTAGATTCAGCTGATTTGTGTGCGCATGTCATTTTGACAAGAACAATGTCACGTTGACAATACCAATATTTTGACTTATTTTGATTTTGAACTGCTTTAATGTTATGTTACAATTTTTAGGCAGTAAAATATGTAAAATTAAAAATAATAACATTTTAGCAGTTAAAAATCAAAGTAAATCAAAACATTGGTCTTGTCAATGTGACATTGTTCTTGTCAAAATGACATGCGCACACAAATGAGCTGATTCCAAGCACGTTAAGGTCGCTCGAATCACGTGTCTGCTCGCGCCCTATACGAGGGCAGTTTACAAAAAAATTTACCTAACCATGAAACAAAAGGCGACCGATAACAATTTTTTGTTGTCAGATTTGTGTGACATTTTTAAGTTCAAACAGTAAGTTGCATTCAAATCGTATTATTTATTTTTGTTTAGCGTAGAATTTTGGGTTAAAAATGAACGAAACTAAATTGGAGTGTGATCTTAACAAAAGAAAGCAATGGTCCTAAAATTATTCATGTGTGAATGGTGGCCGTGTATGGGCAAAAAGCCCCAAATTATTTTAAAGTAAAATTTTGGTATAAACAGTTAATATGGGGAAGAGATGCGATACAGATGATCCAAAATCTGGTCGACCACTTGAATCACGAACGATCGGCAGTTGAAGGTTTCTGTTATTGCCAAGAAACTGTATTTATCTGAAACCAGTATTTAGAATATTTGCTTGATGATTTGAGCATGAGAAAGGTGTCTTCATGGTGGATACCCAGACTAGATCACAAAGCGCGTAAAGTTAGACATTATCAGGAACTGCAGTTTTACAGAACTATGCCATCCATCTTATAGCCCCGATTTAGCACTTAGTGACTTCTTTATATTTAAAAGTATGAAAAAATTCTTTGGGGATGAAGATTTGAATCAGACGAAGAGTTAATGTATGCTGTTGACAGTTATTTTGCAGATCTTCCAAAAAAAAATATTTTTCAACGGCTAGCTAGGTAGGTTTTTTATTGGCGAAGACAGAAAACGTCACACGCCAAATTCTAATCTTGAAAAATTCATACCTCGTTTATTACATAAAAATTTTAAGTCGCGTTTCATGTTAGCTAATTGTAAGCTAAGCGAAGTCATATTCTTGTAGCCATTTACAATAAAAATTTTGGCCCAGTTCATTTTGGGTTAGGGTTACAGACAGGCCAAGATTTATGGTACTAGGCGCCCTGGGCACAGCATATTTTAGCACCCTGGGCACAGTGCATTTTGGCTCTCCCTCATATTTGTAAGAGAAGCATTTTGACGTTATTTGTGCTCTTCAAAATTTTGCTCCATGGGCCCGGGCTCAGTGGGCCCATATATAAATCCGGTAATGGTTACACATTGGCTTAAACCAGGCATGGGAAGGGGCTCGAGGGGTTAAAGCCCCTCCCGAAATTTTAATGAATTTAGTTTAAATTTATGCAAATGTATCTAAATGTCTGAAAGTTTATTAAAAATCAAGCATTTTATTCAATCATTATTGCTGAATAAAAGATCAGAAGATTGCTTCTGTATTTGATGCGTTCTATTGGTACATAAAAATAGTATATTAAAGAACGTGTTTTATAAGACATGTTTTTTTCGCACGCGTTAAAATTTAGAAAACGAGCGTTAGCGAGTTTTTTAATTGACAAGTGCGAAAGAAAGTCTTATGAAATGAGTTCTTTATACTATTTTTTATATATTGCGCCTTCTACAATAACATTTATTTACTCAATTTGTGATTATATTTGTAACCATTTGTACATTTTCATGTAAATAATCTTCCCTAAATAAAAATAATAATAATAATAATTTCGACATTATATTATTAAAATGAATTGTCAATTAACTAAAAATAAATTAGGTAAAAATGGGTTAAACAAACGTCATCTAGTACCAACCGTCTAAAACAAAAAATTGCGTGTCGAAATGAAGGTCATTACGATACGCAATCGTAATGACATCATTATGAACGCAATATATAAAATACCAATTTATGTACTTGATTGGTTAAAAAAATTAACGAGTCGTTAAAAGTTAAACACTGAGTTACAGAATAGTCCTGTATGTCTGTTAAAAAATGTCAACAAAATGATATCCACCTAAATATCAGAACTAATAAAAACTACCATTTCAAGTGCGAATTAAACAGTGTCCAAAGTAACAAAATGTTTGTGTCCATTGAAAGATCTATTGCGCTTGGAAAATTCTTAGCAGGCGTGGCTCCATTGCTCTTGCTCATCGTACCCGTATCGTATCCCGTAAGTGTTACGTGTACCTCTACATGAGCTGGCGGCCACGCACCGAAGGCCTCACAGTACTCAGTATTCTTCAACGACTTTGTACATAGCCTCATTGATTCTTTAAGTGTTACGTACAAATTGAATTAGGGATGAATTTACAAAAAGTCTGTGTTCCCGTAAACAATGTGATATGACTAGATGCTATTACTAGTGAAATATATAAGGATCGATTCGATTTGATTAGTTGATTGAGTGTATCAGAGAATCAGACAGTTGAGATTCAGAACGGAAACGGAAAGAAAGTTCTAGTTGGATTTCGGTGGCCGCCAAATCATTAACGACACTAGGCGTTTTTTATTCAGCGTTAGAAGTAAACCTGGTAAAGAATTAAACGGTTACATGCCTGGTTACTATACCTATCTTATCTGTAACTTTTTTAAAACAAACAATATTTAATTTTTTAAATTTAAATATCAATGTTACACTAAAGACATTAATCATATTTCAATAATTAGTATTAATAAAAATGCCATCAGTTAAAAATACTTCCTCTGTCCTAAATTATGGTATGGGCAATCCATTCACGAAAGGAAGAGAATTTTGAACTAATTCTCATTCTGTTGGTTCGCAAATTAGTTCCAAATTCTCTCGCTATCGTAAAGGAATTATAGATTCTACTTCATTTTGGAATCATAAACTTGTTTATTTTATTTTGGAATCATAAACTTGTTTATCTGCCCTTAAAAACGGGCGCAATTTGGCTTTTATCGCCCGAGAGCTTATAAAGTTGCCAAGCAACATCTATTCAAACGTCAAAATCGTTGTTTTTATATAAATGTCAGACAACATAATAGATTCGATAAAATACATTTTTTGACCACCGTTTCTCTTAAAACTATTCGTATCCTTTCTCGTATACGTCTTTTCACTTCTGTGGAACCAGCTTGCTCTGAGCAGCGTCAAATTCATTAGATATTTCTTTTGAATAATCGATATCTTCCATTTTCATTTGACACTAAATTAAAATTTGTTATAAACAAACAATGTAGCTAGAAACCACAGCATACTTAAAATTTACAACGCCAGCATGATACCGAAAATATACCCATTGAAACCTTGAATTTCGAGAACCAAAATAAAATAAAAAGTTGTATGTACCACGGGCATAATCAAGATTATAGCACTCAGGAAAATTAAAGCTCTCCGCTACGCGTCAAGCTTTAAATATTCCTCCGTGCTACAATCTTATAATTATGCCCTTAATACATAAATAACTATTATCCGCTCTCAAAAACGAGCGCAATTTGGCTTTTATCGCCCGAGAGCTTATAAAGTTGCGAAGCAACAGCTATTCAAACGTCAAAATCGTCGTTTTTAGATAAATGTCAGACAACATAATAAATTCGATAAATCACATTTTTTGAACACCGCTGATCGTAAAACTATTCGTACCCTTTCTCGTATACGTCTTTTCACTTCTATAGAACCAACTTGCTCTGGGCAGCGTCAAATTTATTCTATATTTTGAATAATCGATATCTTCCATTTTCATTTGACACTTAATTAAAATTTGTTATAAACAAACAATGTAGTTAGAAACCACAGCATACTTAAAATTCACAACGCCAGCACATCGATACCGAATATATACCCATTGAATCCTTGAATTTCAAGAACCAAAATAAAATAAAACGTTGTATGTACCACGGGCATAATCAAGATTATAGCACTCGGGAACATTCCCCCGTGCTACAATCTTTTGATTATGCCCTTAATACATAAATAACTATTTTGTCGGAAAGCAATAACGATTACTTTTGCGCACTTTTTGCACTGATCGTTTTCTGCTTGTCATTGAGTGCAAAATTTAGTCAGCAGATGTGTTTTCAGCTTAAGAAAAAGTTGCACTGTGCGATTTTGTGCACTGACTCCCTATGCAAGTGCAACAGTGTCAGTGCAAATATGGCGGCTAAACTAGCAGTGCCATCGGATGAGGGTAGAACTCGTTCAGTGTGGTCACGTGATATGTTGCACTCAGTGCCCACTTGCACGGTGTAAGCTGAAAACGCTAGATTCGTCTTAAACGAAATGTAAAAATGAAATAAAAATTCGTATAACAATATAAGAAATTTGTCACAACAATTCCATAAAGACATATTGATAATGAACAGTTTCAAGTACTCATTGAAGATTTTTGTAGATTCATATTTTTTTAAAGTTTTTCTATTCATAATTAGGTAAGCGCCATGTTTTTAATTTTAAAAAATAGCTGTTTTGTAAAAGAAAATATTAAATCATAACTATTAACATACCTAGGAATGTTATGAGTATCATAACTGCCGCAGATGTCGGTTTGAAGTCCGAACTCGTAGAGCGAAAATTTTAAGACTTGTTATGATTCATAACATCCGTGATTTGTTCAATAGTTTATCGGTTTCAAAAAATGAAGACATTATTATTAAATATTATTTTTTGAAATTCTTTTATTAATGCTGCTTTCAGAATGCTATGAAAAACAGAACAATTATTTTGACATAATGTCAATATGACAAATAATTCAAGTTATGTGCTTTATTAATCTTGTTTATTATTTTAGAATAAAGTAAACCGTGTTAAATTATCTATATTTTTGCACGATCGGATTATTTTTTATGTTTACCGATAGTGTTTCCAAGACAGTAGGTCTTATTTACAAATTACTGATCGCTAAGTGATGTGAATCACGCCGGTAAGTGATGTGAATCACGCCGGTAAGTGATGTGCATCACTTACCGTGCAGGAGGCGAGACGGTAAATAAATAAAAACAAAAATCAAAGCTCACTTCAAAAATGACAAATAATTTTTTTTAATATGACAAAATAATTTTCAAATCTTATTTTTCTTTTAAATTTTGTGCGTCGATCGTGCAAAAAATAGTATAAGCATCACGAACGTTAAGGAATTACCGATCTCAGACAAAATCATTGTCTTCGATCGGTAAAGTGTCCTTACCGTTCTTAATACTTAATATACTATTATTAATGAAAAGCGTTATACTTTCATTTTATTTTATTTTCATTTTTTTAACTGTTGTTGACAAGTCTGTATTGTAATAATATTACCGTACAGATACAGTTATTACTTAGTTACCAGCCTAGTTTTGTACATGTAAACAAAGGCTTAATCTCTTGAAACCGGTAAAAGATATTAACATCTAATTAATTATTAAGTACGACAAAATAATAATAGGTATTGATTAATAAAAATCACGGGTATTAATCAATAATAAAAAAATATTATATACTCCAATAACATTAATTTTGTGCTAATAACACACGTATGTCGAACAAACATTGTCTTTATTTTTACAAAAAAATATACTACACGACGTTTCGATTGATAATATCTCTAATCGTTATCAAGTGTAAACTGATAACGATTGGAGATATTATCAATCGAAACGTCGTGTAGTATATTTTTTGTAAAAATAAAGACAATGACTATTCGAGATACGTGTGTTATTATTAGTCAAAATCAACCATTGTCTACAACCTTCAAACATTAATTTTGTACTTCAATAAAGTTCCAAAACTAATTTGGAATCTATATACCATAATTTGGGACAAGTCACACTCACACAAATTGACTCGTAATGCAAAAGCATGAAGATTACATTACATTACACATTTTATATTATTTGGAAGATTTGTGTACCATAATTTGGGACGGAGGGATTAATATAATTTCATTTTATCAGATATAATTTTTGTTATTAATTTTGATACGACAAAAACGTCTGTAGTAACCGGGCAAATTTTATTCACAGGAAGTTTCTGGGTTAGCTGACTAAAAAAGGCCTATAATGTTTCTTACATTACTTATCACTATGTACTTACATGTAAATTTACCTACGATAGTAATATTTTAAGTGTGATTTTGAATCTGAGAACAATCATTCTTGTAAGATAATGAATATTATAATGTTGCTGTGGTCTTTCAAAACAAACTGAATAACATAATACAATACCTGACCTAAATGTCCAAATCCGTTTTCGAATACTCAGAACGTTACGTTCGTAGCCTTCAGTTATTCATGCGAGGTGTAGGTATTCTTTTCTGTCTGAAGAAATTCCAACAAAGAGATCGTTGTAATGTGTGCCTGTATTGTTTCATTTGTGCCAACATTCAGAATATCAAATCTTTTAAGATAGCAGCTGTTTGTATTCGAAGCTGAGCTTAGAAATTGTGTAATATATTTTAGAATAATAGCTTGTATATTTGTACATACATATTGCTGATGTTACCCATTCTTGAAGCACTTTCGTCGAACTGAACATTTTTAAGTTGGAAAATTTGAACTTGTAACTAAACTAGCATAAATAATGTTAACTTGTATGTATATGTATATGCGAGGCAAATGATAATATGATAATTATGTAGTATCATTCGTTGAATTTACTTAACCATTGTAAAAATGTGAAAACCAGATTACCATATAAAAAGTAAATAATATATATTTTCTCATACTTATACAAAGTTTCAGATTTCGACTCGGAAATATTCTGTTTGATGAACTGTGATTTGTAAATGTTTAAATTTTTATTCTTAGGAATTGCCAAAATGATTTGACCCTGCCATTTGCGTGAGTCGTAGGGAACGTGTAGTATGCAATAAGCTAACATAGAAAATATACTCAGTGTTATTATTTAGGACGCTACAGACTATGCGTCTATTCGCGGTTCGTGATGCGCGATGCGTCATTTGTTCGGTTCGTTGTAGTTCGGAGTAATTCAAAGTCTACAGACCATACGTGTATTCGTGATTCGTGATGCACGGTGTCATGATTCATAGTGGGTGTTCGTATTAATTCGCTGGAGTTTGTAAACAAATCCTATACTCTATGCGGTTGTAAATTCACGAGCAGTAATATTAACAGTGAGTTAACAGTCGGTATATGTGGAAAGATCATGTCATCCATCGGAATTCGAACCCAAGACATTTACTTTGCCAGAGTAGCGCCTCTTACCAAATAAGCAATTGGCTGCTCTATCTTCCACTTAGCGTTTAACAGCTATATATCTCTCTGACGTGACGATTGGTAATAATATCCTTAATAGGGGATTCCACCATTTTTTAAATATAATTTCATCAGAAAGTACAAGTAAAACTAAGACTATTGGTGAAAATCCGGTGAAAAAATTCCTATTAATAAGCGAGTTATGGTCCCCCGAAGTTTGAAAATATAGATGTGACGTCTTCGTGGATCTAAAATGTTCTTGAAATGTATGCTATTTTTAAATTATATTTATAAAAAACAAATTAATATTATAACACTAAAAGTCTACATGCTTTATAATTGCAAGTGTATCAAAATTATTAAGTTTAATGCAAGAAATTTATATTTAAATAAAAACTGTTTGAAAATTTTAGTACTGGACTGGTAGCCATTTGTCTGCTATTTGAATTTGTCTACTTCCATTGGTAGTAGACTCCACTCCCTAACTCGGTATTCGTTATATATTTACAAGTGGTCTTTGAGTCGCCAATCAAAATAACATATATGGAATTCATATGAGTGACGGACTGCTAAAACAAAAACCTCCTTATTTCCGAAGTATTTCAATTATATCATTTTATTTCTTTATTAATATTCATTATTAAGCATATACTTTCACTATTTTTTACTAATTTCTCTTAATTCGATTGCGCTGTAATCCCCTTTGAGAGATACATGACAGTTGTACGCTAAGTGAAAGATAGTTTCAGCAATCGAGATAGAGCAGGCAATAGCGCTACTCCGGTAGAGTAGAGGTCTTGGGTTCGTATCCCGATGGCTACCATGATCTTTTTACAATTTATTCTACGTTCTGCCCTGAAAAAATGGAGATCGACAACGATCTGTCAATAGCTAGTGCTATTTTTGTTATCATGGTGCAAAAGTAGAAGAAATCAAAACGGAAACAACGCAGATTGTGGGAAGACCAATCGTATTGTTGTTGAGACTCTTGGGCCATTCTGATAAAATTATTAAAAGTTTAATTCGTAGAAATGCGCTTAATAATTCAAAGAGATTCCTATATCAAGTAAAAAAGATATGGGGGGGCCCTGGATTCAAATCCCAGCGAAGTCATTGAATTTTTCACAAATCGTTTCTTGAGAAATATTCGTTTTCCGGGAATGGACTGTCATATTTTGAGTCAGAGCTCAACGTTTCGCCCAAACTAAAGATAAACATGAACCCTTGTCGTCACCCGGTATTTATAGTATTCCTTGTTCTTGCGGCACAGTATACATAGGTGAAACAGGAAGAAGTGTTCACACTAGATTGTCAGAACACAAACACTGTCTGCACAGGACATAACATCTTATTTGAAAATTCCCCCATTTTAGCTCTTGTCCCTGAGTTTTATAGACGTAAATACAGGGAAACTTCAGAAATATGGAAACATCCTAATAACATCAATCGGGATGATGGCTATTTCTTGAGCCACATGTGGAAACCGGTGATTCTCGGAACACGACACGCCCAGTCTACCATTACGAATTCGATTCCCATTGATCCTCATTAGCTTTGCTCATCTACCGTATCTTTAGATTAGTATATAACTGTCTTCTCAGCCTTCCTTTTGTCCACTTTGTTTATTTGGCCTCTAGCGTGGTTTACACGTCTGGTAACCTTGTAAATTGAGTCTCCCCGTCTTGTTGCTTAAACTCGGCCTCTAGCGTGGTTGACACGTCGGGTAATCTTGTTTAAGACAGTACTAGCCCCCTTGCTCCTGAAGATGCCCCATACGACTGCGGGAAAAAGGTTGAGCTCTGACTCAAAATATGACACAGTCCATTCCCAGAAAACGAATATTTCTCATTACTCAGACTGTGGAAGCCCACGCAATTAATCCTTTCTTGGTTTATTTGAAATCTCCTTGATTCATTTCTACGAAGTAAACATATAAGAAAGATCAAAATTATTATTTAAATTATTAAAACAAAAAATATTACATGCAAGAGACCCTGGAGACGCTCTATAATTAATAAAATAAAGAATAACTACGAGCTGGCGCGCACAAAATAATTGGTGTGCATCGAACGCAAACTTCGTTGAATCGGCGATTTGTGTTTTAAGCCGGCCCCAGACTACTCGCAAGTATTGACAAGTATCAACGATGACGAGTGGTGTCGGAATGAAATTCCTCGTACTTGGCTATGCTCGTGTTCACTCGTACTCGTACTCGGAGTTTCCCATCCGTTGTCGGTAAACTTGGCACGAGTCAAAGGATAATTACACTCGCCTTACCATACTTGCCAAAGCTCCTACATCACTCGGGGAACCTCCTAGATCACTCGGTATTTCTTCGTTAGAGTTCGTATACAATCGCTATATTTCGTGTTTTATTTATTGATAACATCCACCATCTTCTTTTGCGTCTTAGTTTTTTCTTTAACAAAACATACCCCCCACTTAAAATAACATAGGCCGCTCTTGCGACAAGTACGTCGCTGTGGGGCTACCCATCATGATACTGGCAAATTTAAAATTGGCGGGAAATTAAATGACTGCATACAAAGTATTCCCAAGTATTACCGAGGAAGGGGAATTACAAGTATACACGAGTGATTTGGGAGATCGGACTCGGCATTCGTACATGGCCTTGAATACTTGTAAATACTTGTACAAGTACACAAGGCGAGTAGTCTGGGGCCGGCTTTAGTGGTATTCACCAATTTACCGCCTCCAAGAGCGAATCACTACGAACACACGAACCACGTTACAAATCAAATTCGAACGAACTATTCACGAATTGCCCGCGAATCATGCATCGCGCATCACGAATCGCGCATACCCGCATAGTCTTTCGCGAGCTTTTCAGTCCGGCATGCAGTGAAATCACTCAGCCACGTAACCGTAACCACTTCCTTCGTTAACCGTTGACGTGTTATGCTCTTCTCTTGTGTGTTTCATTTGACTGAGTTGCCATTGCCCGTTGCCGTTGCCATGCCATTGAACGTATAACATTACCCTTAGACACCCTCGTACCTGAGCATATACTGTTACCTATCGAACTCATATTTCTAGTGTTTTTTACCTTCATTCATTGGTTATGTGTTGTTAATACTTGTAATAAATCAAATCAAATAAAATGGGGGTAATTAGTGTGTTTGGATGCTGATGATGTAAATATTTAAACTAAGTACCTACCATGTTGCACCCGAAATTGGGTATATTGACATTTAAAATGAGAAAACAGTTCTCACTTGCAGGTAGCTTCCCCAGTTATTTTAGAAAAAAATACTTAAAATAAAAATTGTAGAGCATAAAATTCTGCATGTAAATTGGTAAACAAAAATCATTTCATATATTTAGTAACTGCTTCTAGCAAAAACAACCTTACGCCATTATTTTGAATTTGAGATAATAAAGTAAACTTTTCACCTTCCTTACTGTTAATGATTTTTTTTTAATTTAACTCAAGTTCTTGATTAAATATTAGAAAGTGGATGTTAAGTAAAGCCAAGTACTTTGAAACGAACATTGTTAGCTATCATTTTTTGTTACAAATGTTCAGCAATTACTTATTTATTAGTGATTGTTTTAGGACAATTGTTGTTTTTGTAAATAGGCAAATCAATATAAATACAAGGTGTTTCAAAAATACTGTAAAGAAATTTAAGGGCATATAGTACTGACCAAAATGAGTAAGAAAGCTTATCAACATGGGTCTATAGTTTCCGAGGTTTGAGAAAAATGAGTTTTTATGGGGTTTACGTCTGCTATCTTGAAAACTATAAGAGTTATGACTTTGGTTTAATGTAATTTTTTGTTTACCTTTCAAAATCAAATAATTGTACTATGTTAAATGTTGTGGCAACATTGGCTAATATTTAATTTTCAAATAACTTCGTTACTATTAGAAATTGAGAAAAATGTTTCATATAATTTTTTTTATAGCCTAATCACTGACATAGACAAAATTTTGTTCAATCACTATCTTTGTCAATTTTCTTCGATTTTAATAGTAAATGGCCTCTTTCTCGGAAACAGTTGAAGATCGGACGCATGTTGATTAGCCTTTTTTACTCATTGTGGTCAGTGCTATATGACTACACCCTGTATTATATATATATGTATATATATATATATATATATATATATATATATATATATATATATATATATATATATATATATATATATATATATATATACACGACGCAGCGTAGGGGTTTCAATGGTAAAATCTTAATGTGCAGTTATTTGCTCCCCTAATTATTTTACAGCAAAATTGTATTTAAGTTTTTACTACAGAAAAAAATAATGCATCCGAATATTTTGTTGTTCATAAATTTTCAATTTCCGGAACCATAAAAATAGCCGAAAACCATAACATTTTTGCAAACATCATTGATGCCATGAAACAAAAATTTAAACAAAAACGCAAACAACTGTCATAGATTCTTTACTTTAAACTTATTTTCAAAACGAGGAAAATGAAAACACATTTATTGTAGTTGATGACAACAATGTAATAGTTGATTATAACAATTATAAATATGATCCTTAACTTATTTAAATTAAAAGACATAAAATGTTCAAACAAACCTCCATTAACCATTAAACAATACCCCAATCTGTTGTCAAATTCTTGCCTGACATTTCCTAATTGTTTATGTGATATCTGTTTATATTTTTATTCCATGGCACGAATGATTTTTGCAAAAATGTGTGGATGCAGTATTTTTTTCTGTAGCAAAAACCTAAATACAATTTTGTTCTAAAATAATTAGGGAAGCAAATAACTGCACATTAAGATTTTACCATTGAAACTTCTATGCTGCGTCGTCCAAGTCACCACTCTGTATATATTTGTAAACAGGCAAATCAATGAACTTTTTCTTTTACTAGCACTAATTGTAATTCTCGAAATACTTTTAACTAATTTCTGTATTTACAAAACATACAAAATAAATGTTGGAAATTTCTCGACTGTGAAATAGATTACGTATTTATAATTACTCGAAATCTCAGTCAAACAGAATTACAACACTGACGTTTCGGTGCACTCTATGTCTAAAATAAATTATTGTAGACCCAGAAGAAGATGCAAGAAGCGGTATTTTGAGAAAATAAATGCTGTTTGACCGAGGTTTCGAGTAAGTGTTAACACCTACTACAAAATAAATTTTGTTTATTTATTTATGGGAACAATTGTATGCTCTACAACTTTTATTTGAAGTATTTTTTCTAAAACAATTTAGGAAGCAATTTAAAAGAAAAACCTGTTTTCCATGTTAAATGTCTTTGTATAACAAGTATCGAGTGATACCGGGATAAGGTAGTGCTGTGCGTTATTTTATTCAGGTATTTAGTTTTTCGCATTATCAGCGTCCAAGCTCACCGAATGGGGGGAGTTTGTGTGTGAGAATGCTTCACGAAAATTTATTATAGTCATTTCTTCATGTGCTCATTTTTGTATCAAACAAGTAATTGTCTTTAATCAAATGTCAATACATTTAAAAGTAACAAAAACACTAGCTCAAATGTTTCTATATTTTTTTGACTTGATAATATAATATGTAGGTCTATAGCCATGATTGCCAATGGCGCGTGTGTTCAAGCTGCTGGAGGGTTGCCCACTGTAACAGTTTGTTATCAAATCAAAATGTCAATCAAAATGTTGATCCTCGGTGTATATTGCTTGTTCCCATCCCGTCTTACGCTGGACAAGTCCTCAGCTAGCTACATAAAGTAATAATTATTTATACTCTTTTACATACTTTTGTGATTCGTAATCAAATATCTTTCACAGTGTATTTTAATAATACATTCATTATTATTCTATTATGTTTGTTTTCTAAACAATATTTGTTGTTAAATTCTGTCCAAAGATTTCCAGACTTATTATATAAATATGATTAAATGAAGTGTATATGTATATACTTGTATTATTGTATTGTATGCACAATAAAATATGAAGTTGTACTTATATTTAATCAGACATCTCTTACTATTTTTACGTATGAGGTGAATAGATTACTGGATATCAGTCAACAAAGTTTATTTCTTTTTACCTTCCGTCACCTTTAGGTAAGGAAGGTATTGTCTTTGGTTCAAAAAATTCGATGATGAGTTTTTAATCAATAAGCACGTTTTAGGGTCCCTAGAATACGAATTTACTATTTTTACGATGATGTCTGTATGTGTGTGTGTGTGGATGTGTGTGTGGATGTGTGTGTGCGTGGATGTGTGTGTGTGTGTGTGTGTGTGTGTGTGTGTGTGTGTAACAAAATTTTCGTCTGCGATAACTCTAATACTACAGTTACAAAAATTATAATTTTTTCGTGTACTTCTTCGTTACATCCATATGAAGAGCTGATTAGATTTTGGTTACAGTTGGTCAACCGGAAGTACCATCATTTGAAGATTTTAACAGTTTTTCTTGAAGAAACTATGTTAAATATAATTTTTTCACATTTGATGTTATTATAAATATTAAAGAATGTTTTATTCTCTATACGATTTGACTGCATATCATACTTAATATTAAATGGATATAGAGTTAAAAAATTATAAAGAAATTAAATTTCATAAAGTAGCCATAGCTATGGAAACAGCTACTATATTAAGAAAATTCTGATTGAAAGATGTCAGTGTCAAGTGAAATTGACATAGTGTGTTTGTCTTATAATTTTTACTGGAAATTTAGGATCTTTTGCTTTCTCTATGGAATTTGTATAAAATACATACAACTGCTTTAAGGTAATGTACAAGAAATAATAATAATAATAAATCTTTTATTTCTGCAGATACATTACACTGTATAATACAGAAAACGTCACAAAATAATAATTTTCTGTATGAAATTTGCATAAAATACATGCAACTGCCGGAAGGTAATGTACAAGAAATAGAATATTTAATTTAGCAAGGAACTTTCCGTATGAAATTTGTACAAAATACATAGAACTGACGGAAGGTAATGTGCTGGCCACATCAGATTTTTATACTTTCGTCCGGAACCTCCGATGTTCTAACGAGCCTAGAAATGTATACCCACTCCAGTTGTGACGTCACGTTAGTGGCCCAACTTTACTACAGCTTCACTTGGTTTATTTGGCCTCTAGCGTGGTTTACACGCCGGGTAACCTTGTAAACTGAGTCTCCCCCTTTTGTTGCTTAAACTTGGTCTCTAGCGTGGTTGACACGTCGGGTAACCTTGTTTAAGACAGTACTATCCCCCTTGCTCCTCAAGGTGCCCCATACGACTGCGGGCGAAACGTTGAGCTCTGACTCAAAATATGACACAGTCCATTCCCGGAAAACGAATTATTCTTTTTTACTACAGCGTTTAATGGCAGATACACATTTTTTCAAAATATTGCGAAAGCTATGACATGAAAAAAATATATATGAATATAATATTATAGAAAATAAAATTCTCTATCAAAATGCATTAACAAAAAATCTGATGTGGCCAGCACATTACCTCCCGTCAGTTCTATGTATTTTGTACAAATGTCATACAGAAAATTCCTTGCAAAAGATTATATTTCTTGTGCATTACCTTAAGGCAGTTGTATGTATTTTATACAAATTCCATACAGAAAGTTTCTTACAAAAGATCCTATATTTCTAGTAAAATTATAACACAAACATACATGTCAATTGCACTTGACACTGACACCTTTCAATCAAAATTTTCTTAATATAGCTGCTGTTTCCAGAGTTATAGCATAGCTGGCTAATTTATGATTTTTATTTTTTTTACTCATTATCTATTTAATATGAAGTATAAAATGAAGTCAAATAGTATAGAGAATAAAATATTCCTTAATATTTATAACAACATTAAATGTGAAAAAAATATATTTAACATCTTCTTTTCAAAAAAAAAAAACTTATCATCTTCAAATGAGGGTACTTCCGATTGACCAATTATAACCAAAATACTAATCAGCTCTTCATATGGGTGTAACGAAGAAGAATACGAAAGTATTATAATTTTTGGAATTGTATTATTAGAGTTATCGCACATACACACATGCACACATACACACATACTCATACACACATATACATAAATACACGCATACACATAAATGCACACATACACATAAATACACACATGCACATAAATACACACATACACATAAATACACACATACACATAAATACATACACACACACAAATACACGCATACACATAAATACACACATACACATAAATACACACATACAAACATCATCGTAAAAATAGTAAAATCGTATTTAGGGACCCTAAAACATGCTCATTCATCAAAAACTCAACACCGAATTTTTTGAGCAAAGACAATATCTTTCTTACCTTAACGTGACGGAAGGTAAAAATATTTATGTTCGGTCGTTGGGTCACTGTTGTGACGTCACAAAACTAGTTCCAGACTTGTTAGAATATCGGAGTCTCCGCTCCCTTCACTATAAAAAGTTTAAAATTAACAAACTGTTTCTCTTTCTGAACGATTTAGAAGTACAACTAGAAATAAATTGTGAAAATATCATGTTAGTCACCGGGATTTGATCCCGAGCCTTTACTTTGACTAAGTAACCTTCTTAGCTATGTCTGGTCATCACGATGGCTGAAATGATCTTCCAATTTAACCGCTGATGTTTCAAACATCTTTGTGAACTTGTAATAATTTACTCTTGGTCTATTTTTTTTTATAATTAACAAATTGTTAAAAGTCTATATATTAAAAATAAATTGCGAAAAGATAATGTCCGTTTAACTCCCGGTGGCTGACATTATGGGGTCTCGTGGCCGCGTGCCAGAGTGTCTGGTCGCGAATCTGGGGAACCGGGTTCAATCCTGACCGACGCCAAATATTTCAAATTTTAAATGGCACAAAATTGACCCCTGTGGTGCGCTCTCCACGCCAGCAATGAGTGCCCGTGAGGTGACGCCTGGTAAACGCCCGCACGGTACAAATATGTCATCATCATTACCGAATTCTGTGTATAAAGCAGATTGGCACACCCAGCAATGACATCTTTTTAAAATTTATTTTTATTGTATAGACTGTTAACAATTTGTTAATTATAAAAAAATAAACCAAGAGTAAACTATGATAAGTTCACAAAGATGTTTGAATGCAGTGGTAGTGGTAATCTAGACCCACATCTAATAACGTAACGAATAAAAGTATTCTTCCTTGAGAGATACATTAAGGGTTAGAGTAGAAGATCATTTCAGCTATCTTGATAAATCAGCCATAGTTCAGATGGTTGAAGCGTTACTCCAGTAAAGACTCGGGATCAAAACCCGGTGGGTGACATGATATTTTTACAATTTATTCTAGTTTTCTAACAATAAATAATTAAATAACATTAGATTCACGCAATGGTAAATGAACTTTATTGACTAGTATCCAGAAATGTTTTACACCTCAATACCATTCCATTCATGAAGTATATATTTTTACTGATTTTTACGTATATTTTATTTTCTTACAATTAATGTATTTTCAGGTACTTGTACTTTTTATGCCAATTTATTACTATATTTTTCTTTTATATTTGTATATTTTCAGATATAGCAGAACCGACATATTAATACATAGGTACAATATGTATTTGAATTTATCATCATTTAATAAAATATGAATATTTTTTATAATAAATTTTATGTTTTTTTCAGGACTAATTTACCTCATCCAGGTTAGTAAGAAGAATCTACAAATATACGAGTATTATCTACAGAGGTACTGTGAAAAAAAGTAACTCTATAATGGGGTACGTGACCAAATTTTTATTTTTACGTATGATACTAGACAAAAAAATACCGTTTTTACTTCCTTGTACAAAGTAAAGGCAGTATTGTATTCGCGAAAAATTTCGGTTTCCAGATTTCAACGGAAATATCCATTTTGGCCATCTCTGAATCCATTCTGACTAATTTCGTCGTGACGTCTGTACGTACGTACGTACGTATCTCGCATAACTCAAAAACGGTAAGCTGTAGAAAGTTGAAATTTTGTATTTAGGACTTCTATAACATCTAGTTGTGCACCTCCCTTTTTGGTCATTACATAATTTCCAGAAAAGGTACTTTATTTGAAGCCTATAATAGATTTTAATGAAAAACTATATTAAAATATAATCCAAAACTTTTCAAATTTAGTATATAATACTTTTATATCAATTGGAATAACAGCAGAATTTGGTTAAAACAGGCTAACCGGAAGTGATATATTACCTGAAGTTGTTAACAGTTTTTCTTGAATAAAATGGTTTCATTTTGATTTTAGAAATAAATGCTTCAAATAAGAGTTTTAGAGAATTAAATTCTGCGTCTAGCACATCAAGTATTATTAAATTAGCCCTTTGTATAAGCGAGATATGTAAATTTAAAACTTATATACTTTTTGGTTTTTGTAATGAAGCTTGCTATTGGTATGGATTAGGACAAAAAATAACAAAAAAAAATAGATGTTAATGTCAAATTACGTCAAATACGTGCAGTTTTATAATTCAGTCTATACTTCATCTTCATATTGGTCTTGCGTACAAGGAAGTCGTGTGGTGTCCACATCAGATTTTTTTAAATTGATAAATTATATATACAGGGTGTCTCATTTTCGATATTTTTTTCAGGTATCTCGGGTAATATTAATGATAGAGCAAAACCGTTTGCACATTCCAGGGTCAACTTTCCCAGAAATGTTTAATAGTCACCACAGGAAATTTCGATCTTTTGTTTCTGAGCTACAGACAAAAACTCGTTTTTCGCTCATTTTGAAAATATCTCATATCTTATTTATTATGAAAGTTAGAGAAAAAATGTTTATACAAAATTTTTACCGTTTTTTAAATAGAATAAAATGGCGTAATTAGATTTTTTGAAAACTTAATGATTCTCGAGATATAACACAAACTTATAATTTTTTAAATGGGAACCTATGTTGAAAATAGTCTCATCTTTTTGCTTATTTTATAAGCTTTTCAATGATATATAACAAGTCTATATTCTTTTGTTTTAAACTTAAATAAAAGACGAATTATTAATTTATTGAGGTGAAAATATTGGAAATTATTAAGAAACAAATAAAAAAATTATTATAAATCATCATTTGTTTATTTTGATTCAATATCTATGACCACAACAGTATCCTGAAACTTCACTTCGGACTTGGTGTATCTTTAGACTTCAACTTCCAGCGATGATAAAATTGGGAAAATATACAATGTAAGTCAAATTTTTTATTCATAATTGTCATTTGATTTTATGGACTTTTCTACATATAATAAAAGAATTCCCTCGGTCTTGGTTCCAAAATAGAAATTTTTATTTTTCATAAGATTTATTTGACTTTGGCGAACTATAGCTAATGAACAGTAAATGGTAGAGGTACGCCATTCGATTCTATGGACTTTTCTGCATATGAATACCAATTTTTAATTTTCATATCTAGCTGTAACAACTAACACTAGAAGATATGTTAATTGATTACATCTTTTATACTTTGGCGCTAAAATAAACAATGTTTGTTTGTTTTCAGATTTCGCGAAGGGCCGTACTTACGCCCAGCACCCAACACTAGGATACAACACTAGACGAAGATAATAAATGATTGTTATAAGAATAAATAAATAAAAGAGTTTTTTCTTTCCTTTTTCCATGTAATAACAAAATTTTTCTCCATTAGTATTAAGTTCTCTATAGGTCCGAAAAAAACAATCCGTTAGGAGTCCGCCCTTTTACAAAGTGTGGAGGGCTTATTCGATTCCTTGCGGAATATCTGATCACGGATTTCAATTATGCAGATTCAGGTACCCCAGAATTTCTGGGAATTTTTTTATGAATGCATTGTTAGTTTACTAACTTAGATATAAAGATTTAAATTTTTATGTCTTATAGTACCGGAAATAATTAAATATTACTGAAAATTTTTCATGTAAACACCCCTTACCGGTTACCCCAAAATTTTGGAAATTTTTTTGTGAATGCATTGTTAGGCAACTAACGTAGATATAAAGATCAAAATTTTTATGTCTTATAGTACAGGAAATAATTAAATATAATTAAAATTTTTTCATGTAAACACCCCTTACCGGTTACCCCAAAATTTTGGTAATTTTTTTTTTAATGCACTGTTATGTAACTAACGTAGATATAAAGATTTAAATTTTTATGTCTTATAGTACAGGAAATAATTAAATATTACTGAAAATTTTTCATGTAAACAACCCTTACCGATTACCCCAAAATTTTGATAATTTTTTTATGAATGCATTGTTAGGTAGCTAACGTAGATATAAAGATCTAAATTTTTATGTCTTATAGTACAGGAAATAATTAAATATAACTGAAATTTTTTCATGTAAACACCCCTTACTGGTTACCCCAAAAATTTTTAAAAAAATTTATGAATGCATTGTTAGGTAACTAACGTAGATATAAAGATTTAAATTTTTATGTCTTATAGTACAGGAAATAATTATATATAACTGAAAATTTTTCCTGTAAACACCCCTTACCGGTTACCCCAGAATTTTGGTAATTTTTTTATGAATGCATTGTTAGGTAACTAACGTAGATATAAAGTTTTAAATTTTTATGTCTTATAGTACAGGAAATAATTATATATAACTGAAATTTTTTCCTGTAAACACCCCTTACCGGTTACCCCAGAATTTTGGTAATTTTTTTATGAATGCATTGTTAGGTAACTAACGTAGATATAAAGTTTTAAATTTTTATGTCTTATAGTACAGGAAATAATTATATATAACTGAAAATTTTTCCTGTAAACACCCCTTACCGGTTACCCCAGAATTTTGGTAATTTTTTTGTGAATGCAATGTTGGTTAACTAACGTAGATATAAAGTTTTAAATTTTTATCTTGTATAGTACAGGAAATAATTAAATATAACTGAAATTTTTTCATGTAAACACCCCTTACCGATTACCCCAAAATTTTGGTAATTTTTTTGTGAATGCACTGTTAGGTAACTAACGTAGATATAAAGATATAAATTTTTATGTCTTACAGTACAGGAAATAATTAAATATAACTGAAATATTTTCATGTAAACACCCCTTACCGGTTACCCCAAAATTTTGGTAATTTTTTTATGAATGCATTGTTAGGTAACTAGCGTAGATATAAAGATTTAAATTTTTATGTCTTATAGTACAGGAAATAATTAAATATAACTGAAATTTTTTCATGTAAACACCCTTTCCGGTTACCCCAAAATTTTGGTAATTTTTTTCTGAATGCATTGTTAGGTAACTAACGTAGATATAAAGATTTAAATTTTTATGTTTTATAGTACAGGAAATAATTTTATATAACTGAAAATTTTTCATGTAAACACCCCTTACCGGTTACCCCAAAATTTTGGTAATTTTTTTATGAATGCATTGTTAGATAGATAATGTAGATATAAAGATTTAAATTGTTATGTCTTATAGTACAGGAAATAATTAAATATAACTGAAATTTTTTCATGTAAACACCCCTCACCGGTTACCCCAAAATTTTGGTAATTTTCTTGTGAATGCATTGTTAGGTAGCTAACGTAGATATAAAGATTTAAATTTTTATGTCTTATAGTACAGGAAATAATTAAATATAACTGAAATTTTTTCATGTAAACACCCCTTACCGGTTACCCCAAAATTTTGGTAATTTTTTTGTTAATGCATTGTTAGGTAACTAACGTAGATGTAAAGATTTAAATTTTTATGTCTTATAGTACAGGAAATAATTAAATATAACTGAAATTTTTTCATGTAAACACCCTTTCCGGTTACCCCAAAATTTTGGTAATTTTTTTCTGAATGCATTGTTAGGTAACTAACGTAGATATAAAGATTTAAATTTTTATGTTTTATAGTACAGGAAATAATTTTATATAACTGAAAATTTTTCATGTAAACACCCCTTACCGGTTACCCCAAAATTTTGGTAATTTTTTTATGAATGCATTGTTAGTTAGATAATGTAGATATAAAGATTTAAATTGTTATGTCTTATAGTACAGGAAATAATTAAATATAACTGAAATTTTTTCATGTAAACACCCCTCACCGGTTACCCCAAAATTTTGGTAATTTTCTTGTGAATGCATTGTTAGGTAGCTAACGTAGATATAAAGATTTAAATTTTTATGTCTTATAGTACAGGAAATAATTAAATATAACTGAAATTTTTTCATGTAAACACCCCTTACCGGTTACCCCAAAATTTTGGTAATTTTTTTGTTAATGCATTGTTAGGTAACTAACGTAGATGTAAAGATTTAAATTTTTATGTCTTATAGTACAGGAAATAATTAAATATAACTGAAATTTTTTCATGTAAACACCCTTTCCGGTTACCCCAAAATTTTGGTAATTTTTTTCTGAATGCATTGTTAGGTAACTAACGTAGATATAAAGATTTAAATTTTTATGTTTTATAGTACAGGAAATAATTTTATATAACTGAAAATTTTTCATGTAAACACCCCTTACCGGTTACCCCAAAATTTTGGTAATTTTTTTATGAATGCATTGTTAGTTAGATAATGTAGATATAAAGATTTAAATTGTTATGTCTTATAGTACAGGAAATAATTAAATATAACTGAAATTTTTTCATGTAAACACCCCTCACCGGTTACCCCAAAATTTTGGTAATTTTCTTGTGAATGCATTGTTAGGTAGCTAACGTAGATATAAAGATTTAAATTGTTATGTCTTATAGTACAGGAAATAATTAAATATAACTGAAATTTTTTCATGTAAACACCCCTTACCGATTACCCCAAAATTTTGGTAATTTTTTTGTGAATGCACTGTTAGGTAGCTAACGTAGATATAAAGATATAAATTTTTATGTCTTACAGTACAGGAAATAATTAAATATAACTGAAATATTTTCATGTAAACACCCCTTACCGGTTACCCCAAAATTTTGGTAATTTTTTTATGAATGCATTGTTAGGTAACTAGCGTAGATATAAAGATTTAAATTTTTATGTCTTATAGTACAGGAAATAATTAAATATAACTGAAATTTTTTCATGTAAACACCCTTTCCGGTTACCCCAAAATTTTGGTAATTTTTTTCTGAATGCATTGTTAGGTAACTAACGTAGATATAAAGATTTAAATTTTTATGTTTTATAGTACAGGAAATAATTTTATATAACTGAAAATTTTTCATGTAAACACCCCTTACCGGTTACCCCAAAATTTTGGTAATTTTTTTATGAATGCATTGTTAGTTAGATAATGTAGATATAAAGATTTAAATTGTTATGTCTTATAGTACAGGAAATAATTAAATATAACTGAAATTTTTTCATGTAAACACCCCTCACCGGTTACCCCAAAATTTTGGTAATTTTCTTGTGAATGCATTGTTAGGTAGCTAACGTAGATATAAAGATTTAAATTTTTATGTCTTATAGTACAGGAAATAATTAAATATAACTGAAATTTTTTCATGTAAACACCCCTTACCGGTTACCCCAAAATTTTGGTAATTTTTTTGTTAATGCATTGTTAGGTAACTAACGTAGATGTAAAGATTTAAATTTTTATGTCTTATAGTACAGGAAATAATTAAATATAACTGAAATTTTTTCATGTAAACACCCTTTCCGGTTACCCCAAAATTTTGGTAATTTTTTTCTGAATGCATTGTTAGGTAACTAACGTAGATATAAAGATTTAAATTTTTATGTTTTATAGTACAGGAAATAATTTTATATAACTGAAAATTTTTCATGTAAACACCCCTTACCGGTTACCCCAAAATTTTGGTAATTTTTTTGTTAATGCATTGTTAGGTAACTAACGTAGATGTAAAGATTTAAATTTTTATGTCTTATAGTACAGGAAATAATTAAATATAACTGAAATTTTTTCATGTAAACACCCCTTACCTGTTACCCCAAAATTTTGGTAATTTTTTTATGAATGTATTGTTAGGTAACTAACGTAGATATAAAGATTTAAATTTTTATATCTTATAATACAGGAAATAATTAAATATAACTGAAATTTTTTCATGTAAACACCCCTTACCGGTTTCCCCAAAATTTTGGTAATTTTTTTTATGAATGCACTGTTAGTTAACTAACGTAGATATAAAGTTTTAATTTACCCTTACTAGTTTTCCCGGAATTTGGTAATATGTTAAATAAATACATACTTCCCTTTTTGTTGTAGTTTTCACCCCTGAAATAAGGGATTGTTAGATAAAAAATTGTATTAGTTTAAGTAATATTTATTATTTATTTGTAATACATTGTTGTCTTTATTATCTTCATAGCTTATATTGCATTTATTTTCATTATTCTTTGTATTTTGTAAATATGTATACTTACCATTGTCCTGAAAAATTAGAAATAGGGATGTTTAAATAATAGTTTGCATTAATTTTACATGTATTAATTGTTTATTTGTATTTTACATTGTTGTATTTCATGCAATTACCCTTAATGTACAATATTTTATAGAATAAAATATAAATTAAAATATAATTTGTCTATTCCTTACTCCTTACACGTATGTAGTTTTTAAAACGGCCGCAAGGGTGCAGCAGTTGTCGATAAACGTTGCAATTCAAGTAAAACTGTGCCCATCATAAATCTTAGCGCCTAAAATATAGGCAACCATAATTTCATAAGGTATCATCTATGCACGTTTTTTTACAAAATTTGTTGTATAGATGCTACTTTAAGGTAGCATCTATACTCGATTTTTTACAAAATTTGGTGCCTAGATTTTACTTTAAGGTAGAATCTATACTCGATTTTTTACAAAATTTGGTGCCTAGATTTTACTTTAAGGTAGAATCTATACTCGATTTTTTACAAAATTTGGTACATAGATGCTACTTCTAGGTAGCATTTTTTAAACGCAGAAAAAAGAAGTAGTCATGCACCATTTTTTCGAAAATTTGGTTCATGGATGATTCTTTTTGTTACTGAATCAAAATTCCCAATAGGTATATCATTGAAGCATCCATGCACGATTTACTGAGTTTAAATTCCCAGTAGGTATACGCTGTTTCCGACAGGTGCTGCCCCCTGGCGGCTGTTTTAAGAACTATATACGTAATACGATCGCAACTCTTAGAAACTATATACTTACGTATGTTTGAGGGATGTATTATAAAAATTAAAACTAAAGATTAGAAAATAAGTCATTTTTAAATTAATTTTACAGTTTATTAGCAATATATAATTACAAATATATTTAAAATATACATTAACATTTTATTACAATATTTAAATAAACTTTGTTTTATTTATATAGTGACAATTATAAACAGAAATATAACACAACACAAATGAAACGTACATTTGTGTTTAAATTATTTCATACTGTTTGTTACCAAATAAAAGTATCATTATTTTATTACAAAATAAGGATGCAAAATGACTAATAGAAAAATACAACTACAATAATGATAATTTTATTTGGTAACTAACATTTTACAACTAAATCCTGTTTGGCACGTTAAAAATTGTTACTAAATTTGTTAACAAATCTAATAACAATTTATGACAGTGTCAAACATGGTGTAGTTATAAAACTAAAACGTTTGTTACCAAATAAAATTACCATTACTGTGGTTTTAATTAATAACAAATAATACAACCATAATAATTTCATTTGGTAACAAGCATTTTAGTTTTATAACCAATCCGAAGCTCTACTTATATATTTTTATCAGATATATAACGTATTAAATAGAGTTCCGTTTACAATACTTACAGACTATTTAACAAATTAAATCTTGGAGTCCCTAAATAAGATTTCCTGTTCCCATTGTTAAAGGTACAAGATTTCCTATTCAGTTAAAGACCGTTTGGGAACATTATATATTTTTTTGGTGTTACCACCCAACCGCCCACTTACCAAAATATATAATATTGATTAATACATAGCTTCGTTTACAATAAATACTTAAAATCTAACTTTACCCTGACCGCGTCTAAATACTTAATGATAATTACAATTTTTACTAAAACTACCTACTGTACAACTAATGTGATAGGTTTAAATTAAAATAAACAACATAAAAGATTGTTTTATTGTGTACATACATTTTAAACACAGTCTTTATGAAGGGGAAGCCATGGTCTGCGTCACCAATCGGCACTGCAATCTCGACGACAGTGACAGGACAGGTGGGGAATTCTTCCAACTTAGAACTATATTAAAACTATACTCTTTATTTAATAAATTGTATATATAGGGAGCAACCGCCCTCAAATGCCAAACCCACGCTCCCCATATATACCATTTATTAAATAAATACAATTTCGTGTACAATAATATTTTATAATCAAACTTAAGCTATTGTAGAACCCCCCCCATATTAAGTTGGTGAAGTGCGCAAAATAGCCTATCCTACGTTAATATCTCGTTCAAAGAAAGCGCAAATCTAAGCCTATCTTACGTTAATATCTCGTTCAAAGAACAGCAAATCTAAAAGTGTGAAGTTACGTTAATTTTTTTCTCTCTCTCTCAAAAAGCAAAAACAACCCCTGCCTATCTTATATCTAAGCTAACTTATGTCTACGCAATCTATCTTATAATCTAGACTATGCTAAGCTAAAGGCGACGTATGAGAGAGAGATATACGAGCTAAGACAAAAAGTGAGAACACCGGGGTGGTTCTCACATGCAGTTTACGAGGGGGTTAAGCCGACCCCACACGATGCAAAGCATGTACGGCCTGCCAACGCGAACTCCCTAAGGACAAGATAGACAGTTACATGTAATCTACTCGGCTTGGATGCCTGAGCGAGTTACTCCCGGAGACATCGCCCGATCTCATACGCGATACCTATCCCGAACGCGGTCAACCCGTGTGCTCAAACAAAGTTAAATCAAACAAAAACTTTATTGTCTTTAATTATTCGTTGCCATTAACATTAAATGATGATTACATACGTTGCCTCCGGATGAGGAGAGCACATAGACGCCATAAGAGAGTTTCCTGTGATAGCATTCAGGTTTGTTTAATCTTTTCTCATTCGAGTCTAGCAATCTAGAGCGTAGACCAATACGATGGTCAGCAAGCAATTTTACAAAAGAATTAAACTGTCCCTAGAAACATTCGCACAAGTGCGAAGCGATCCCCCAGAATAAACAACTGGTTTCACATAGCATGGCTAACCATATCAGTCCACTCAATTATGGAAAATCGCGCACGAACCCTGCCTACCCATCCCACTAACCGAGATGTTAAATAAGGAAACCCGAACCCACATCAAGTTTCGAATCTCTCCCACCTTCCTGACCCTCTCACTGATTCTCTCACCCATTCGCATCATTCATGCCCCGATACATATATTTTTCTTTTCACATGCACTCTCCCTAGGTGTCGTCTGGACAACCCGCGCAGTACGCGTACCACGGTGGCAAACGTAGACGCACGATTTTATGATGAATCGCCAAGGAATGCACTTCAAATTAATCAATTTATTTTTATTTTTAAAGAAACCGCGTGTTTGCTCAACGGCGCGATGAGCCAAAGTTTAATTAAGACCTGAAAATACATTTAAAAGAACTTAAAACTAACTTAAAATCTATTATATTAATCTAGTCTTCTTGATGTCCGATTCCTGAAAGATATATGCTAATCATTTGTTCCCAGATATTGATTTTATTGCTAAATACTCGATATTTAAATTTTAAATTGTTTCAATATTATACACACATTTATGAAAGATCTATTTCTTTAAATGTAGTACTCAAAATCGAATTTGAATAAAAGATAATATTTAGACATATATTATAGTCATATTCCTTTGACTATAAGTTCTCATGATTGAACATAAGAACAATATATTTTATAAAAAATAAACTTTCTTACCAGTTCATCCATCGGTGGTCATCTACGCTGTATAAGATTTGTCTGGACCTCAGCTATTCTTTAGAAGAACTGCCTTAGTAGGTTTGCAGTATTGAAATCCAAAGCTCGTAGGTTGCATCCAAATTCTCCAAATTTCTTGACGTCTCAGACGAGCCAAAAGGTGCGCCTATTAAATAATAATGATTAGTTTGTTGTATTGTTTAAACCATTTAAGAAACTGTTGAATTAAATTTCGTTTAGCAAAGGTGTAATAAGTATATAAAACACGTGTACCTCGACGTGTACCATGCGAAGTTTTGTCCAACACATTTTAATGGTTTCAAATACATTTGTTTTCCAGTTTTCAAATGCTTGTGGTTACTCTACTAGTCTAGTGCAAATATTTCACGCCAAGGTCGGATCTAGGGTGTGGCGAGCAAGGCACTTACCTCGGTGGTTACAATAATTTTTCAAAAAACGGTCCGAATAATCAGAATCCACATAAACTGGTTTCCACTGTATATACAAAATATCAGCATTGTATCTCAAATGGTTTATAAGTTATGAATTTTTATTCCAACTTTTTTAGAACTAATGGTTTACTTAACAACGTACCCTAATTACAAACATAAACTTGTGCTAGGTACACATAACCTTATATATTAAAGTCAAATATTTAAAAAATGACAATATTTTATATGTTTTGTTCTACATTTTTGAAGCCACTGCTCTAATTGGTAAACTACTTGTACATAAGTACTAGTATACATATCAAATTGCAACATATCTCAAATGGTTAAAAATATAATAACATTCTATATAATTTGCCCAACATTTTTAGAGCCACTGGTCTGCTCAATAATTTACCCTAATTTCGAAACTATACTAGATACATATACTAAATTACAACCCTATATGTCAAATTGTGTAAAAGTGACAAATTTTTTAACATTTTTGTCACACATTTTTAGTGCCACTGGTCTACTTCATAAATTACCCTGATTGCAAAGATATACCAGGTATACATACTTAATGACAACCCTATACCTCAAATGGTTCAAAAGCTGCACCATTTTACATTTTTGGTCCCACATTTTTTGTGCCACTGGTATGTCATTAATCAATTAATTATTCAATGTCTTAAGTTAACCAATAACCAATTTCATTACCATATTTCAAACGGTTCTAAAGTAATATTTAAATTTTACCCCAATAAATTTGGTGCCCCTGGTTTAATTAATTGTTTGGTCTAATTATTAAACGGTGCCCAAAAGTCCTAAAAGTGTAATATCCAAATTTCATACCGACATTTCAAACCGTTTCCGAGTTATGAATTTTTAAATTTAGACAAAAATTTACCCCTTCTATCTATTTAAAAAGCTACACTAACGGTCGCGAAATTTTGGGAACATTTCATACAGGTAATGTAATAATGTGTAAAATACATATTTTTGCCCGTAAAATATTTGTGTACCCATACTTAATACGTATTCCTTTTTTAATAAAAAAAGTTTTGTATAACAGTTTTGATGCCACTGGTATATTTTAATAAGAAAATGAATTAGTATTGTATATACGAAATTGCAGCTCAATATCTCAAACGGTAAGTTATAATTTTTTTAGTCCCACGTTTTTAGAACCACTGATATAATTAGTATTTTACCCTAATTACAAATATATAAAAAGTTTTATATAACAGTTTTGATGCCACTGGTATATTTTATTAATAAAATGTATTAGTATTGTATATACGAAATTGCAGCTCAATATTTCAAACGGTAAGTTATAAATTATTTAGTCCCACGTTTTTAGAACCACTGATATAATTAATATTTTATCCTAATTACAAATATGTACTAAATATATTTACCAAATTACACACCTATATGTTAAACGGCACAAAAGTTACAGTTTATATTTTTTGTACCACATTTTTAATACCGCTGACACAATAAACTGCATATACCAAATACCCAATTAATTTCCAAAGTATTAACTACACCCATATCAAATTTCATCTTCATACATCAAACGGTTCAAAAGTTATGCTACTTTAACTTTACCTCAACATTTTTAATACCCCTGGTTTAATTAATTAATTAATTAATTATCCAAATTACTAATCGATGCCCAAAGGTCCCTAAAGTATCCTGTCCAAATTTCATCCAGATATCTCAAGCCGTACCCGAGTTATGAATTTTTAAAGTTGGCCAAAAATCTACTATTGAAAACGAGAAAACCCCAAAAAACGGGGAAACCCCCGTGGGAACCACTACGTCACAGGGAATTCCCTCTGACGTCACACGGAATCCCCTAGATTTCTTACGACAAAATTTGTTAATAAATTTCTTACAATAAATTTCAACTTTAACGGTGCATAACTTTTGAACCAATCTTTAAATATTTATGAAAAGTGGTATACAGACTAATTAAAGAGTGCCGAGTTCAACGGCGCACACTAATTTTACATATTTCGACAGGGTTCGGGGTTATAACCCCATAAATGGGATGGAAACCCTTAAACAAATTCTTATCTTTGCGGTTTCATAGCAAAAATGGGTCCCTCATCGATTTGACTAAAACTTGGTGGATATATGTAAAAAAGCCCGTAGAATTGAAATATGTGGGGTAGAAAAGTTGCCGCCCCTTAGTTTTGGGTTTATCACCCCTAAACTGGGTTAGCGACCTATATAAACAATGTTTTCTTACATTAATTATTTATCATTAATTTATGAAAATTAGTCCTTCATAGATTTGGCTGAAACTTTGCACATTTATAGTAAAAAGTCTAGAGAATCCAACCCTGCATGGCAGAAAAGTACCCAACCCCTTATTTGGGCGTTATGAACCCAAAATCATCAGCAACCCTCAACATATGTTTATTGCTTTTTATTTCGATATTTCATTATTCAAACTTTCTTTTATAATAATTGTATCAGTTGTTGGAATAATTGAAAATTTGGTTTACTTATGTAAAAATGTCTATAGATTTCGAATCTGGGGTGAAAAATTTATTTCAGCCCCTAATTATGGGGGTATGGACCCTTAAATCGGTCATTGACCTTCAGAAACATTGCTGAATTTCAATTTCATGCATATGGCTGAACTAGGGGCGCCGACTTGTGGGGGTCAACAAACAATTTTGTAGGGGGCAGTGCCCCTGTCACAACAAGCTTAAGCTATGTTAATTTTTGTAGCAATAAACAAATTCAATTTCCTTAACTATACTTTTGTTACGTATGTTATTTTCAAAATTTAATATAGGGATTTTGAAACCCAGCGTTAATTAACGACGATTTTGACACTTGTGGTATTCTGAAACTAAGAGTTACTTAACGTTAACTCTGCTAGCCGGCGTTAATTCATGCTGCACATATTGAAGCGTTAACTTGGAAAAACAGCGGGTTGTTTGTGCGTTTTATGGTCTCTAAGTAGCCTTGATATTTTTCGTGTACTACTATATGTACTTGCAAGAAGTATTTTATTAAAAATGAGTATAGTTATTCATATAATGATTATTTATAAATAATATATTGTTAACATAACCTTATAATATAATTTTTTAGCATTACAGTGTTTAAATCTCAAACGAGTTCGCAATATTATAAAAAATTAGAATTCATGATAATGAAGTGAATAAAAGCAATTTTGTGTTCATTTCAAGAATGTAAAGTATTTTGAATTTTTTTTTGTACGAGTATTACAACAAAAAATACTTTTCAGAAAAATGAATTTAGATTATGAATTACAAGAAGAAATTCTGATTACAACAAACAAAATTGAATTTGATTACAACAAAGAATATTCCTGATTACAACAATGCAACATAGGAAAAAATACAGAAAATTATTGATACATTAGAAAAGTAATTTTTACTGGTACCCACACTAAATTTTGCAAATGTTTAATTAGTACAAATATTTTAAATTGTTTTTTCTACAACAGTTATTGGAAATCTTATTCGTAAATTCATAAGGTGGTCAATTTTCCATTGCAATGTAACTTGTTTTTCTTTCACAAATCTTCTGACTGTAAACTGGCTAATAGTTTTAATAATATTAAAAACAATATTCGCTGGAAATGTAAACAATTATACGTCTCCTTTCTTCTATACACTTTATAGTTATTAATAGTTTTTATGTATTTTTTGTACTATTGCCTACTTTAATTTTTTCTAAAATATAATGTAACCGTATCGTAGTGTTGTACACCATTTATACCAAATAATTAAATTTTAATATATACCGTGTGTCTATTTTAAAGGTGTACATAGGAGATTAACAAGGGAAATCAGTGTTTTACAATTTCCTACTCGCCTAATTATTTTAAGCAAATAAAAGTTTTAGGGTATAAAATTCTACATGTAAAACAATAAACAGAATTACCTTTACATGCTTTATAACGACAGAAATTAAATATGAAAAGGTCGAAAATTACGATAAAAATATCGACAGCCATGGAATTGAACAAAAATAAATAAATGCTTGACGTTTTATCTGTCACAACGTAACTTAACGTATTGACGTTTCTGACAATTTGATTTGAATAAATATCGTTAATTATGGCAATAATAGAAATATAAAATTAATAATTAAAGTTAAGAAAATACAGTTTTGTTTAAATAATATGAATATATCAAAAATTCAATATTGCGTAACATAATTATGTATGATACTGTTATGTACTCTCAACTCATTTCTAAAATATCTACCTTAGTACTACAGAAGGGGTCTACACTTATTCCTAACACTCTTTCTTAGAGTAATACATGTCTGCTCGTCCCATATTCTGATTAGGCGGCCCACGTGTATTTTTTGAAGACACATTAGTAGTCTTTTCAAATTTTGTCACGAATTTAGCTCTTCATTCGTATAAATGTTCATTTTTTAATCATTTAGACAAAATCAAATTGTCAGAAACGTCAAATAAGTTAACTTACGTTTGTGACAGATAAAACGCTAAGCATTTATTTATTTTTTGTTCAATTACATGGCTGTCGATATTTTCAACGTAATTTTCGATATTTTCATATTTAATTCCTGTCGTTAAAATGCATGGAAAGGTAATTCTGTTTATTGATTTAGGTGCAGAATTTTATGCTCTAAAACTTTTATTTGACGCATTTTTGCTTAAAATAATTAGGCGAGCAGGAAATTGCAAAAACTCATTTCCCATGTCCTATGTACACCAATAAGACAGACACACGATGTGAATAAAGAGCGGTATGATTTAGTACAAAATACATGTACATAGTAAATATAATCGTTAATATGACGTTTGACATATACTTTTAAAATAGACAAATAAATGTAGTTTTTATTATATTTAATCGTTTTTTATTGGTTGAAAGTTTAAAAAGGGAAAGATCACATGAATGTATACGACGTGAATTAACGCTGGCGTTTTTAACGTTCCACGTTCACGCCAGAATTTCAGAATACTAAGTTAACGTTGCGAGGTGAACGTTACTATCGTTACTTAACGCCGAACGTTATTTAACGCTGGTTTTAGAATCCCACTATAAAAAGGGTTAAAATTACGTGATAAGGTAAGTACATTCAATAAGGCGTCCTCAATAATCAGAGAAATATATTACAAATCATCAGAAATATATTTGTGAACAGGGCTATCAATATCATGCTAATCATGCACAACAATAAGTACGAAAAAAGAGTATGATGTGAACTACTTTAGACCTTTATGTTGACGTAATTCCGGTACTCTGCATCTCGGTTAACTGCAAGTCGGCAGGCAGGATTAGCATCAGGAATTACTGTTGGTGTCGAGACGTCTGTAAAGATTAATAAATATAAATAAATCTACATAAATTTTACCATTAATATTAAACACTACGATATTTTATAAAAGCATACAATACTTTCTCAATTTCTTTATAAAATTTTATGATTTTTAACAAGAAAAATATGGAATCTTACGTTTTCGAATACAATAACTACACCAAAAACAACTTTGTCGTATATAAATATTGTAAAACACTGATAAAAATTAATTTTCTGCAGGGATTTCTAAAGCAGGTCGACATATACACAACGAGAGTTAAATGTGGAATGAAATGGTCGCTTACATAAAAGTCTCATAAATTAGTACGTGTAGGAGAGAGATAGTAGATATCCAACTTCACTTTTATGACTGATCGATCAATCGATCAATAATTAATAAAATGAGAAATAAACTTAGTAAAAAGATTTCTTGTTACGTGCCATTTACGAAAAAATACTTAATATTTCATTTTTACATGAAAATCATATGGAAGTCAATGACTTGAAATTGGCAATGGCAAAATGTCAAACAATAACAATGTTTTTATTGATTATTGCTAATATTATTGTTCAAACATTATTGCAATATATTTTTACAAAAATATTATACCTTTTTTATGTATTTTAACATATCCAATTGTACTGCAACTGCTAATAAAAATAACTACTCATAATAATCTATCAACATTATAGGTACGTAGTAGTTTTGCTAATTATTTATGCATTTGTTACAACAGTTTGAAATATATTTTTATCATAAAATTATTCTCATTATTCATATTTTAATACTCCATAATTACGAAACATGTAAATTTCTGGATATTAGTCAGATAATAATTTTCAGGAGGTAAACACAAAGACTTTACAATTATTATTTGACTGAAATCCAAAAATTTTCTTCTTTTCAAACACCTTTCCTCAATCAAGAAGTGTTGCAGCCATTCCATAATTAGTAAATATTAGTATACTTGTGTAATTTTTATCGTATCTCCATCCATTTTTGGGTCATAGCCCGGAAATGGGTAAAGTTTTAAATGTCAATATATCGAGAACAAGAGAAATATCGACCTGCTCTTGAAAAATTTGAAACCAACATTATAAAGATATTTAATTACTAAATCGTAGAAATGGGCTTTAGGATCCAGGAGAAATTTATTTAAACGAAGAAAGAATTGTGAAAAATTCATGGACCTCGCTGGGATTCGAACCCAAAGTCTCCCAATTGGGATTTAAATATTTAGGTTGGATCTCAAATAATTATTCTTCGATATTTAGTTACCTATGAATTTACAAATTTATTTCAATACAACCTCTAGATGAGTAACATTTGTACCTATCATAATATATGACTGACATGGTATTTATATATTATTTACCACATTCATTTCTGATATTTCAAGCTGATAGAACTTAGAAGATATTTGTAAGTGGTCAAAATGTTGTTTAGAAATCATTTAACAATATTTATTTTCTTACAATTATTTTATTTAAATCAATGTGATCAAAATAAAATAAAATTTAAAACAAAAGTAGAATTAGGTAAGTCATAATAATCAGCCAGCTGTAAAAGTTATGTTTCTCGTTTTTAATTCGCAGAAAAAGAATTTATAGAGATGTACCATGGCAACATTTCTAAAGCCATAACTGATATTATCAAAGGACTTCCTTCAAATCATTTGACTATAGCTTATGATAACCACACAGGTATGCTTTTCACAATAAAGTAGGGACCTATTTACAAGGAATCCGTTTAATCGGATCTCTGCACATTTTCTCCTAAAGAGTAAAAAATGTTGAAGGCTTAAGGCCGCCACACACTTGAACGACGCGAAGCGAAGAGAAGTTTTTTCATTCAATGTATTTTTATGTGAATAGTCGCCTTGTTGCTCTGCTCTTCGCTGCTCCAAAGTGCGCGTATACACATAATAATACATTGAATTAAAAAACTTCTCTTCGCCGCTCTTCGCTTCGGTTGCTGAAGTGCGCGTTGGCCTTTATATTACAGTGTGTTCAAAAAAACTAGTAGTAGGCTATGAACAAATGAATGTATGTCAATTGAAAAATATTTAAATAAATGTCAATTTGACATGAGATATTGTTAAAAATGTTATCTAAAGAAATCAAAGCTTTTCTTCTTGAATCTTATTTTAGAAATGGAAACAAATTAGAAAACAGCGAATGACAATATACTGTATCCTTCTTTATTGTCATTTCTCCTTAAAATTACATTTCAAGATCAATTTTGACAATTTGACTTTTGAATTGAATAATAATCAGACATATGTTTCTCTGTTCATAGCCTACTCCAGTTTGAACACACTGTACTAACCAAACTATCTAAATAAAGCTTAATCAACAAGGTCCAAACTTCAATTGTTTCCGAGATACAAAACAGTGAATCTATCTCGAAAACTACAAGAGTTAGATACAATTGAAGATCAGACCTATGTTGATTAATCTTTTTTACCCGTTTTGATAAGTACTATACAAATGTATACCCTTTTTAACATCCTGTATATTAAGTACGTACCTACATAGGTCCATATCTTATTTTCCTACACATAGTTATATATATGTTATTTTACATTTTTGGTAAATGATCAAATTGTATTATTGTAGATTCTGTATTTATAAACGAATTTCAAAAATATTTACAATCAGAAGATATCGCAACAAGAATATATAACATAACACAATCATATAATGAAGATCAGGTTTGAAATAATAAAAGCATTTAGAAAATAAATATTATGTTATTGTTTTTAGTTTTTCAATTTTTTATTAGAAACAATGGAACTGTATGATTACACAAATTGTTTGTTCTTCTGTTCGAGAAGATTTTACGAATATATTTTAATAGAGCTAAATGAAAATAACATTATTCACAGAAATATGTTATTTATATTTTATTGGGGTCCTGAACCATTCAAAAGATATTTTATTCGTTCTTTGCACGAGGCTGTTAGTACAATTGTTATAACGAATCCAAGAAATGATACGTAAGTAGTACCACAAATTTTATGTGACTTTCGAGTTTACAGTTTCTACAAGACATATACAATGAATTAAAAAGCAAGTCATAGGCGTTTAAAAATTAATTTTCAGATATAGATTATATTACAACCAAGCTGTTTCTCATAGAAAACATCATCTGTCTTTAGTGAATTGGTGGTCAGCATCTGCAGGTTTATTTCGAAGACCGACTCTACCAAACCCGAAAGAAATTTACCGCGATTTTAAAGGAAAAATAATGTATATTCCCGTAGTACATGTACGTAAACCGGGGGTGGCTGTTAAGTGTGACTGTAGGGATTTAACATAGGATAATAGTTTTATGAAATTTCCTGTTCTTCTGTAGAGTATACTATTCACGAAAGATGACTGTACAAGGTCACTTGGTCGAAGAAAGAATTCACAGCACTTTATATAGTAGTAGTTTAGCATCATTTTCTATTAAAAAGATAATGATTATTTGACGTATATGTCTCTGTAATTTATGTGGTGTGACAGATATGCGTAAATAGTGATATTACTTTCTAACAAATTAAAAATAGCAGTGACGTATGTCGTAGAGTTACAGACATGTAATTATCTACTACACTGCCCTCTGTCCGTGCCGTTGACATTAAATCAAATTATTATATGGTTTACGTCGAGTCTATATTTTTGTTTTATGCAAAAACATAGGTGAAGAAGACAAAACCATGGGCAGCGGGAGAAAAAAAAACAGCTTTGTATGCAACTTTTAAGGGTTAATTTACATTAGCGGTACAATGACGGTACGATACCGTTACAATGACGGTATGTCAGTTGCAAGAGGCATTTACATTAAACGATACCACGACGGTACGAACATAATAAAATACCGTGACAATATAATTTTGTCTTTTATGTATTATGACGGTTTGTGGTGCATACGTCATGTTTCTATCAAAAGTAGAAAACATCGTGCAATGTTTAAAAATGTGTCAAATACAGTTTTGGCCAAATTCTCTTTACTCTTGACGAAAAAGAAGAAAATGAAGAAAATTCAGAAAATTTTACAAAGCATTACTATTTTTATATACTTACTGTAATAAATTGTAACATATATTTTACGATTTTTTCAATAATGTGTGCAATAATTTCTCATTTCCAGCTCATTTATATACATTTTGGTTTAACTAAAAGAAAAACATCAAAAAGTCAAAAACATGTCAGATGTCAATCGCTTATTAGCATAGCTGATTTCGGTATGAACGTCAACGTGACGTGCACGTACTCTTCAAATTCAACCTTCCACTCCCCTTTGTATGCAAATACTACACTGTCACTATGATACAATATTTTTTCAATAGAAACAAAACTGTACTGTACCGTGGTCGTATCGCTAATGTAAATCAATGAATATCAATGTGCCATCATTGTACCGTCATCGTACCGAGAACGTAGATGTAAATTGGTCCATTACAATACATTGCAGCAAACAGTACCGTCATCGTACCGGTACTGTACCGTCATTGTACCGCTAATGTAAATCAAGCCTAAATGGGTTCAAATTTGCACTTGCAGTTCTTTCCGTAAAATGAACAGGAGAGCAGAAAATTGTATAAATTATATCACTCCTAACCGCCACCACCTATCTCAAATGTTCACACACCACATTCGAATTTTAGCAGCAATTACTATGATGACATATTTATTTGCTTATAGAAACCTCCTTGGTATTTCGTCAAAATCTCCAATGAAACAATCGAAGTTAAAGGAGGGCGCGATGATAAACTTTTAGCAGTAATTGCTAATACTTTAAACTTTCGCTATGAATATATAGACCCAGCAGACTATGCGGGTTCAAATAATTCATTTCAGAGTGCTTTGGGTTTGGTGTGGAAACGAGTATTGATTTCAAAGCAACGTATATAACGAAACTAATTATAAAATTTACAGGAGGCAGATTTTTTCTTGGGCGATGTAACGTTAACTTTAGAACGAAGAAGCATGGTGGAATTTTCTTTTCTAACTTTAGCAGATAGTGGGGCTTTTATTACACATTCGCCAAGTCGGTTAAACGAAGCCTTAGTTTTAATTCGTCCTTTTCATTGGAAGGTATGAAACAATTGCCTAGCATTGTTTTTTTTTTTTTTTGAAGTCTCTAATATACTAATTCACAAACGATTGACAGAAAAGACATTTCTAATCTATTGATCACTAATTATTGTTAATAATCGGTGCTATTCTGTAACTTTATCGTTATCTGTTATCGATCGTTAAATTAATGACAATCGTTTATTTTTAATGATCAAGATATCGATTGTCTCAATTTTCGTATTCTTAACTACAATCATTTTCTTTGTCATTTATGACAATTTTACGCATTTCGCGCTTATATGAACTTAGCAGTTATTTACCAATAAGTATTTCAATTCTTTAATTATTCACTCACAGAATTGCGAAAAAAAAAAATGTTTTAACAATATAAAAGTACGTTAAGTACCTAAAATTTTCCAAAAAAGAAAAACAGTACCTAATTTAAGAAGAGTAATATAAAATATTTTTTGGTTATAAATAATTATATAGGCACATTGTTCTATTGAGCCACTTAATACTATTATTTTTTATTGATTACAACAAATGATATTTTGATCATTGCTCAAGAATACTCATTGCACAAATTTATCCTACAAACGGATTATTATGTTGTATTTTGCGAAGAATAATTATGATTTACTATCATATATATTTTATTCATTTAAAAACTACGGTGGAATTTTGATAGCTGAGTGATTTTACGTTATTTTTTCTTTCCCACCGATATTCCTCTGATGTATTATTAAAATTTAATAAAAAAAAAGTAAAAGAAATATTCTTCCAAACGCATATTTCTCTGGCATTGTTATATTGAAAACTATAATTGTAAAATGATTGATTACAACAAAGAATATTTTATTGATTACAAGAATGAATCCAACAAAGGAAATTTCATCAATATTTTAATATTAGGAATTTGCGAAGAAAAAAAAATTTCGCAGATGAGGCTTGAGTGTTATCATTAAATATTGGGCGAGTTCTCGGATTACTTAAAAGATTTGTTTAAAATTTTTCATCGCGTAAGAAGAAAGGGTCACTTGCATTTCTTAGTGCCTTGTATACGGGCCATATATAATTCTAACTGATACTTTTATCTGATTTTGACATTTGTTATCGACCATTAATATGATAACGACAGCATATTACTAATCGATAAATTTCAGTTTGTTATCGACGATCATTAACCAATTTTAATGATCAAGTGACTTACATAATCTCAATTTGAATTGCAATCGATCATTACTTCAATAATAATTGATAAATGATAATGATTGAGTTACAGAATCATTGAGTTTTGCAAAAAACTTAAAATATCTATTTTTGTTTCTTCTGAAATTCGAATAAATACGTTCTACAGTGTTATCTTTTAAATATGATTTTCTGTTCAAATTTCTGTAGATATTAGATGCAGTAGGTATTGAAGGGTTCTTCGCAAAACAACCATAGTACAATTATTGTAAATACGAGCGACATGTACTTCAAAGTTTCTACAAAAACGTCCTATAAAATGTAATATTATGTAATTGTTCATAAATGTTTATTTTTCTGTTTCTTAGCATTTTAAAATACGGAAATCTATGAAAGTTAAGAAGCACGAAAGACATTTTTTGATTATTTCAAATTTTTAAAAAAAGACTAAGGTTGTTTTTGCTGAGAGCTCCTCAATTTAAACAACAGCAAAAGTATACTATATTTGAATTGGTGCCAAACTACAGCGCCTGTGACGTCAAAAAAGTTTTAGCCAATGACAAAACTGGAAGTTATAGTATCTTTAATATTGATTTTCAGGTGTGGCCCCCTTTGATTTTAATAACAATTTTATCTGGACCATTTCTCTACATTTTAATAGCTTTACCAGACAGATGGAGACATAAACCCAGTATTAAATCGCATTCTAAATTGTTTTCCAACTGTGTATGGTTCACAGTCAGCATATATTTGAAACAAAGTATGGTTATTATGTTAGCTAGCTATTAGAAGAAATAAAAATGTTTTTATGTTTAGTGGGAAAAGATCCGGCCCAAAGCGATAAAGTTAGATTATTCATAGTGACAATTTCCATAGCTGCTACTTATGTAATTGGAAATGTGTATTCTGCTAATCTTACTGCCATGTTATCCAGGCCTGGAAGAGGTACACATATTTGAAAGTTACCATGGTTACACAATAACTCAAGAAAAAGTGCGGTAAAGCAAATTTTGTCAACATTTATAAAGTTTTTTTTGGTAATGAAACTAGCAGATTAGTATCGGCCGAAAATAAACCATTTTGACTGATATCCAGAAACTTTCTTTCTTCTAAAATATTATAATTTTGCTATGAAAACTTTTGTTTAACAAACGAGTTATTGCGAAGCCGCCTTAATACAAACAAAATTTGTACTTTTCAATGAAATATTTCAAAATTTTTCTTATTTTAGAAAAACCAATAGAAAATTTGATTCAACTAGAATACGTTATGGAAAACATAGACTACAAATTGTATGTTGAAGAACATAGTTCATATCATGATTTACTACAGGTCGGTATTATTTCATATAATTAAATATATTTCATAATTTTTAATAAATTTACTGTCTTATAGTATTTTAATTGAAAAGCTCTTGCAAAAACAACCATAGTCCAAATATTGTAAAAAATGGCACCTCGTAGTAATTTTCAGTGGTAGGGCTGCAGCAATAAAAAAAAACTGATTGAAAATATTATACACACCTTTAATGAAATTTACTTATCAATTGGAACCATATTAGCGTAAAAGAAATTAATCTTACAATTTGACAATACAAATGTCAAAATTTTTATTCAAATTTAAACTCAACGCCTGCTCAAAATGTAGTGCAGATACGAATAAATAAATCATAGTAACTATATGATGTTATGGAAACATCTTGTTTATTTTTACTTTACTCCCCCAGGGATTTTTTTCATATTTAATCCCTCTGGGACTGAATTTGAATTTTAGTCCCTGAAATGAGTGATTAGAAACGCTCTTTAGTCCCGGGAGTACCAAAAATTTGTTATTTTTAATTTTTCCTGCAAGTCCAGTTGTAAGAAAATTTTATATATTGCAAATATTTGAAAAATTATTCTCTTCGCCTATTTTTACTATAATATTAAATGCTAGTATTATGTAAAAAAAGAAAACGCACAATAAGTAAAAACAAGAAAATAGTTGTTTTCAAATAAAAATTTAAGGGCGATTATAAAATTGGAACTTTCATTTTAAATTGAAGGGGCTGCAGCTCTGCAGCCCTTATGGGCGAGCCGCCCCTGATTGTAAATATGAGTTACATACAGCGATTCAGGGATGCCAAACACTTCGGTAAAACTGTCTCTTGCAAAAAAGTATTTTAGTTTAGCCATTTATTATTACATTGTAAAGTTTTAAAGTCATAGAACAATGCCAAAATATTATGTAATTGCTCATAATTTTTATATCTTGACACTCAGTAAATAATTTTCTAAAATTTAAACATGATCCTGAGTTAAATAAAGTTGCAAAAATCTATAAAAGAAAGGAAGATATAAAGTATATAGTATATTCTTCGATTTAAAAAATGGGCTAAGGTTGTTTTTGCAAACAGCTCGTCAATTATTTTTCTACAATTTCTATATCTTTTCAATATTATGTGCCATTAAATATAGAATGGAACAGGAATATATGGACGATTATGGAATTTAATGAAACGACAGCCAGAATTTATAATAGACTCAGTTGAAAACGGCGTCAAAATGATAAGAGATGATAGGAAAGTTGCTGTAATTGCTGGACGAGAAACTCTGTATTTTGACGTTCAACGATTTGGTAAATAATTTTTATCTAACCACGAAAGTCAAGCTAGAATGAATGAGAATAAAGCCTCATTTCCATCGAATGTTATAATGCTTAATGCATAATAATTTGTACATAAGGCTTAATGCATTATAACAATTTACTAGGATACCATTTCCAGCTACTTTGTTTAGTGACTAATTCGATAAAAATGCAATTGCAGCAGTGCGTCTTGTTTGTTTTAATATGTCATATACATAATTTTCTGTATCTATTTCCATATCGAAAAAATAAAAACTTAATACTTATAAAATAGACTGACAGTTGACAATTCAGATTAGAAAATTAAAAAGACAGATGACAGTCATTACGTCTGGAGTTTGCAAGCTTTTGTTCTTGCGCATTGCTCTTAGTTCTTAAGCATTAAGCCTTATGCATAGCTGGAAATGGTAGTAAACTTTGCCATATGATAAACAATTTTACGCATTGCGCTTAGTTAAAATAATAGCTCTTACGCATTAGGGCAATCGGTGGAAATGAGGCTTTAGACACATTAATTTTGGCGTAACGCATGTATTAATTTAAAAGTTTTAAAAATATTCCAGGGGCCTCAAATTTTCATCTAAGCGAAAAACTAAACACTGCATATTCTGCCATAGCTCTACAAATCGGCTGTCCCTACATAGAAAATATAAATCGAGTGTAAGACAACAAATTTTAACCTTATAAATATAATTTCCTACTTATTTTAGTTTGATGGGCATATTTGAAGCCGGCATTCTGACAAAAATGACTGAAGATGAATATGAGTTACTAGGAAAATCCCAGAAAAGCCCCACAGATGATATAGGAACAGTAATAGTAGAGCCAGGAAAAACAGCAGGACAACAGGATCCGGAAAAGAGTAAACAGAAGGCACAGAAAGATGCAGAGGAAGAAGGAATAAGAGCTATCAATATAAAAACTTTGCAAGGGGCGTTTTTCGTTCTACTTCTAGGGCACGTGTTAGCCGGTAGGTTATATTCATATAAAAAGTATCTACGACAATAGTCGTTTTTTACCTCCTGCTACCCTTGGTGAGCGAGGTATAGGGATCGTGCTAAAAATCGCATATCGAGATTTTGGTAAATGACCACGTTTTAAGGTCCCTAGAATTCAATTTTAACATTTTCATGATGATGTCTGTGTGTATGTATGCATGTGTATGTGTGTGTGTGGTTCCTGTTTAGGTTCTAACTCAAATACTATCATTCAAAAAAATTGAAACCTTGTATTTCTACCTTATTCTAATATAGAAAGAAGCCATTAGATTTTGGTGTAAATCAAATAATCGGAAATGGCACTTTACTTGAAGCTCAAAATAGTTTTTCTCCCAAAAATAGCTTTAAATGTTATTATAAAATATATATATATATATATATATATATATATATATATATATATATATATATATTTTCTTATCTAAAACCAACGCTATTTTTATACATGAAATGAACAATAACAAAGGCTCTCCATTATTTATAATATACCTTAGTTTTATTATAATTATATGTGGGATTGTTCCCTATTTCAGCTTAAATTTGAGCGTCCCGTAAAATACTATATACACTATTATTCCGAAAGTTGACTATTGAAGGTCATTTGTTCGAAGAAAGAATACACATCACTTTATATAGCAGTAGCTTAGCAACATTTTGTATTAGACAGAGAAAGATTATTTGACCTACATCTATTTAATTTATTTGGTGTGACAGATATACGTAAATAGTGGCATTACTTTCTAACACTCTATAAATAAAAATGACGTATGTCGAAGAATTACAGATACCTAATTATCTACTACACTTCCCTCTGTGCTAATATTTACCTAGTGGCGTTGACGTTTAAATCAAATTATTATTCCTTGGTTTACTAGTCAAGTCAATGTTTTTGTATTGCAAACACATAAGTGAAGAACATAAATCTTTCAGAAAGGCAGTATTTAGAAAGAAATTTTGAAATAAATTATTCTTATTTTTTCAGTTAAAATGTGTCTATAAATATTTAATGTTACACGCCTATTCATACAAAATGCAATGAAGTTATCCGCAAGTAATATTATATCAGACGGCTCTCAAATGACTTTGAATAGTCATCTTTCGTGAATAATAGTTTACCTACTATATTTCAATTACTAAATGTTTTGTAATGAATTCATAATATTATTAGAAAAAATAAAGATGTAAATAAAAATTTATTGGCAGTTGCAAAATCGCATAAGAAAAATAAATTTAAAAATGTTTTTTAATTATTAAGACTGACAATGTTACTTTTGTTATAGAATTTTTCTTAATTTTATGTTAATATTTTATTTTATTGTATTATTTATGTAAATGTTTTCTTACAAAAAAATAAATTATTAGTTTCTGACTTCTATAAGATTTTATTTTCTTTAAAATTGCATTAAAACACATTTGACCTTCAAAATTTTCAAAAATCGCCTGCGGCACATTGTTTTCTCACAAATTTTTAATCCATCGGTATATGTCTCGTATTTATGAAATTATAAATCTGGCAACCCTAATAAAAAATTTGTAATAATTATTTCTTTATATTTTAAAGTGGCCCCGCAAAAGATTTTGCACCCGGCCTCACATTATCTCAGACTGGCAATGCACACGGTCTCAGCGACCAATGATAGTTAAAATATCTATTAATTTTGTATAGATTTCATTTAATAGATTTAAAAAGAATGTAATAATAATTTATTAAAACTCAAACAAAATTAACAGTTAATTTATAATCCCTTAACAATTACTGGGACGAATTTGTCGTTTATTAGCCAACTGGTCTATCAGACATATGCATGCACTTCAGTGACAAAATTTAGTGCCTTCATAGCGAACGCTTAAAAAATTATTAGAAATTTCAAATTACTTAGCCTTTTGCAAAAACTCGGTCAGTGGTTTGGGGACAGCGTGCTTCACGTGCCACTCGTGCCAGCGGATCTGGGTTCGAATCCTGGGTAAGGTATTGAAGTTTGTATGCGTCCTTTCGTCATCTCATCTCCAAAAGCGATATGAACTACATACCTGTGTAAATAAAATAAAAATACTTGTAAAAATTAACTCATCCCCATTAATTGTAATAAGGTGTAAAATCTTTGATACAATAAAGAATATTATTAAAAACTATTCAAAAATATAGAATACATATCTGTTTAGCACTGCATTGAAAATAAAAATGAGCGAGCTAGGAGACCGACAGCTTGAAACTAAATTTAACTAATAACAGTATGTATTATACAACATTAGTAACTAATTACTTACAGCATTAAAAATAATAAAATATAATCATTTATTAAATCTAAGACCCAAATTGTTTGCTTTAAAAATAAATAAATAAATAAAATAAATAAATGTATCATAATGGCATATTACCCATTGCTGGGTGTGCCAATCTGCTTTGTACGCAAATTCCGGTAATGATGATGACATATTTGTACCGTGTGGGCGTTTACCAGGCGTCACCTCATGTCAAGAAACACCAAGGATGTATTTGTTCATTTGTTTTAGATTTTAGAGACTTGTATTAAATACTAATAGATATTATTTTTTTAGGATGCGTGTTGCTGGCCGAGATACGATGTTATCTTTATTTCAAAAATAATCCGGGAAAAACAATTACTTTTCCATGCGTTAAAAAAATTAAATTTAAAATTCATGTTATTAAAAAACGAATCATTATGTGGATTAACCGAAAATATAATAAAATAAAAGAAGAAATTCATTTAGCATTTCTGGATTATGTAGAATAATTATGTAATTGTTCCAAAAAATATTACAAGCAAACGTATAGTCAACTATTTATTTTTAAATTTAAAAAATAATACATTTTGAATTAAAACGAATTTATGTTCCATTACCTTATTTGTAACAAACATATAATTTTTTTTTATCCAATACCGACTCATAATATGCCTGTTACTATGGTTATTTGAAATCACTAATGTCACTCCGTGAGAGAATATTTTGGAAGTCACGGAGGAATTATTACAAATTTTTGTGGTTTTTTAAATATAAATAGAAAGCAATTTTACAAAATTATTTTATTATTGAAATAATTAACCATTATGAAACTTATTTATATGAATTAATATTAACATTTATGCTAAAATAGGTTACTTATCTTTACACAATGACAGCTGTCATGTATGGCTGATGAAACGAAAACGAGAATCGAGTTAGTAGTTACTTGCTTCAGAATTATGTAAATTTAAAGATGCTGTTTGTGCTTCTAAGTGAATACGTTTTAAAGGAAGGTCCTAATTTTCATCCAATTTAATGTATTTTTCTTTCAAATAATTCCCAATGACAGACAATAATTATTACAGCAATGTTTTTTCAATAACAATATCACAAAACCATAACCATTCAATGGCTACTTTGTAATTTAAAATACTACATCAATTGACTTGTCAGTGCCAAACGATGAATGAAAACAAAAATGATTTATGAAGTTTTTTAAAAAGTGTAGGGTAAAACGTTGTATTACACTCGTGTGGAATGTATATTTTCTTTAGTGATGATACGTTTCGAAAGCGAAAAATCTGCTGTGTGATCTGATATACTACTGTCTAATTCCTTACCATACGAGCTTTATATCTGGCACCCAGGACGCCCGACCCACCTATTAGTCCTGACCAGCCACCCGTAGCTTACGTTCACCCCAAAACACCAAATATTAAGTTCGTTTGTTAAGAAATTAGTTAGCAGTATCAGATCATCTGATTATGACAGCAGATTTTTCGCTTTCGAAACGTAAATAATTTTATGTTTGGTACAATGTTACAAATAAAGATAATCGAAGTTCAACATACATTCGTTTTAATATTGTCAACTACTTATTAGAATCTGATACTGATATATTAGGTAGATATGTTTAGATACTCGTACTTATTTTCACTGATAGCTACTATAAAATTTTTGTCTAATCAGATAAAATAGTATACTAATAAAAATAATATAGATAACTTATCAAGATTGTTTTATTTATACTATATTTTTAATTCCTGAATACTTTTATCAGTAATAATAATAATGCCAATAGCCAAGGTGTATAGTAGAATATGTTTATGTTGTGAATATAAACATTGAATAACATTTAAAAAATGGATCCAAATGTAGTTGGTGAACGCCGACCTACGATATTTCAAAGAATACAAATCGAACTAACTCATAGTTCAGTTATCAAGAAAAAGATACAACCTGGAAAATTCCCAACATGTAGTGTAGGAATATTACAAATTATTGCAATTGTAAGTAAATAAAAAAAAATTGTTGTTACTATGAACATTTGATTAATGGTGATTAGCGAGCATTTGACTAGCATTGTTACCTTCCGTCACCTTTAGGTAAGGAAGGTATTGTCTTTGGTCAAAAAATTCGGTGGTGAGTTTTTGATGAATAAGCACGTTTTAGGGTCCCTAGAATACGATTTTACTATTTTTACGATGATGTCTGTATGTGTGTGTGTGTGTGTGTGTGTGTGTGTGTGTGTGTGTGTGTGTGTGTGTGTGTGTGTGTGTGTGTATGTATGTGTGTCCGTGTGTGTGTGTGTGTATGTAACAAAATTTTCGTCTACGATAACTTCCATACCACAATTCTAAAAATTATAATTCTTTCGTATTTCTCTTCGTTACATCCATGTGAAGAGCTGATTAGATTTTGGTTAGAATTGGACAACCGGAAGTACCCTCATTTGAAGATTTTAACAGATTTTCTTGAAAAAACTATGTTAAATATCATTTTTTTCACATTTAATGTTATTATAAATATTAAAGAATATTTTATTCTCTATACGATTTGACTGCATTTTATACTTAATATTAAATGGATATAGTTAAAAAATTATAAAGAAATTAAATTTCATAAAGTAGCCATAGCTATGGAAACAGCTACTATATTAAGAAAATTTTGATTGAAAGATGTCAGTGTCAAGTGAAATTGACATAGTGTGTTTCTCTTATAATTTTACTGGAAATATAGGATCTTTTGCTATAAATTTTCTGTATGGAATTTGCATAAAATACATGCAACTGCTGGAAGGTAAAGTACAAGAAATATAACTTTTAGCAAGGAACTTACAGTATGAAATTTGTACAAAATACATATAATTGACGGAAGGTAATGTGCTGGCCACATCAGATTTTTTTTTCTGTGTTTATAGATTATTTACGAAAAAAATTCTTCATATAAAAGATGCCTAAAATTTGTCTTCAAAATAATCCATAATTTATTGACAGACATAAAATACAATGCTAGTTAACTGGTCGCTAATCAATGTTAATTAATAACAGTCATTGTTTATTTATAAAATAAATAATATTGTTTACAGATTTTATTGTTAAGTGCAGCAATTAGTTTTTTGTCTATTGTAACATGTCCAAAAACAAGTGATTGGTATGTTTGGTTGTTGCCACTAGCAACAAGTTCGGGGGCAATAGCTACTATTATTTTTTACGGAATTTTTACTTTAGGATTAGCTTTAAAATATCCTGATTTCTGGTTTATTTCAGTAAGTAATAAACATAGTTAAAGTGAAAGTTATTAATAACCAACAACATCGATTCTAACCTTCAGTTTAATTCTTAACTAAAGGTTAATAAACTCACTTTAACTAGAGATAGTAGGATTGGACCTAAGAAAATTCTTTCTATGATATGATACTAATATTTCAATAATATTTATATTGTAGGATATAGCAATCTGTATAACTTTCGCTTTATTTATAATAAGTACATCTGTCCTAATAATTACTGAATGTACATCAACAAATACTGCACATCAAGTACCAGGGGTACGTAAAATTTACTATTATATCATTATTTACATTTTTACACTACAGTATTTCTATTTGACTTAGCGCCGGTACTTCAATCTCCTGGTAAAGTGTCGGGTAATTTAAGTGCCAGATAAAATCAAAATATCGCATTATATATTTGACACGTGTATAATTTTGACAATTTACGCTATAATATTGATGCGATATTTTTATTTTATCTGGCAGTTAAATTACCTGACACTTTACCACGAGATGGAAGTACGCGCCCTAAGGGTCAGTATTTCAATCTCCAGTCAAAATTTTTACTGAAAGTAAATTAAACAAAACTAAAACGAAATAAATTGTCTAAGGCCAGGTTCGCATTGAAACGAACACTGTTAGTCAACATTTTTTGTTAGCGAACAAATGTTCAACAACATAGTTCGTGAACAATTGTTGGTAACACTACAATAACAAAATACGTTCACTACATTTTTAAGAAAAGAAGAGAAACCAATAGATAAAAATATAAAGATGTTATCAAGCTATTTGTGGTAAAAACAGCTCGAATAATTATTTAATAAATACAGTACTGTTTTAGGTAAATGTTATGTTTCCTTTTCTGCATTCTTGATATTCAATGACTTTTTATATTTAAATATTAAATATATTTTGAAATACATAAAAATTTCATGTTAATTAAGCTAATTTTTCTTTTACACCCGTTGCCATGTTAATTTTAATGAGTTTTTTTTTTAAATTAAAAGACGCCACAAGGCATCGGCCCGGCCCTGCTTTCACCTAAGACTGGTTGAGCTGTAATAACATGCATTTCTTTGAAGTTTGCCGCCTATTCATGATCAATTAATTTTTGTTAGCGAAAATTGCTATTAGGTCGCAAAATGGTAGTACGAAGTACGAGCCTCATTAACATTCTACATCTGCTTACAAATGTTAGCGAACATGTTAGCAAACACGACACCCTTAACTAAAAATGTTTGTTTCAGTGTGAACCCGCCTTAACATATAGCTATAAAATATACTCGTATACTAAGTGCGAGTAATGTAAAATTAGTTTATAAAACAATAACAATGTTCCATCATTCTGTTTCCGATTATAGCCCCGGAATTCCTCCGGTTTCTTTGCAAAACTCTACTTGCATTTAGTGAGATGAGTGTTCAAACCACAGTCAAATTATATTTATTTAATCCGCACAATAAAATGTAATTTTGCCAGTACAAATTTAGTAGAAAAGTATACAATAAATTGCTTAAAAATTTACACGCATTTTGTCGTTACATAACACCAAATTCTGTTGAACATACATCACCACCATATAGTGTATTTCAAACAATGTAATGGGGTTACACGATACATATAAGAATATATTATAAATATAGAAGAACAATACGTTCTATGATGACAAAACTTAAGCTACAGAATAATTTATACATGAAATAAATGATATTACTTACAAGTTAGCAGGAAATCTGCAACCCTGGTATCTTCGTGTAACACACCCCCTTGCATAAATGTTTGTATTTTACTTTAAATATTAATTTGGGCACTATATTATAATACATAGAAAATATACATCCTCTCGCTTCTGTAGATTCCAAGCGACTACGAACGTTACGTATATACAAGCTCGCCAATTTAAACACGTTTAATTGGGTTTAATTTCATGCCGTCTATTTGAAAAACGAAATACAGCTCGGATCATTTTAATAAATATTATTATTTTTTAAATATTTATTGTAACAAAATATGTATAAAATTAAGTTTCTTAAAAAACAATAAATAAATTTATATTTTTTTGTGTTTATTTTGACATTAATATTTTAAACAAAATAAATATATCATCACGGCATGTTACCCAAAGCTGGGTGTACATTTTTTGGTAATGATAATGACTAATAACGTACTCAAATTATTTTTTTTAGGAAATGAAAATTGCAGTTCTAAAAATTGTTTCAAACAAAAATAACATTGTTAAAAGAACAGTAAAATTATTTTACTTTTCAGAGTTCAATTCGTCTTTCAACAGAGCGGCAAACACTGAAATCCGTCATTCCGGGAATGCCTAATCGGTACAAGGATTGCCGGGTAACAGTGGAATGATCAGAAAACCGCTAATTTAATATAACATCCCTAAATTTTTAGGGACGGTAAGAACTACATTAACCGTGGTTTTAAATAGGGTGAAGGCAGGGCTGAAATTTAATTTTGGACTATTACACTGTTGCCCTTGTACCCTGTACCTACTAGACATTCCCTGGAATGAAGGACTTTGTCATAATTTACGATATTGATAGAATTATTGCTAAACCCGACTAACTAGAATTTTGAATTTTTTTAATTTTATTTATAATGATCGAATCAGCTTGGCGAGTCTAAAAATTTTTAGACTCGTCATATGATTTTCACACCCCATATAGAATAGTATATTCTATAACTAGTATGAATTGATAATTTCCGCGCGAGCGAAAAATTTGTAGGCGAGTGGCGGAAATACTATTCCATACGAGTTTTAGACTATACTTTCTCTAACACTATTTAAAAAAATATATTTTGCTCATCACTTGACATTTTTGAAAAAAATAATAAAATATTGATATATTATAAATGCAATAATTTTTATTGAACTTACCATGTAAAAGCTTCAAAACGCGTAAAACAAGGCGTATAATTAGATTATGTAAACATTTCTTTTATAATTTGACAGTTAAGGCAGTTGACGTGACAAAATAAAAGAAACAAAGAGCCAAGCAAAGCCGGCTTGATTTTGAAAACAATTGCGTTTCCCATATATTTTAAATGGGTGAACTGCCTGTTACGGAATGTTATTCCGTAACACTACGACAGAATGTCCTCAGTCTGTAACAGTTTTCAGTTATAGAATGTATGAATTCGATAGTAGTGTTAGAGAAAATGTTTACCCACGAAACTTACCTATGTTTTTGTTGTAGCCTCTAGCAATTTGCGGTGCAGTCTTCTTAATATTTTCTGGTGCCGGTCTTTTTATCATGTACAAAAATAAAGAAACAGTACAAGTAGAAAAAGTTTACCGCTCAAACGCTCCGAGAAGACCAAGAGTATTATCAACCGATTTAGAAGTATGACCTTACCTACAAAATACTTTTATTATAAAAACTTAAAATGTAATAATCTGTAAAATTACATTAAACAAATAACGTATCACTTTATTGTCAATATATTAATGAATAAATGTTACATAGTAAACATATAATATTATAACTAGATTATATTAGAGTATTTAAATGTAAGTTCTTATAAAAGGAAAGTATGATTAAATAAATATTTTTTTATAAAAAAAATCTAACATCTTATAACGCACTTTCCTTTTGAAGAAAAATCGTACATTTGAGCCGTATTATTTACAATATATACAATACAATAATTTTATTGGTTTCTTGCATCACTTGACGTATTCATGGACGGTTACAAAACCAAATCAAGATTGCAAATGAAACCAAATAGGTCGATCTACTGGTTCATAAACGGGCTAATGTGGAGTTAGTATCTCTTCTCCCAAAAAGACTAATATTAGCTTACAACAACGCAAAAAGACGAACAGATATATAAGAATGATTTTTTAATTCTTGCAATGGTTAAAATACATGAAAATAATTTTTATTTATTTATGATAAGGGGTCTAAATTCAGTTATGTTCTCTTTAATAGGTTTAAAATTTCGAAAAATTATTTGTTATACCTACCTGCCTAAATTATAGAAATATATTCTTCTCGTCAAAGAATTTAATTCTGAATTCAATGATATATTTTCGTACCGTCATATGATTTTTAAAAGAAAAATACAAAATAAAATCTCTAATACTACATTATAATTAAATATTAAATTAAACATTATTAAAATCTTTGTTCATTTATGACACATTTACCCATTTAGGTATTTCTTTCATGGCACTCTAATTCTTTGTAAAAAATAACAGCATTTAGTTATTCCTTTCATGATTCATGGCACTCTTATAATAGTCAAAAAATTGTTATGTAAGGTCATGAAATTATTATATATTTAAATTCAGAATTAAATTCTCTACGCAAATAAAAAATATATGTTCTTATTTAAAATATGAATATATTTTGATAAACACTAATAAAAAAATAATTAATATTTTTGTAATAGTATTACTAGTTCTTTGTATTTCAAGGCCGAGAAATCACTCTTTAGCGTACCGAGAGAAAAACTGTCGCCGAGGCCACTTGCGGCCGAGGCAAGACAATCTTGAGGGCGCTAAAGAATTTCGCGGACGAGGTGTACACAATATTTTTTGTGCAACCGTAAAAAATATGTAATTACAAATTTTATTAATTTTAAACAGTTTCATTGTAAATAGAAAGATAGCTTTCAAGGTGGCCATGGGACTGAGATTTGATAAACAAAGCCATGCAATTCTCAAGTGTCAAATGATTGTTTACCTAATTCATTTCGCGGCCGTTACCATAACAACGGTCACGAAATCAAATAGCGTATATACCACAGGACTAAAGTGCATTCAATCCCTCAGGTGATTATTTCTCACCCACAGGATTGAATATGCACTTTAGTCCCCTCAGTATATAATATACTATTTACTGTCAAGATATCGGTTTTTATTAGCGACGGAAAGTAAGGATTGTCCTTACTTCCCTACAGCTGAACTTACCTCCCTCTTTGTAAAATACCAACAGTTAGATATTTTAAACTTGTGTCAAATATTTATTTATTTTTTATAATTTTAATTTTGAATTTAGTTTCTATGAAATTGTCCTCATTTCAGAAATATTTCCATTCAAAAGTTGCCGTTGACGTGACAAATGTGACAGATGAGATAGTTTTTCTTCTTAAATTTTCCATGGAATTCTTTTTTTAATGTATCAATTTTCAACTGCATTCCTTAACAGCCTTGACATATCTGGCAGTGAAAATGAACAGGTAAAAAATAAATCATCGGGAGTGGAAAAAATCTTACATGCAACACAAGCTGTAGGTACATTTGACTACTCTCGAACTTATTTGCTAGCCCTCGCTATCGCTCGGGCGCAAAATCGTCCTCGATTAGTAAATGGTACCCACATCTCTTGTAGCATAAATAACTATTGGTTAAAGAAAGTAAATAATTGAAGGCCAAAGCTCTTTGCAGACCAATCCTGTTCCTACAATTTTTTACTTCCTTGTACAAAGTAAAGGAAGTATTGTATTCGCGAAAAATTTCGGTTTTCAGATTTCAACGGAAATATCCATTTTGACCATCCCTGAATCCATTCTGACTAATTTCGTCGTGACGTCTGTACGTACGTACGTATCTCGCATAACTCAAAAACGGTAAGCCGTAGAAAGTTAAAATTTTGTATTTAGGACTGCTATAACATCTAGTTATGCACCTCCCTTTTTGGTTATTACATAATTTTCAGAAATGGTACTTTATTTGAAGCCTATAATAGATTTTAATAAAAAACTATATTAAAATATAATCCAAAACTTTTCAAATTTGGTATATGAGACTTTTATGTCAATTGGAATAACACAGCAGATTTTGGTTAAAATAGGCTAACCAGAAGTTGTAAACAGTTTTTCTTGAATAATTTGGTTTCATTTTGATTTTAGAAACAAATGCTTCAAATAAGAGTTTTAGACAATTAAATTCTGCGTCTAGCAAATCAAGTATTATTAAATTAGCCCTTTGTATAAGCGAGATATGTAAATTTAAAACTTATATACTTTTTGGTAAGAAGCTTGCTATGGATTAGGACAAAAAATAACAAAAAAATAGATTCTAATGTCAAATTACGTCAAATACGTACATTTTTATAATTGAGTTTATACTTCGTATTAGTCTTGCATACAAGAAGTCGTGTGGTGTCCACATCAGATTTTTTTCTTAGATGATTGTGATGATATAATTGGAAAATTACAAAATTGTTACTAATTACATTTAAAAACCGATTAAGTAATCTTTCTGATCGTAGAAAAAATGCTATGTATGCCTTAATCTGCAAAGATCTATTTTCTGAAGGTCATAAGTTGATTCTTTCAATAATTGGGTTTGAAATAAAAACCTAAAAAGTACGGTATACAATAATTGAAAAACGACTTACATCTTTTTGTCCGGCAGTTTGTGTTAAAATTATAACTATGTTATTATTATTATTTGGGAAATATTTCATGGTCTTTTTGCGTTATTGCAGCGTTTCATAAATAAACTGATTCCAAGTGATGCTCACCGAATATCTTCATGTCAACATCAACAAAACCGCATCACAGCACAGCTGTTTTACATATTATATCATATAGGTATAAATCGAGAATTCGGATAGAGAAACTGCATGAAACATCCACATTTATATGAATACATATTTAAAACTTCCAGTGTCTGATTGTTCTTGGCATCACACAGCCTCTTAGTTAAAAATAATGAACACTTAGGCTGAGGGAATGTACACAGAACTCACGGTCACTCACTAACCTGTAGTTCAAATGGGGGTTCACTGTTCGAAGACAACGAAGTCTGGTCAAAACCGGGTGGCAGTTATGGTACGCGGGGTTGAAGTTCGACTTCCGGTTGCTTCTGCACCAGACTATAACAATAGAATCGTTTAATACAGAGCCATACGTAATGTTTGTTACATATTAGTTACATAAATAACTATTGGTAATAACGTTCACAATTATTTTTTTATAAATAAAACAAACTTTACATTATTAAAAGTTTGTTTTATTTATGAGTTACAAATTAGTTGAACTAAGAGCGCATACATTTCATTAATTAATATTAATAAGCAATTTTGCGAATGCTAATAGTTATCTGTAAAATAAATACTTATTGGGTGTGATGAATCTTTTAAAATATATATTAATATAAATAATAAATTTGTTAAATAAAGGGCACGTGACTCGAGCAACCTTGAAATGCTTGGAATCAGCTGATATGTGTGCGCGTGTCACTTTGATAAGAACAATGTCACTTTGATAAGACCAATGTTTTGATTTATTTTAAATTTGAACTGTTAAAAAGTTATTCTTTTTAATTTTTTGTGTTTTACTGTCTGAAAATTGTAAAATAAAAACATTATAGTCGTTCAAAATCAAAATAAATCAAAACATTGGTCTTGTTAAAGTCAAATCAGCTGATTAAAAGCACTCCAAGGTTGCTTGAGTCACATTTCTGCTCGCGTCCTATAGAAACGATATGTTTTTAAAACATCATAGCATAGCAACCATATCTAAAATTGTAGAAATCTCATTAGTTTGTTAGTATCCAACTAACGCGAAAGATTTACAGCAGTGGTGACGAAGACAATTTCGCGTTCATTTCGGCAACGAAATTCGCGTGTGTATCCACACCAAAGCGTCATTTTTGTGGTAGTATTTGCGTCAAAGTACTTCATGTTAGACGATGAAGAGGCACTTTTCGCTTCGGTCGATCAAGTGCGCGTTGGCCTTAAGGATAAACATTGGTTCTATGTTCTATATTTACATTACAAAAATGGTCACAAATTGAGTACTAGAGTACTTCATTACCATTTCAATCTATTTTTTCTGTAAATGTCATAATGAAATCATTCGCGAATAACCAGCGACTGCGACAAAACATTACGACACTGAAGCACAATGCATACAATTACAATATATCGTAGAGATAATATTATTGGCAATATTATAAAACCACAAAATAACATAAGCTAATGGTCTACGTCTACGAGATCACGAGACGCAATCAAACTAAAACGTCCTGAAAATTGGGTTGGAAACAATTGGGTTTTACTACATGACAACGTTCCGGTACATCCAGTGCCGGCTCAACGGGGGGGGGGGTCTTTTCGGGTCTATAGCCACGGTAGATACATAAAGGGCGGTACACCGAGCAGAGCACGTTCTTAAATGTTTTTAAATAAAAAAAATAATTAAAGCAAATGTAAGAGCCAGGTGAAAAAGGATAAATGTAAATTTTCTAGCAATATGAGATGATTGGTACTTATAGACTAAGGTGGGCGCTTTTAAATGGTATATGTAAAGGAGGCAAAACGGTAACAATTAATCCTAAGATACAGGCCTCAGAAATTGTAAGACAAGATCTAAAAAGGATGACGGTCCAAGCGTCAGGGTATAAAAAGATGAATGTTCGACAGCGATATGCGCAAATTATAACTTGGTCAGTCAATTACTGCTCAGTACTCGTACTGCCAGTGGCTATCTGATGAGATTCCGTAACTCAGTATTTAATTTTTACGAACTGGTTATAGCTATTAACATACCTAGGAATGTTATGCACATCATAACTGCCGCAGATGTAAGTTTGAAATCCGAGCACGTAGAGCATCTCAGGCTTGTTATGATTCATAACATCCGTGGTTTGTTCAATAGTTTATCGGTTTCAGAAAATTAAGACATTATTGATAAATATCATTTTCTGAAATTTTCTCATTAATTCTACTTTCAGATTGCTATGGTTAACAGGACAATTATTTTGACATATGTTAATATGACAAATATTCAAAATATGTGCTTTATTTCTCATGTTTATTACTTTAGAACAAAGTTGACCGTATTTAGAACGATAGGCTAACGTTATCTGTATGTATTAATGAAGAGCATTATATTTTCATTTTATTTTATTTTCATTTTGTAGATCGTTGTTGACAAGTCAGTATGGTAATAATATTACCATACAGATACAGTTATTACTTAGTTACCAGCCTACTTTTGTACATGTAAACAATGGAATAATATCCTGAAACCGGTAAAAAATTTAAACAATATGTACCTATGTTGACATACTATAACAAACAATTGGATACAATTTTTAACTAGATGTTAAAAATTAACCACTGAATTAAACAATTAATAAAAACACCAAACGACGCAAAAAGTTTAGACGAGTGACTGACGTAGCGAAAAAGCTTCGACTGCAAAGTCGTAAAACTGGTGAAGATTTTTCCTGCGAACATTTGAAATGTTCTATTAACCAACGTTTCAGAACCAATTCGAAAATAACTTGTCATTGAATTTCATAATTCATAATTTCTACCTATAATCTATTCCACGAGACTTTTCATTAAACCAGGACTTCGAACCGGAGCTGAATCGAAAACCGTAATCTGGCAAAATAACGGAGAAATTCTGTTAGGTCCCACATAAGTTGAAACTTGACCCATCTGTGGGTATAATAATTTTAAAAAATGACCAATCTGAGTTTCGAAATAAGATTAATACACTTTGTCATTCCAAAAACATTAGATGGGGTTTCAAACTTTAAAATTCGCGTAATTAAAAAAACAAAATTTGTAACATTTATCTTTTTTCCCCTGGCTCTTGGCAGTTTGATGTTGGAAAAACAATTTTTTCTTTGTTGAGAATGACGGTTTTTAAAATTAGCCCCGGGCGGCAAAATGTCTTAAGTCGGCACTGGGTACATCGCTCCTATTCTCCCAACCTTGTACCAGCCGATTTTTACCGGTTACCATACAGGTGATGGAAAAATCGACGATACAGCTGAAGGCATTTGCAGAAAATGGTTTTCAGGAGTGTTTTGAACAGTCGTACGAAAGTTGGAACAAGAGCTTAAATGCAAGAGGAGTGTACTTTAAAGTAAATTAATGTTAATACTGCCAGTAATAGTATCTCTTTCTTATCCCTTAGCATCTAGCAGAAGCTCCGGCCAGGCCGCTTACCATTTATAGGCACGTATCATGCGGGTAGCTACCCAGACCGGAGTAGGCGTGCGAGCTGCGGCTACTACTACTCACAGCAGCTGGGTCCCGCGCGATGAGCGGCGTATCAACCCCTACGCCCACGGCACCGACGTCCACGGGCTCGTGCATGCCCCGCGGGAGGTAGCCGTGGTGATGCAGTCCCAAGGTAGAGGGATGTGGCGGGGACAGGGGCTGCAGGCACGGCATACGCTTCGACACGTCGATTTGTGCGTACACGATGGGCTCTTGGCGACGCATCACCGACATGGGGATGGACTGTTGGTTGTAGATAACGTGGGGGAGTTGCTGCTGGGGGAGGGAGAGCTCTGCGTAGGTTATTTCGTCGTTCTGGAAAAGAAGATAACAATTGTGGAGCTCAAAAACAATCATTATAATTGGTCGACCGGAAGTACCCTCATTTGAAGATTTTAACAGTTTTTCTTGAAAAACCGCTGTTATATATCATTTTTTCACATTTAATGTTATTATAAATATTGAAGACTATTTTATTCTCTATACGATTTGATTACATTTTATACTTCATATTCAATGGATATAGAGTTAAAAAATTATAAAGAACTAAAATTTCATAAAGTAGCCAGCTATACAAAAACACTGGAAACAGCTAATATAAATAAAAAAATTCTGATAGACAGATGTCAATGTCAAGTGCGATTGACAGTATGTTTGTGTTATAATTTTACTGTAAATAAAGAATCAATTCTAAAGAAACTTTCTGTATGGAATTTGTACAAAATACATAGAAATGAGGGAAGGTAATGTACTGGAAATACTGAATCTTTTGCAAGAAACTGATATATGGAATTTGTACTGACGGAAGGTAATGTGCTCGTCACATCAGATTTTTTTTTAGATTTTGTTGTTCTTTAATATATTTTTACCTTCCGTCACCTTTAGGTAAGGAAGGTATTATCTTTGGTCAAAAAATTCGGTGTTGAGTTTTTGGTGAATAAGCACGTTTTAGTGTCCCTAGAATACGATTTTACTATTTTTACGATGTCTGTATGTGTGTGTGTGTGTGTGTGTGTGTGTGTGTGTGTGTGTGTGTGTGTGTGTGTGTGTGTGTGTGTGTGTGTGTGTGTGTGTGTGTGTGTGTGTGTGTGTGTGTGTGTGTGTGTGTGTGTGTATGTGTATGTGTGTGTGTGTGTATGTGTGTGTGTGTGTGTGTGTGTGTGTGTGTGTATGTGTGTATGTGTATGTGTGTGTGTGTATGTGTGTGTGTATGTGTGTGTGTTTGTGTGTGTGTGTGTGTGTGTGTGTGTGTGTGTGTGTGTGTGTCTGTGTGACAAAATTTTCTAATGCGATAACTCTAATACTACAATTCCAAAAATTATAATTCTTTCGTATTCTTCTTCGTTACACCCATGTGACGAGCTGATTTTGGTTATAATTGGTCAACCGGAAGTACCCTCATTTGAAGATTTTAACAATTTTTCTTGAAAAAACAATGTTAAATATAATTTTTTTTCACATTTAATGTTATTATAAATATTAAAGAATATTTTATTTTTTATACGAATGCATTTTATACTTCATATTGAATGGATATAGAGTTAAAAAATTAAAAAGAAATAAAATATCATATATTAGCCAACTACGCTATAACTCTGCAAACAGCTGTTATATTAAGAAAATTCTGATTGAAAGGTGTCAGTGTCAAGTGCAGTTGACAGCATGTATGTAATAATTTTACTGGAAATATAGGATCTTTCGCTAGAAACTTTCTGTATGGAATTTGTATAAAGTATATATACAACTGCCTTAAGGTAATATATGCACAAGAAATAGAATCTTTAGCAAGGAACTTTCTGTATAATATTTATACAAAATACATAGAACTGACGGAAGGTAATGTGCTGGCCACATCAGATTTTTTTTTGTTACTCAGACTCTATAGGAAACAAACATATATATTACAATCATCAAAGACTACATATAACCTTGCAGATGTACTGCAAACCAAGGTCACCATCACAATTGACTTTTATTTGAATGCTAGTCAACTGCTCGCTAATCACCCTTAATCGTTCATACTAATAGTTAATAAGTTTTACTGTGTATAAAATAAAAATTATAAAACATTGTCTTACCGATTTCTGCGACTTGTACGTATCGTACGATCCATTCCTCCCCAAGGTCCCCGGACTTTGCAGTCTGGTATACGTACGAATCGGCGCATTATTCAACCGTTCAAACGCTCTTTCCTCATCCTGATAATCATCATCGCCATTGTTTTGCGGTATTATATCAGGATTCTTCTCTTCTAAGCTGTCCACACTATCATTTAAGTCCTTATTCAAGGGCTCAGTACTTGCTTTATCCCCTGAAGTACCTACACACCGTCTTCCAGAACTGGAGAGACCTAGACCACCACCTTCGTCGCAGTCTTTATCGTCGGAATCGCCGCCCCCACGTATCCTGATGACGACGACGATGATGATGGCGACCATGACCAGAGCGGAGACTACGCCGATTAAGGCGCCCAAGATGGGGGTGATTTGAAGGAGAACTGGGGTTGAGGCTGTAACATAGAAAGTGTAATATTTAAAAATATTTTTATTGATTGTTGTTAGGGGTATAAAGACCTGGAACAGGAAGTATCTCAATATATAAAGAACAATTTTTTTCTTGATGTATATTGATGATTTTTATAAAAACAACCATATAAACGTACGTACTATCAACATGGTGAGATGTATTTAAGTATATTGGTAAACTGGAATTTTGAAAATGTTTAAGATGTTGGACAAAATAGAGAAACAAACGGTTAAAGTTGCTCAGGTATTATTAGTGAATAATAATTATTAGCAATAATACGAATAACGAGGGTAGCACCGAAAGTTTCTGCAAACTACTCATAGAAAACAAAATTTTCCAGAAATTATTTTTTTATTGTTCTTCGAAATACTCTTCTTTTAACTCAACACATTTATGCATTCAATAAAACCAATCGTTAAAGCAAGAAATCCATTCTTCTTGAGACACTTGAGAGACTATGTTTTCGAAGGCTTTAATCGCTTCATTTGCATTTGTGTATCAGAAACCACACATTATTTCCTTTAATTTAGTAAATATGAAGAAATCATAAGATTCAAGGTCAGGACTGTATGGTGGGTGCTCCAGTAATTCCACCTTTGATTCTTTTAAATAGGCTTTAGTTTGTGAAGCAGTATGTGAGAATGCATTGTCCAGATTTTTCGCTTGACTATGAAAGAAACGCTGACATCAATGCACTTATTACAACGTTTCAATAACAATTCAATACTCCTAAAAAAATATTCCTTTGGCTTGTCTTCAAAATGTGCCCAAACTGCATCCTTCACTGCTTCGTCGTCATTAAAATAGCGCCCTCGAGGGATGATCAATTTGTTCAAAACCGCAGTCACGAATCGCAGCTTGCGCAATTGCAGCAGTGTGCACGGTTGCATTGTCATGCAGCAAACGCACGCCTCTGGTTAGTTTACCGCGTCTTATTTCCCGAATATTTTGTGGCAATTTTTGCAGAAGAGTTGCATAATATGCCCCATTGACTGTCGTATTACGTTCTTTAATTCTATAAGAAGAATGCCCTCAGAATCCCAAAAGATCGTAGCCATCACCTTTTTTGTTGACTGGCAGACCCTGAACTTTCTTGGCGGTGTTTCTACTTTTCGCCTCCATTCCATCGATTCCCTTTTGGATAAAGGACCATAGTAGAGAACCATAGTTTCATCTCCTGTGACAATTGTCTTCAACACCTCCATTGGATTTACATCACACAGCTGAGCACATTCAACACAAAGTTGGCCCTGAACTGCTGAGAAATATAGATCTACGAGGTGTGTTCAAAAAATATCGCGAATTTTGTGTTTTTTCAAAAATTATTTATTTATTCATGAATATCTATTTTGTCCCCTTCAAAGTAATCCCCATGAGATATTATACACTTGTGCCAACGGTTTTTCCAATCTTCAAAGCACTTCAAAAAATCATTTTTTTTATCTTGTTCAGCTCCTCCTTCGATGCCGTCTTTATCTCGTCAAGCGTAGCGTAACGTCGTCCTTTCATGGGCCTCTTCAGTTTAGGGAACAAGAAAAAGTCACAGGGGGCCAGATCTGGGGAATACGGTGGCTGCGGCATCATTAGTGTGTTGTTTTTGGCTAAAAAGTCGCGCACAAGCAACGATGTGTGAGCAGGGGCGTTATCGTGGTGCAAAAGCCAATTTTTGTTCTTCCACAAATCCGGGCGTTTCTGGCGGATTGCTTCGCGCAAATTGCGCATAACTTGCAGGTAATATTCCTTATTGACCGTTCTACCCTGTGGCAAGAACTCATGATGCACCACGCCCCTGCAATCGAAGAAAACTGTCAGCAAAACTTTCACATTCGACCGAACTTGGCGCGCTTTTTTCGGTCTTGGTTCGTGCGGCAGCTTCCATTGAGATGATTGAACTTTGGTTTCCACGTCATAACCATAAACCCACGATTCGTCACCAGTTATGACCCTCTGGAGCAAATTTGGGTCGTCGCGGACAGAGTCCAACATCTCATTAGCAATGTTCATGCGATGCTGTTTTTGGTCGCAATTGAGCAATTTTGGTACAAATTTCGCGGCGACCCGTCTCATGCCCAAATCATTGATAAAAATCGAATGGCACGAGCCAATCGATATGTTTAGGTCCTCAGCAACTTCTCTAACGGTGATTCGACGATTGGCCAATATCATTTTCTCCACTTCATTAATTTTTTCGTCTGTTGTTGAAGTGCTCGGGCGTCCGGCACGCTTTTCGTCGTTCACATCTTCTCGGCCTTCTGAGAACATTTTGTACCACCGATAAACGTTGCTTTGGTCCAAGGTAGCTTCTCCGTATGCCACAGTCAACATTCGGAATGCATCCGCGCACTTAATTTCGTTTTTCACACAAAATTTGATACAGGTTCTTTGTTCCATTTTTTTGAATAGGTAAAAATCGAAGACGATCCAAAACACGTGCAAGCAAAGCAGCTGTCAACAATTAAGTGAACATTCAAAATGGCCGAGCTTGTCGACATAAGTGAGAGACATGAGTACCAACATAAAGCCACAAAAAGATCGAAATTCGAATATACGTAACCCGCGAAAATTCAAAATTCGCGATAGTTTTTGAACACACCTCGTATATCAGGTCGGAAATTTTTGGCGCTGCTCTCGTAATCCTAGTTTACTTCGATGCCTGTTTTCACGCATTTTTTCAAACACCCGTGGCAAACAAATTGTTATGTACCAATTAGAAATTACTGCTTTCCTATCTTCTAATGCAATATTGACAGTAGGACCGGATTTGAGAAAAATGAGGTAATCAATTTTGTACCAACACTTCGAACTCGTTTTACTTTGACAGGATTGAAGTCTGTTGGAAAGACCCATTCAGCTGATTGTCGTTTTGTTTCTGATTTAAATGCATACATTCATGATTCATCTCTCGTTATATCATACAATGTTTTAGATTTACCTTCGTTGTACTTTTTAAATGTTTTAATCATTGATCTAATAAATACATATGGATGGAGTCTTCCCTATAGCCGTACACAGTGTGCTGTGTGGTTCGAGAGAGATAGCTATACACAAAGTCCTGCAGTGGGAGAGCGATAGAACAACGTAGACCTTAGTCACGTGGTACGACTACCGTGTACGCTCTGTAAGGCAACAGGAAAAGCTGAATAAAATGAATAAAACTAATGATTTTTAATAAATAATTTTATGAATTATTAGTTACTTTTGTATTTTAATAGTGTAATAAGCAAATTAATATATTATTAACTGGCCAATGACTATTAAACTACTTTATTATCAAATTAAAATTTTTCTTATATTATATGCACAGCGCACCTTAACCATTTTAATTTTTAGTATCCTTAATACTTTATTTATAATAATTTTCTTATTATATTTAAATAAAACAAGAAATTTCGAGAGCGCTAATACATTTCTAGCGACAGTAGACCTCAGTCACGTGGTTCTCGCTCTGTCTTTAGTGTACAATGTTAACCACAGACTATCCTTGTCTACGCTCCTTCCATTTACGAAGTATTTATTAGTTCTATGGTTTTAATACACCATTCCACACGATGTTGTTTTTGACCATCATTTAAATTATGAGGTATCCAACGGTAAGGCTCGGGCCACACTATGTGTTTTGGCGGGATCGGTAAAACCACATCCGGTTAAACGGGATGGATCATACAGCGTCCACATATATCCCGCTAAACAGGACGGCAGCAATGAAAACCAGATTCGGACACAGTCGGACCTACATCTGATCAGTGCAGAGCGCAAACAGTATAAGTTGTCTATTAAAAAACAAAACTAGACCCTTGTACACGTTCGCATTATCTCCAATGTGTTGTAGTTGTCATGCGGCAAATTGACCGTCCCGCCAAATCGCAATATGCTGCGCTAGTATCCGGCAATCGGACCCCAACCGCATCGGTGTGGACGCATTCATTTAAAACAATAAGTTGTTGTCTTCCCGGTCAACCGGTTCCGTTAAACCGGTCCCGCCAAAACGAATAGTGTGGCCCGGGCCGAACAAACTTTCCTGCCTTTTAGACGATCGCGCAACATTTTATTTATAGCGGTCATTCCAATGCCCAAAGTCAAAGTAGCCCGTATAATTCTGCATGTGACACGGTTGTCTTCTTTAATCATTGTACAAATAGCAGCTATGTTTTCATCCGTAACTGCAGAAATTGGCCGATCGTCGCGTAAATCGTCATTGAGAGAAACTCCTGACACTAGGAGAGAGCGAACTTTTAAAATCGTAAAATATCATGGCTAGAAAATTTTCTTTTGTTAACTGCATTTTCAGTACGACGTGCGTACTTCAAATCTGCATGGAAAATTACTGATAACAAATAACGAATTGTAACAAGAACTGCCATGCTATCAAGGATGTAGTTTTGTTTTGCCATGCATTTATTTTCGTAGCTACCTTGGTTATATTTGTTTGCAGAAACTTTCGGTTGTACCCTCGAATTGCATGGCATGCGTATCTTAATAAAAATTGTGTGTTTGCGCAAACAGTGTAAATATTTTTAATCATAAACTGTATAGAGTCAATTTTGTGCTTTGGGCACTCGGTGAAAGATTATAACAATAATAATTAATGAAACACTTGATGCAAGTGTAGGTACATATAGCAGGCCATTAATAATTGTTCAAATATCGTAAATGACCAAATAGATTTTCTTCATTCCGATGTTTTGCAAATCCTAATTACAGAATATTCCAACTACCTAATCATATTATTGTAAACAGATGTTGATGTTAATATTTAAGAATATGTAACAATTCTTGTATTTAGCTTAATTCTGTACATCTTCTGAAGAAGGGCTAAGTAAAAAGCCGAAATCGATAAACTGTTTAATAAAACCTATTAGTGAAACCAGGGCAGGTTGTGCCCCGCACAAAGGCGCCTGAATTTGAGGGGCGCCGTTCAAGACAGTAAAGTAAAAAATAGTAAATATTTAGAAATGCTCTTAATACAACTTACAAATTAACGTGATAGAAGTGAACAATATATTTTTTAATTTTTTGCATTAGAGCTCTTCAAGCTCCAGTTATAAGTAAAAGAATTATCGTACCAAACGGTTCGTTATTTTTGTAGCATTGTTATATTGAAATGATAATTGAAAATGTTGATTACAACAAAGAATATATTGATTATACCTCAAGAATATTGATTACAAGAATGAATTCGACAATGAATCAAATATTTTGCGAAGAATCAGATGCTTTATGATTTACATACAATTCTGAAATCACAGTGAGATAATTTTATTTTTATTTTCTACCAATACTGAATTTTCCTTATTTATTATTAAAAAGTAAAAGAAATATCCTGCCAAACGGATAATTTTGTCTTATTGTTTCATTGTTATGATACAAACTACAACTGTAAAATTGTTGAATTAATTGCGTAGGCTTCCACAGTCTGAGTCATGAGAAATATTCGTTTTCCGGGAATGGATTGTGTCATATTTTCAGTCAGAGCTCAACGTTTCGCCCGCAGTCATATGGGGCATCTTCAGGAACAAGGGGGATAGTACTGTCTTAAACAGGGTTACCCGACGTGTCAACTACGCTAGAGGCCGAGTCTAAGCAACAAGAAAGGGGAGACTCAGTTTTCAAGGTTACCCGACGTGTAAACCACGCTAGAGGCCAAATAAACTAAATGACGAAAGGAAGGCCGAGAAGACAGTTATATACTAATCTAAAGATACGGTAGATGAGTTCATTAGCTTTGCTCATCTACCGTATCTTTAGATTAGTATATAACTGTCTTCTCGGCATTCCCTTCGTCACTTAGTTTATTTGGCCTCTAGCGTGGTTTACAGGTCGGGTAACCTTGAAAACTGAGTCTCCCCCTCTTGTTGCTTAAACTCGGCCTCTAGAGTGGTTGACACGTCGGGTAACATTGTTTAAGACAGTACTATCCCCCTTGCTCCTGAAGATGCCCCATACATATGACACAGTCCATTCCCGGAAAGCGAATATTTCTCTGTAAAATTGTTGATTACAACAAACGATTTTGATTATAATCTATTGATTACAAGAATCAATCTAAGAAAATTTCATCAATATATTAAATCTAGCATTTTTGAAGAATAAAAAGTAGGTACAGTTTAAACTTTAAAATGTGTGGTAATTTGCAAATTTTACATCATGTAGGGCGCTAAAATATAACTTTGCACAAAGGCGCCTTATACCCACGGAACGGCCCTGAGTGAAACTTGCATGAAATGTTTCATTAATTATTATTTTTGTCTAAAGAATGAGATTCTCCCTGCCAAGTGCTTTGAACATATAAGGCATATCCATATCCCTGGTGGAACCCTAACCCTACACATGCAGTGTAGGCCCTGCAAGGAGAGGAAGCTACGAGCCACAAACCACAACACCAGACACCCTACACAGCTGTTAGAGTTGTAGACAATCAATGACAATCCAATCACAAAATCACATGGTTCGCGTGTGACTGTAGCATGCTTGCGATTGCGACGCCAGGCGACAGGCGAGGGAACATACACCATGAATTGAACCAGGGCACCAGGGGCCCGCAGCCCGCAGCCATCACCAGTTAGCACCAGTCCATCCACCGCCACATGCTCTGGTGTCAGGGAGAGTGAGGTGGGCGTCAACTACCAACCGGAAGAGCATTCACATACTTAAGTGATCTTTAGTTATATTTTGTAATAAAATTTCTACTTATACGAGTAATTATTAAAATACTTTTACTATTAATTAAATAATAAATGCATAAATTGAAAATCTTACTAGCATTTGTGTAACACAATTTATGCGTAAAGGATTATGCTGTCTCACTTAGCTATACGAAGATTTATATTAGATTAGTTTCTCGCTTAAATGATTTTATTTTTATTAGAAATGTTATAAAATAATCTAAGGCACGTTTGAAAAAAGATCAAATGAAACTTCTCTCAGCTCTCATGCACCTAGTACCTACGACATATCACATAATTATGTAGTAGGTAGGTACAATTACTCAATGACAATAAAGCAATACACAAATTTCAGTCTTCCATATATTATTTAATCAGGTCTTTTACTATTAATAATGAATATTAAGTTTTTTACCTTCTGTCACCTTTATGTAAGGAAGGTATTGTCTTTGGTCAAAAAATGCGGTGGTGAGTTTTTGATAAATAAGTACGTTTTAGGATCCCTAGAATACGATTTTACTATTTTTAGGATGTTGTCTGTATGTATGTGCGTGTATGTGTGTGTGTGTGTGTGTGTGTGTGTGTGTGTGTGTTTTACAGGTCGGGTAACCTTGAAAACTGAGTCTCCCCCTCTTGTTGCTTAAACTCGGCCTCTAGAGTGGTTGACACGTCGGGTAACATTGTTTAAGACAGTACTATCCCCCTTGCTCCTGAAGATGCCCCATACATATGACACAGTCCATTCCCGGAAAGCGAATATTTCTCTGTAAAATTGTTGATTACAACAAACGATTTTGATTATAATCTATTGATTACAAGAATCAATCTAAGAAAATTTCATCAATATATTAAATCTAGCATTTTTGAAGAATAAAAAGTAGGTACAGTTTAAACTTTAAAATGTGTGGTAATTTGCAAATTTTACATCATGTAGGGCGCTAAAATATAACTTTGCACAAAGGCGCCTTATACCCACGGAACGGCCCTGAGTGAAACTTGCATGAAATGTTTCATTAATTATTATTTTTGTCTAAAGAATGAGATTCTCCCTGCCAAGTGCTTTGAACATATAAGGCATATCCATATCCCTGGTGGAACCCTAACCCTACACATGCAGTGTAGGCCCTGCAAGGAGAGGAAGCTACGAGCCACAAACCACAACACCAGACACCCTACACAGCTGTTAGAGTTGTAGACAATCAATGACAATCCAATCACAAAATCACATGGTTCGCGTGTGACTGTAGCATGCTTGCGATTGCGACGCCAGGCGACAGGCGAGGGAACATACACCATGAATTGAACCAGGGCACCAGGGGCCCGCAGCCCGCAGCCATCACCAGTTAGCACCAGTCCATCCACCGCCACATGCTCTGGTGTCAGGGAGAGTGAGGTGGGCGTCAACTACCAACCGGAAGAGCATTCACATACTTAAGTGATCTTTAGTTATATTTTGTAATAAAATTTCTACTTATACGAGTAATTATTAAAATACTTTTACTATTAATTAAATAATAAATGCATAAATTGAAAATCTTACTAGCATTTGTGTAACACAATTTATGCGTAAAGGATTATGCTGTCTCACTTAGCTATACGAAGATTTATATTAGATTAGTTTCTCGCTTAAATGATTTTATTTTTATTAGAAATGTTATAAAATAATCTAAGGCACGTTTGAAAAAAGATCAAATGAAACTTCTCTCAGCTCTCATGCACCTAGTACCTACGACATATCACATAATTATGTAGTAGGTAGGTACAATTACTCAATGACAATAAAGCAATACACAAATTTCAGTCTTCCATATATTATTTAATCAGGTCTTTTACTATTAATAATGAATATTAAGTTTTTTACCTTCTGTCACCTTTATGTAAGGAAGGTATTGTCTTTGGTCAAAAAATGCGGTGGTGAGTTTTTGATAAATAAGTACGTTTTAGGATCCCTAGAATACGATTTTACTATTTTTAGGATGTTGTCTGTATGTATGTGCGTGTATGTGTGTGTGTGTGTGTGTGTGTGTGTGTGTGTGTGTGTGTGTGTGTGTGTGTGTGTGTGTGTGTGTGTGTGTGTGTGTGCGTGTGCGTGTGTGTGTGTGAGTGCGCGCGCGCGTGTGTTTGTGTGTGTGTGTGTGTGTATGTGTCCTTCTAATGCGATAACTCTAATACCACAATTTCAAAAATTATAATTCTTTCGTATTCCTCTTCGTTACATCCATGTGAAGAGCTGATTAGATTTTGGTTATAACTGGTCAACTGGAAGTATCCTCATTTGAAGATTTTAACAGGTTTTCTTGAAAAAACGATGTTATATATCATTTTTTCACATTTAATGTTATTATAAATATTAAAGAATATTTTATTCTCTATACGATTTGAATTATAAAGAAATTAAATACCATATTAACTAGATATGCTATAACTCTGGAAACAAATGCTATATTAAGAAAAGTCTGATTGAAAGGTATCAGTATCAGTGTCAAGTGCAGTTGACAGTATGTTTGTGTTATAGTTTTACTGGAAATATATGATTTTTGGCTCTACAGACTTTCTGTATGGAATTTGTATAAAATACATACAATTACCTTAAGGTAATGTACAATGGAATCTTTTGCAAGGAACTTTCTCTATGACATTTATACAAAATACATATAACTGACGGAAGGTAGTGTACTGGCCACATCATATTTTTTTTTGCTGATTACAACAAAGAATTTTTTTAATTAAAGTTATTAAAATTTGTACAAACAAAACTAAACAAAATATTTTCTTTCTGGTATTCCTGCATACAATAATTACAAAATTGTTGATTACAACAAAGGATATTATGATTAGCACAAAAATATTGATAACAAAAATGAATTAAACAGCAAGAATATTTTATTGTTTTAAGATTATGTTTTAATAAAAATTATCATTGATCCTTTTCCGAACACGCCCTAAAGGTTGCGTATGTGGCATGTGCCTCATTGTTTCCTTTTAGAAAGTGATGGTAAAATTTGAAGAGAATCTTAGTGTTTTTAGTAAGAGTCAAATTATTTGTCTCAATAGTTAGCTAACCAAGTTATATAAAAGGAAAAGATTTGAACTACGAAAAGTAAAATTTATTAGATTAATATTTCTTGAAATAATTGATCCATGCGAATTGTTATATATAGGTGCAACTTATATTAAAGGCATAGGTACGTATCGACTATTTCTCGTTTTAATCTAAATTATAGTTCATTAAACGAATAACATTTTTAGTATTGTTAAAAAATAACCTTTGTTCATATGGTTTTTAAAATCCTACTATTTTAACATTTTTAAAGAAAATGCTCTTCCAGCTGGTTCAGCTTGTCTATATCTTCTGACAGATTAACATAAAATTTGGTTGAAACTAAAGCAAAACAAACATGTGCACAATATTATATTTCATGAGGTGCACATCAATGAACTATTGATTACAACAATGAATTTTGCACAGGTTTCAGTAAAATGAAAATAAGTATCAACTGTCAGAATAATACAACCAAGCTGTTTCGTCGACATCGGTAGGTGTTGTTGACAGTGGGTATGCCCCCTTACCGCCGACATGTGGCGCGGTGGCGGAGCCCTGCGTGTGCAGCACAGCGGCGTCACTCGTGGCAGCACTGGTCATGCTGCGCACGAACAGCAGCAGCGCCCCGGCCTCCTGCAGATCGTCCAGCTGCAGCTGTAAATCTCCGGCGTCGTCCCCGGTCGTACTGGCCAGAAGCAGCCGCGTCCTCGCGTCGTACGCTTGCAACACATACCTGGCCCCCAACCCCGACAGAGATTCTGGTTCCGCGCAGCTCACACGCACCGATTGTAATGAGACTGATAAGAGGGTACAGTTCTCTGGAGGTGGTAAGCCCCATCTGTCTACACGTACAACGTACAAGACTCATTCACACATCACCCGCTGTGCTATCAAGTACCTTCACATAATAGGCCTACAGGGAGCTTTCACAATATTACCAAAATTCAATAAACAATGAAATTTAATTTTGACCAGTGTTTACGTCTTTTCGGTGGTTCGTCGGTAACCTTGTGTGTTGCCATGATTAGCTGGCGCCAAAAAATACCTATTACCGTTTCTACTGAGACTATAGGGCGCGAGCAGTCACGTGACTCGGGCAACCTTGACATGCTTGGAATCAGCTGATTTGTGTTTTGACTTATTTTGATTTTGAACTGCTAAAATGTTATTATGGTACAATTTTCAGGCAGTAAAACACATAAAATTGAAAATAATAACTTTTTAACCAAAATAAGTCAAAACATTGGTCCTGTCAAAGTGACATTGTTCTTGTCAAAGTGGCACGCGCACACATATCAGCTGATTCCAAGCACTTCAAGGTTGTTAGAGTCACGTGACTGCTCGCGCCCCTCGGGCGTCCTTGACGTACTTGGAATCAGCCGATTTGCGTGCGCATGTTGTTTTGAGAAGAACAGTGTCACTTTGATAAGACCAATGTTTTGACTTATTTTGGTTTTGAACTGCTAAAATGTTATTAATGTACAATTTTCAGGCAGTAAAACACTTGAAATTAAAAATAATAACTTATCGACAGTTCAAAATTAAAATAAGTCAAAACATTTGTCTTGTCAAAGTGACATTGTTTTTGTCAAAATGACAAGCGCACACAAATCAGCTGATTCCTAGAACGTCAAGGAAGCTCGAGTCACGTGTCTGCTCGCGACCTATAGGCGGTGTGCACAAAAGTAGTCAGCGCCGACAGCGGACAAAAATGACAAAATGGTTACTCATTGAAACATAGTAACAACGTTATGTTTTATGTCAGATTAATTTTATAATTTTGATTTTATAAAATATTTGCAATGAATGCAAATGATAGGACGTCAAATATTATGTGATGCAGTGGGGTATGTAATAATTCTTACAAAATTACCGATTGAAGTATCAAATTTTATAAATTTCCTAGATGTTACGAGGGTCGTTCAATAAGTCCTTAGAAAAAGATAGAAAAACAAATTATTTTCGGTAAATTTTTTTTTATTTTTCAACATAATCTCCTTTTAGCTCTATACACTTTTCTAAACGTTTCTCTAACTTTTTTTAGCCGTCCAAAAAGTAGGATTTCGGAAGATCTTCAAAATAAGCATCTGTTTGAGCGATGACCTCCTCGTTCGATGTAAACCATTGTCCACCGAGCCATTTTTTTAAGTTTGGAAATAAAAAAAAAACGCTAGGAGCCAAATCTGGTGAATACGGTGGATGTTGTAGTAATTCAAATTTTAGTTCCATAATTTTGGCCATCGAAACAGCGCAGGTGTGTACCCGTGCATTGTCTTGATGGAAGAGGATTTTTTTCTTTTTCAAATGAGGACGTTTTTTCTTCATTTCTTCGCTTAATCTATGTAATAATGACGCATAATATTCTCCAGTTATTGTTTTTCCTTTTTCCAAGTAATCGATGAAGATGATTCCGCGTGCATCCCAAAAAACCGTGGCCATAATCTTGCCTGCCGATTTGATCGTCTTCGCCTTTTTCGGAGCTCGTTCGCTTTCAAAAACCCACTGTTTAGACTGTGCCTTGGTTTCTGGCGTGTAGTGGTGTATCCATGTTTCGTCTACTGTTACGTATCGACGCAAAAACTCATCAGGATTGCGACGAAAAAGCGCTAAAACAGCCTCAGAGTCGACCACACGATTGCGTTTATTCTCCACCGATAACAAACGCGGCACCCATCTCGCCGAGATTTTTTTCACACCCAATTTTTCGTGCAAAATTGAAAACACTGTACCTTGCGATATGCCTGTAGCTTCAACTATGTCGCGCACTTTGATTCGTCGATCACTCAAAATCATATCGTGGATTTTATCCATCAGTAGTGACTTCCACAGGACGTCCCGAACGCTGTTCATCTTTTGTGGACGTACGGCCACGTTTAAACTCATTTACCCAATTGTAAATAGTTGCAAATACAGGAGCAGATGTACCATGAACTTCATCCAACTCAGCTTTGATCTCTTTCGGTGTTAAGCCTTTTAAATACAAGTGTTTAATCACCGCTCGAAATTCACTTTTTTCCATTTTTTTAAATAAGCAAAAGTTTGTTGCTTCAATCGACAATAAAAGTGAAACCACGTGATGGATATAACTAAAACTTTGACAGCTGTCGGGTGAGTGATGATGTTTAGTAAAAACAAAACGTTATCTATACTACGAGTGCCAACTCTTAGATTTTCTAAGGACTTATTGAACGACCCTCGTATAACATGAAAAATTCTTTTAGGTATACATATTTTCTCATTGTAAAAGATACGTATCGTATGAATAAAATTCCAACAATGGTCGTGATTGCAATAATGAATTATATAAAAATGTGTTTCTTAAGTTAATATTTGAACAAATTATAATACAAGAAACAGAAAATTGTCTTAAAATTGTACAATACTTGCAGTCGTATGAAATAGAAGTCTATTTTTGACATAATTTGTCTATTTATTATAGATTTTGTAAATGTAATGTTAATGTTAAAAATGGTTTGTATTTTTCGTGTATTCTCCTTTCCGAGCTTGTGCAACTGATTCCACTTACAGCCTGGTATATATTCAATGAAGAATCTTCTTCATTTATTGCGAATATAAAAGAAAGATGCTGACATCATACACTGATATCGGGATATGTACAAATTTTCTTCTTTCCAATCATTCAAGTTTTCCAACTTTTTAATCACAATTTCCATGTATTGTGCATCTTGTAACATTTAACTAATATTATAAATTATACTCGTAATATATATTTAAATATGATAAAATGGTTTACAGAAATCATACATATTATGAGAAAAAATATATTTTCTGCCACAGTACCTTCGCAGGTATTTTGACTTTTTTGATTGTCACATCACATATATAGCATTTTAAATATTTTCTTTATTCATTTCAATATATTATGATGTATAATATTCATACACAATAGCAACAACTCAAAATAAAATTGTAAATTGTATCACTTTCTCGAAATGTCAAAGTTGATTTGGTAATCAAAAATGCCAATGTAGCCGTTAGAGGCGCTGACGATCAAAATGTGCACATCACCTATATAGTCGCATCTCACTATCCATTAAATTAATTAACAGATTTAAAATAAAACAAAAGTACAATAATTCAAATTTATTTTGTAAGTTTGACATTTGTGACTTGTCATTTACAAATACATATTATGCAAATACATATCTATTATAAATTATGTATTTTAAAAATTTCTATACATACTGTTATATACTATTATTATTGTGCGTTTATTGTAAGAACTCCCTATATGTAAGTTACAGTAATAGCAAACCCTATTAGAAAAATATAAAAATGATTAAGCTACCAAATTGATTTCTTACCTGTATGTTTCTCCGCCGATTTCAGCGTGAAAGCTTGCAATCTAGCCACCTCACTTCTTCCTTTCTTGTTGGCGGCGTAGAGCCCAATGTCGAAGCCGTTACCGGATTCCAAGCCACCGACCGTGAACACGGGCACGCGTGACGTCACGTTGCTCACGAGCTTTCGGGATTGCGCGTCGTACACCTCCATCACGAATTCCTGCGGTAAGCCCCCATCAAAACCATCGATGCATTCCACGTTCAAAGATTCTGCGGTTTGGTTTAAGATGGTGCAGTTCTGCAGCGGGTCTGGTTTGCCTAAAACGAAAAATTATTTTAGTAATTTTAGTCAGCAACCTCCTACCCAGCAAACACAGTTTTAACATATATGTACCAGGTATGTGATATCTGAAACCTATGTAGTATATAATGTATTTACGTAAATATAACATCATATACATATACCATGTCGGACATCTCTCAAGAGACTGTAGATGATATTTTCGGTATGTCACATTGGTATTGGACCTGGTACATACCTATAACTATATACATGTTACCGTACTTATAATATATTCGTAGCGCATTGATCACGTGTCATCTATTCCAAATCTAATTGGTCTATTTATGTGACCAAGGTCTCTGTTTATCCAAACCAGGTGTGCAGAGGTTTAACAACGACGCATTTTACTTTTGTAGCCATTGCAGTATTTGTTTTATGTAGTGTGTATACTTTAATTCTTTGATTTCATGGCAAAATCGACTTGTCATACGGTAAGTTTGTTTATGTAACTATGTATTCATTATGTAGCTTATTTTCATTCTTGAACGAAAATGAAAATTTAGATAACCTGAAATAATAATTTCAAACTAAAATACTATAAAATTAGAATTTCAAATGAAAAATGTTTATGTGTATATATTTTACGTATTGTATTAATAAATTGTATTGAACTAGTCTGAGTGAAATTTATGGGTCGATTCTGTTCACATCTGTAAGTTTTACAGATCTGTAAATCTGTAAAAAATGACAAAACACACATGTAGTGGCAGCATGCACTTTAGAATTCTATCATAGAAAACAGGCGAATGCGATTTTACGTTTACGAATCTTGGTAGCATGCACTTTAGAATTCTATATTCTCTTTTTATTTTGGGAATTTTCGGGTTTTATAATATTAAAATAGGAAATATTGTGATAGTTGTATATGATAAATAAATAAATTGACTTTGAATAGAATTGTGACAAAATAATGACGTTAGTTTAATACTTTCGCTTTGAGTCGGACGCTTGCAAGCGAATATTTTGAGACACGAATGCTACCAAATTTTCGCTTCGTGGTGAAAAGCGAAAACAAATGCCTCATTTGATAGAATTCTAAAGTGCGTGCTGTCACTGCTGTTCTTGTTGATTAATATAAAATTATACATAAGGGTGGCAGCTTTAGGTGCGATTTTGTTCATATTTACAGATCTTGCGACTTACAGATGTGAACAGAATCGATGCATTAAGTTGTTTTATATTTAATTTCTATTGTAATAAATATGTAATATAAGTATTGTAATAAACTACATAATTAAATATATATATATATATATATATATATATATATATATATATATATATATATATATATATTATTTGTAGTTAATACCTACACATTTTCCTACCATCCTTCATAATATTTAATATATAAATTTGGGATTAAAACGAAGTAATAGGTATAAAAATTCACAATGTAAGTAGTATATTCAAATAATTACAAAGAAGTGATATACTTTTGTTATATACCATTTACGTTACAATATCTACATACATGGGATGTGATGTCTCATAGACCATGTTGCGGACATAGGTCTATACATGTACTTTCCAGGGATGTTATTCGGTACGTAACATATAATACGAGTTATGTCTATATTACGTACTAAGTACGTAACTGTGTTTGCTGGGTATGTATCTTCAAACCAGTAGTTAACGTTTAAAAGATAATAGTATATTCAGTGCCGTAACTAGGGCGTGGCAAAGGTGGCACACGCCACGGGCGCAAAATTCTTAGGGGCGCAAAATTTTAATCATTTATATTGTTTTAGATCAAATATTTCTAACATCTATTTTCTAAATTTAAATAATTATCTACAGATAGGCCAGTCGGCAAGGTGTTTATTGTGGAAATAATTGTTGACAAGCTGGCGTGGATTTTATTCTCTTTATTGGAACCTCCAAAAAGACATACTAATTTTGCACCCTCTAGCGACTCCGGATTTTGCCGCCATCTTAGGTCAAAAGTGCAAAAAATGAGTTATTGGCCATTTTCTTGAAAACAGTCATCATTCTTACATTTTTACCTAGGATAAGCTCTCAAAGAGTTATGTTAAAATATAGTTAACTAGAATAACAATTTATGTTAGAAATTTAAATTACCCAAAAAATAAACAATATTAGGTATTTAATACTTGATATATATCTTCTTCCATTTAAGCCATTCTTTATTGTAGAGAATAGTGAATAGTTTTGACCTCTCTGATTGGCTGAAATTGGAGACAAGAAACAAGTTTACCCAATGTAATTTCGACTACTTAAAACTGACACTGATGCGAGCGCCATATACCGAATGGCTTAAATGGAACAGAATATAGACGATTTTTGCCGAAGAGCGGTTCGCGAGTTACTAACAACTTAAACATCTGCAAATCAGTTTAGATCTATTCATCTGAAATTTCGACACATATTAAATACGTAATATTGTTTATCTACTAAGCCGATTTGCAGATGATTTAAATTTTAGAAAATGTTCATGTAAGTTTAAGTTGTAAGTAACTCGCGAACCGCTAATCAGAACTTTATTTTGTTTTTATTTTCTTGATATGTAGGGGCGCAATTTTTTTTGCCACAGGCGCTCAAAGCCCTAGTTACGGCTCTGAGTATATTAAAGAACGTGTTTTATAAGACATGTTTTTTTCGCACGCGTCAAAATTTAGAAAACGAGCGTTAGCGAGTTTTCTAACTGACAAGTGCGAAAGAAAGTCTTATAAAATGAGTTCTTTATACTATTTTTTATATTTTGCGCTTGCTACAATAACATTTACTTACTCAATTTGTGTTTATATTTGCAACCATTTGTACATTTTCAGGTAAATAATCTTCCCTAAATAAAAAAAAAAATAATAAAATAATATCTCGGACACGAAAAGAGAAATCGACCTGTGGTTTTAAAATCGTAAATCTACACCCTTCAAACTACTTAAATACAAATTTTCTGAATTTTTAATTTTTTAAAAATTTCCACCCTTTTTTAAACCACACCATCCTCATACCCAAAAATGGGTGTGCGGTACACATTCAACGACTTCACCAGTAAATTTCTCGTACCGAAAAACATAAGTATACCAATTTTCATCAAAATATTCCAACGGATACATTATTTATTAAACATTCCTTAAAATTGTCAAAAACTGAAAAAATCGCAAGGGGTACACCTTAGATTTTTTGCGATTTTTGGTCATTTTCAGACTTTTTCTTCTGGAGATTGTAATAGTTGTTCAAAAATTATGAAAATTGGTATGCTTATGTAATTTTGCTCGTAGAATCTAATGGTGATATCGCCAGCGGTGTATAATTGACCATTTTTGGGATATGACCCAAAAATGGGCATTTTTGAGCAAAGTTTTGAGATCGAATATCTCGGACACAAAAAGAGATATCGGCCTGTGGTTTTAAAATCGTAAATCTACACCCTTCAAACTACTTAAATACAAATTTTCAGAATTTTAAATTTTTTAAAAATTTCCACCCTTTTTAAACCACACTATCCTCATACCCAAAAATGGGTGTGCGGTACACATTCAACGACTTCACCAGTAAATTTCTCGTACCGAAAAACATAAGTATACCAATTTTCATCAAAATATTCCAACGGATACATTATTTATTAAACATTCCTTAAAATTGTCAAAAACTGAAAAAATCGCAAGGGGTACACCTTAGATTTTTTGCGATTTTTGGTCATTTTCAGACTTTTTCTTCTGGAGATTGTAATAGTTGTTCAAAAATTATGAAAATTGGTATGCTTATGTAATTTTGCTCGTAGAATCTAATGGTGATATCGCCAGCGGTGTATAATTGACCATTTTTGGGATATGACCCAAAAATGGGCATTTTTGAGCAAAGTTTTGAGACCGAATATCTCGGACACGAAAAGAGATATCGACCTGTGGTTTTAAAATCGTAAATCTACACCCTTCAAACTACTTAAATACAAATTTTAAGAATATTTAATTTTTGAAAAATTTCCACCCTTTTTTAAACCACACCATCCTCATACCCAAAAATGGGTGTACGGTACACATTCAACGACTTCACCAGTAAATTTCTCGTTCCAAAAAACATAAGTATACCAATTTTCATCAAAATATTCCAACGGATACATTATTTATTAAACATTCCTTAAAATTGTCAAAAACTGAAAAAAATGCAAGGGGTACACCTTAGATTTTTTTGCGATTTTTGGTCATTTTCAAACTTTTTCTTCTGGAGATTGTAATAGTTGTTCAAAAATGATGAAAATTGGTATGCTTATGTAATTTTGCTCGTAGAATCTAATGGTGATATCGCCAGCGGTGTATAATTGACCATTTTTGGGATATGACCCAAAAATGGGCATTTTTGAGCAAAGTTTTGAGACCGAATATCTCGGACACAAAAAGAGATATCGACCTGTGGTTTTAAAATCGTAAATCTACACCCTTCTAACTACTTAAATACAAATTTTTAGAATTTTTAATTTTTTAAAAATTTCCACCCTTTTTTAAACCACACCATCCTCATACCCAAAAATGGGTGTACGGTACACATTCAACGACTTCACCAGTAAATTTCTCGTACCAAAAATTATTAAACATTCCTTAAAATTGTCCCTAAATAAAAAAAAATAATAATTTCGACATTTATTATTAAAATGAATTGTCAATTAACTAAACATAAATTAGGTAAAAATGGGTTAAAGAAACGTCATCTAGTACCAACCGTGTAAAACAAAAAATTGCGTATCGAAATGTAGGTCATTACGATACGCAATTGCGTATCGTAATTACTTTATTATGAACGCAAAATATAAAAAAGAAATTTAAAATTGGGCCTCTCAGACCCGATCGCACTTATAGGGTTAAACTTAGTCAATGAATGAAAAGAATTTTTCTGCTTACCGGCTGGATTGACGAAAAAAACACACGGATCCTTCTGCCCCCCAATTTCGTTCTTCCCCCAACATAACATAGTCCCATAGTCCAATTCCGTCATCGGCGTATAGGCTGCTATTCCTCTTGTCCTATCCGTTGCTATTTGCGACTGTGGAATATCTATGGTCTCCGCACTGTTGTTAAACTTCCATGTGAATTGTACATCTTGAGGATTTGCTTCAAGCTCACAAGGTATGCGAGCTGTTTCTTGACGGGCTACGCCGAAGACTTTTGGTTGACCTGGTCGACAAACTGGTGAAACTGAAATAGACGAAATAATATTTTATGAACTATTTTGTATCATTATTTAGTAACATTCAGAACCGTTAACGATTCGATTATTTGTTACAGTTTGTAATAATTGAAAAGGGGTTGAAAAAAACAATCTCAGTCCATTTTTACCTCCCGCTACCCGTGGTAAGGGAGGTATAGGGATCGTGCTAAAAATCGTATATCGAGATTTTGGTAAATGACCACATTTTAAGGTACCTAGAATCCAATTTTAACATTTTCACGATGATGTCCGTGTCTATGTGTGGATCCTCCACTCACTCAAATACTATCATTCAGAAAATTTTGAAACCTTGTATTTCGAACTTTTTCTGTAATGGAAAGAGCCCATTAGATTTTGGTGAAAATCGGATATGGTACTTTACTAGAAGCTCAAAATAGTTTTTCTTCGAAAATACCTTTAAAGGAGATTATTAAATTTTCTATAGATTTGCATTAATACTTTTTCTATATATTTTATGGATAAATTTATAAAATATCTATAATTTAAATCCCAGAGCCTATGGTTTAAACAAACAAAACGCAGTTATTCAACTGTATGTAACTGACAGATAAATGTCACTATTGGTCACTATCAAAGAACTAATCATTTCATAATAATATTAGTAACGTTTTAAAAAGAAAAAAGTAAATAGAACAATAGAAAAGGTATTCAATACAGTTTGCAGCATAACTAAATATGTATGTATGTATTTAGATTAATAAAAATTAACGATTCACAAAAATGTTTGAGCTAATCCTCATTTTTTGATTAATGAATTCTATTCTATCCCGGTATTTAAAATTTAATCTTCAATTTATTATAGCTCCGGTTCGAATCCCACTAAGGCATGGATGTGTGAATGTGAAGCCACTCTGTAATTGGGATTTAATCCTGTTGAGGGTTATCCAAAAATAAGGATTAACGTAATCTTTTTTGTGACTCGGGCTGGCGGAAGGTATTGGGATGGCCACACCAGATTTTTTTTTGAGAAAATTGGGATATTTATATAAGAAAGTACATAGAATCCAATGGTGCTATTGACAAATTTATATCTCTGCCCATTTTTGATTAAGAAATAACCACTAATTAATTGGTGGGAGGTACGGTTTTAATTTTAACAAAAATCGTACGTATATATGTATACTATTTTTTGTACATTTTCTTTAAAGTGTATAATAAATATCCTAAGTTGTATTTCCCCGAAAATTGCTGAATTTTTGTGGGCAACCGACGCAACGGTAGCGGACAAAAATATCAGAGATTTACGGTAAATTCATAGTGTGTTTATTTAGCAACGTGTGAACAAAATATGAAAATTGGTGTGTATTTATGAAAAAGAAAAAATACGTAGAATCTAATGGTGAAGTCAAAGATTATATAACTCTACCCAGTTTGGGGTGGCGAATATCTACCGATTTAAGGATTGAATATACAGCTTTAATTTTACCAAAAACGAATTATTTAGGTAAAATTACATATGTGTAGAAATTTTTGTTAAAATATTTTAAAAGATGCATTTTTAATTAAAGTATTTGATTATCGTAAGTTCATTGACCTTTGTAAATATTGTTTTACTAATTTATTTATAGAAATTGGACCAGTTAAGCAAAAATTATGAAAATTTGGAAGTTTGTATAAAAAATTATGTAGAATCGAATAGCGCTCTTAACAAATTTCTAACTCTACCCATTTTTGCATAGAAAATATCAACCTGTTTAAGAATTAAGGATGGGGGTCTCGTGGCCGCGTGCCTGAGTGTTTGGTCGCGAATCGGGAACCGAGTTCGATCCCGACCGATGCCAAATATTTGTAATTTTAAATGGCACAAAATTGGCCCCTGTGGTGCACTCTCCACGCCAGCAATGAATGCCCGTCAGGTGACGCCTGGTAAACGCCCGCACGGTACGAATATGCCATCATCATTACCGAAATCTGCGTACAAAGCGGATTGGCACACCCAGCAATGGGTAATAAGCTGTGATGATATATTATTATTCTTTATTAAATATCAATCTGTTAAAGAATTGAAGGTGAGACGTTAATTTTTCAAAAAATCGATTCCTTGGGCCAAAGTACATTTGTAAGAACTCTATATTTGATATTTTTTAGATCATTTTAAATGTAATATGACGTGTATCTAATATAAATAATAATAGTTGGATGAGTGCCTGTGACGTGACGCCTGGTAAACGCCCGCACGGTACAAATATGTCATCATCATTACCGAAATCTGCGTACAAAGCAGATTGGCACACCCAGCAATGGGTAATGTAATATGCCATGATATATTTATCTATTTATAATTAGATGTATGAACCTACATATCTTTTTGTTATTGAAGGATGTAGTAGGTATTAGAAATTAGTAGTGTTATGCGACCTCTGATTCATCATCATCTCAACTCAATCGGCGTGTTATAAATCACGGGCACGGCCTGCTACAATCCATCACCTTGGACAGCGCAGACATGAATGTGCTCACATACACAGCAGCACAGCACCCTACTATCCCAGCAGTTTCCATTTCCTCGCAGACTCCAGCAAATATTGATATTCAGACAAACTTCTTTCGCTGCGAATTGTGGGGTGAAAATAAACTGCTTTTAGGGAGGCATGTGTGAACTGTATTTCAAGTTTCTCCAGTCAGTTTGACGTTTTGCGCTATGACGACTACAAACGAGAGGACCAGTGACTCTCAAAACAGGAACAACCTTCACAAACGTCTTTTTTTTACACATATCTCGATTATTTAGCAGTTTCATAGTATATTATACATCAAGGGAGAAAAAGGCATAATAGAGAGAAAAAAACATTCTTTCCTGACGTGTAAATGTCGTAGCCAGATTGTAAAATCTGTCTTTTATAAAATGCCCAGTTTTTTTATAAAATGGGGCTAGGGGGGCAATTCTTGAAAAGTGAGATGGCAGTGAGATTTGACAGAAGTGAGAAAAAACGTCACGTGACTTACATGTCACGTAGTGAGATTTTTTCTTTAATTCTTGAAATAATTTTGTCGTCTCACTACTTCACATTTCATCTCACTACGTGAAACTTATCTCCCCACCTTTTTGGTTGTGAGAATCAATGTAACTCGCTAATGTTAAATAGAAATTTGCTTAATACTAAATTACATTAACTAATATTATAAATATCATAGTTGACGAAAGAGAAGTAGCTGCTGCTTTAAAGCATTTGGAAAACACAGAAATTATTTCGAACCAAATTTTTGAAATATTATTTCGGCTGAATAAAAATATAGTGGATCGCTTGGGTGACAATTTCAACCAACCAATAATATGCGAACTCGGAGCGTGCACACTCGTCAGCGGAATGCAAAATTCGAGCTTTTACTCAGATCGTGCGAATCAGCCGAATCCAGATACTTAGACGCACTAAAACAGTGCAGCTCAGCCGAATGCGCCGCACGAAAAAAAGTCGAACTGAGTGCGCACTGGTGCTACCAGTCGAATGCGCTAATAGACCACTATACTACAGACACGGACTAGGAAGACCTACGGACTCAAACTTCAATAAATCTAGAAAAAGTAGTTGCGTATGGCAACATTATCAATACCAGCTAAAATGAAAATAAGAATATCACGGTAAATATGTAAAGGTAATCAAAGAAGAGTGCAATGTAGTAATGTCAATGTCAAAAATCAAACTTGCTAAATCATGGCCAATTAGATAGGTGAAATATATCACACTTTGTTTCGGGAATTAAAAAAGTGAGAAAATATGAAATGAGATGAGAGTGACATGAAATTTTATGTCACCTTGTGAGAAAATTCTCATATTTCAAGAATCGGTATCCAGATTGTCAAACCTTCGTTGACTTAGCGATATTGTTCTAAAAATCGTGTAGGCGTTTCAGAAAAGAGTTTTGGTCGGAAGCTGTTAGACTTTTATAAAAAGAAGGATTCTACACATTGGAAAACACCATCATCTTCGACAATTCAATGAATTTAAGAAACTAGTATTTTAGAAATTTAAACTTTGGCCCCGCAGACTTTTGCTATAAATTTCATTTTTGAGGTCTACGTCATTTTAAAAAAATAAAAGACCCAAAATACTCGGTACCTAATTGTACTCTATTGTATTTATCTGCCTACATTTGTTTAAGAGCGTGTTGTTGTAATACAAAATAGGTTGACAAAAAAATGTCACAAATTCCATAATTACATTCATAGAAAATTACTTAGCTGCCAAATTGTCAAAACTGACAATATACTAGAAAAGAATAGCTATAGGAATCGCAAGAGCCTAGCTATCACGAAGTCTTCCGAGTGGAAAATTAGATTCATTTTTATTTTTTTTAATCCTGACAAAAACAATACCTACCGCACAAAACTCGAGTCCTTATACTTGTTTTTACTTCCTTGTACATAGCAAAAGAAGTATTGTAAACACGAAAAATTTCGGTTTTCAGATTACAACGGCAATATTCATTTTGACCATTCCTGAATTCATTTTGACTAATAGCGTCGTGACATCTGTGCGTACGTACGTACGTACATACCTACGTATCTAGCATAACTCGAAGATGGTAAGCCGTAGAAAGTATTTAGGACTACTATAACATCTAGATGTGCATCTGCCTTTTTGGTTATTACATAATTTCCAGAAGTGGAACTTTACTTGAAGCCTATAATAATTTTTTATGAAAAACTATTTTAAAATGTAATCCAAACCTTTTCAAATTTGATATATAAGACTTTTATATCAATGGGAATAACATAGTAGATTTGGATAAAATAGGCTAACCGGAAGTGATATGTTACCTGTAGTTGTTAACAGTTTTTCTTGAATAAAATGGTTTTATTTTGATTTTAGAAATAAATGCTTCAAATAATAGTTTTAGAGAATAAATTCTGCGTCTAGAACAACTAATATTATTAAATTAGCCCTTTGTATAAGCGAGATATGTAAATTTATATATACATTTTGGTTTTTGTAATGTTATAGATTAGGACAAAAAAGTACAAAAAAATAAAAAAATAATGTTAATGTTAAATTACGTCAAATGTATGAAATATTATAATTGGGTCTATATTTCATGTTGGTTTTCGTACAAGGAAGTCGTGTGGTGTCCACATCAGATTTTTTAAACTTATTTTAAAAACTAATATAAGGACACGTGTTTTGCGGGCATTTGGAACATACATCATGCTACTTCGGGACTCTGCCGGCGTGACAACTAAACTTCTATACAAGTTTAACCTATCTGCAAGTAACCGGAAAGCTCAATAAAATGCGGCTATCATGCAACCGTAGGTAAAAGCTCTGCATAAAAAACGTCTTATATTGGGCACTTGAATTGTCAAAATAATATAACTCCCTAGGGATTTATCATATGTTCTATCTTGATCCCGAAAACCCTGAATTTGGTGCATGTTATTAATTTTAATAATTCTTCTTAAAACATATGTATATTATTTCGGGCGTACAGTCAATAAAATTTTCCTGCCTGCGTTACCTTGTCCTGCTTTTTGGAAGCATGTGAAGTTGAAGCTTTCATTTCTCGCAAAGTTTAAAAGATGTGATACATTCCAACATGATTTATGAGGCTTTTATTGTTACATTTATAGCCAAAATACTAAATCATGACGTTATCCTCAGCTAAATATGAAATAAATGGAGTAACTCACATTTAACATCCAGTTGAACTGGGTTACTTTCCCCATCTCCTTCTTGGTTACTTCCTACGCAGGTGTAGAGACCGGAGCGAGCACGGGTGACGCTTTGGAGAACCAAACTTTGGTTGCTGACGATGGTTCCGGTTGCTGCGTTGTTGTACAACATTTTTCCCTAGAAAGAATCAAGATAAGGGTGTTAATCATTATGTACGTATAGAGGGTCGAAAGAAAAGGTTTACTGCCTTTATTCGTCCAAGGGTATAAACTTCTTTCGACCTGAGATATGTACGTTTTACGCACTATTGCAATCAAATGAAGTGTTTTTAAATTATTTTTACTTCCTTGTACAAAGTAAAGAAAGTATTGTCTTCGCGAAAAATTTCGGTTTCCAGATTTCAACGGAAATATCCATTTTGGCCATCCCTGAATCCATTCTGACTAATTTCGTCGTGACGTCTGTACGTACATACGTACGTATCTCGTATAACTCAAAAACGGTAAGCCGTAGAAAGTTGAAATTTTGTATTTAGTACTTCTATAACATCTAGTTGTGCACCTCCCTTTTTGGTCATTACATAATTTCCAGAAAAGGTACTTTATTTGAAGCCTATAATAGATTTTAATGAAAAACTATATTAAAATATAATCCAAAACTTTTGAAGTTTAGTATGTAAGACTTTTATATCAATTGGAATAACATAGCAGAATTTGGTTAAAACAGGCTAACCGGAAGTGATATATTACCTGAATTGTTAACAGTTTTTCTTGAATAAAATGGTTTCATTTTAATTTTAGAAATAAATGTTTCAAATAAGAGTTTTAGAGAATTAAATTCTGCGTCTAGCACATCAAGTATTATTAAATTAGCCCTTTGTATAAGCGAGATATGTAAATTTATAACATATACTTTTTGGTTTTTGTAATGAAGCTTGCTATGGATTAGGACAAAAAATAACAAAAAAAATAAATAAAAAAATAGATATTAATGTCAAATTACGTCAAATACGTGCAATTTTATAATTGAGTCTATACTTCATATTAGTCTTGCGTGCAAGGAAGTCGTGTGGTGTCCACATCAGATTTTTTAAATACATTTTTTAATTGTATTTTTGTCGTTTTGTTTACAAGTCGCCGGGCTTTTGTTCTACTTTACCCCCCCGCATGTGATACTTTACCGCCCGCATGTTTACCGCTTGCATGAACTACTTTACCGCTCGCAGGGTGTAACCTTTTAGTTTCCACCATGGTAACTATGAGGTAAACAATAGTACAGAATATATACATGACTATCGTCGACAGAAGCGACACTGTTGTATATATTGCCGTCCGTGTGCTCATGGCTATGTGTGCGTGAACTTGGACTAGGGAAGAGTAACGCAAGGAGATTGGGCGTACTCCGGTACGCCATGCTATGCCAGTGACCGAGTAACGGCGTTCGTGTGCAGGGCGGTTCAGCGCAAAAATATTACGACTACCACCCAGCAAACACAGTTTTAACATATATGTACCAGGTATGTGATATCTGAAACCTATGTAGTATATAATTTATTTACGTACTTATAACGTCATATACATACACCATGTCGGACATCTCTCAAGACACTGTAAATGATATTGTCGGTATGTCACAGTGGTATTGGACCTGGTACATACCTATAACTATATACATGTTACCGTACTTATAATATATTCGTAGCGCATTGATCACGTGTCACCTATTCCAAATCTAATTGGTCTACTTATGTGAGCAAGATACTGTAAAATTAGAATTTCAAATGAAAAACATTTATACACATTACATATTATATATTTTACGTATTGTATTAATAAACTGTATTGAACTAGTCTGAGTGAAATTTATGGGTCGATTTTGTTCACATCTGTAAGTTTTACAGATCTGTAAATCTGTAAAAAATGACAAAACACACCTGTTATTGTTGATTAATATAAAATTATACATAAGGGTGGCAGCTTTAGGTGCGATTTTGTTCATATTTACAGATCTTGCGACTTACAGATGTGAACAGAATCGATTCATTAAGTTGTTTTATATTTAATTTCTATTGTAATAAATATGTAATATAAGTATTGTAATAAACTATATATTTAAAAATATAGTATTTGTAGTTAATACCTACACATTTTCCTACCATCCTTCATAATATTTAATATTTAAATTTAGGATTAAAAAGAAGTAACAGGTATAAAAATTCATATTGTAAGTAGTATATTCAAATAATTACAAAGAAGTGATATACTTTTGTTATATACCATTTACGTTACAATATCTACATACATGGGATGTGATGTCTCATTGACCATGTTGCGGACCTATGTCTATACATGTACTTTTCAGGGATGTTATTCGGTAAGTAACATATAATATGAGTTATATCTATATTACGTACTAAGGACGTAACTGTGTTTGCTGGGCAGACTAGACTACTAGACATAATGCCGGGTGGTATAATATATTGTTGCATAAAAGGCTTTCCAAATAATAATACTGTTAAAACAACTCTAAAAAGCTTTTTTAGATTACCGGCTGACTGAGAAAAGAATTATATTTATTTTATTTTACATATCTTTCGACCGCCTCAGTATATTATGGTTACACTGAATTTTATATATAATTGTTAATGAGTTTTATTAATTTAGAACAATTATATTTTTATATTTAATCAAATGGACATTTAAATTTAAATTTGAATTAGGTTTTACGTATTTTCTGTATGTTTACATTTTAATTTAAACTGGAAAAGGTTTTAAACGAATGCTATTTAAAAAATTTTCATAGGTACTAACATTGTTTTAAAAATAAATAATCATTCCTCCTAGATACCTAGACAGACATCTTACGTACGCCTATGCTAGCGCGTAAAGCAAGCCTGTTGAAGGTCACCAAATTCAAATACACACGTATAGGGTACTGCCGTACCAGTGACAATAGTTATTTTCGCTACAAGAGATGTAGGTACCATTTTCTAATCGAGGACGATTTTGCGCCCGAGCGATAGCGAGGGCTAGCAAATAAGTCCGAGAGTGGCCAAATGTACCTACATCTCGAGTTGCATATAAGATTTTTTCCACTCCCCATTATTTATTTTTAACCTGTTCATTTTCATTGCCAGAAATGTCAATTCTGTCAAGAAATTCAGTTGAATATTGATACATTAAATAAAAGAATGTAAGTATTCCATGGAAAATTTAAGAAGAAAAACGCTATCATCGGTCACATATATCACGTCAACGGTAACCTTTGAATGGAATTATTTATGAAATGAGGACAATTTGGTAGAACTTAAATTCAAAATTATAAATTATAAGAATGAATAAATATTTGACACAAGTTTAAAATATCAAACTGTTGGTATTTCCCAAAGAGGGAGGCAAGTTTAGCTACATCCCGTTGCTAATAGAAACCGACATCTTGACTGTAAAATACTTATACATCCCTACAAACAATGTCCTATTTACGATATTGGGAGTGGAAAAACAATTTTAATGCAGTTGTATACGTAATTGTAATTAACGTATCAAGGGTGTTATAAGGACAATGACGAAGGCGTTATTGTCAGATTAACTCCCGTGGTGCGTTCAACGATTAACATCAGATTATAATTTTTAATATTCTACGGATTACGGATCAGTAAGTTATAATAAAATTTACGGAGTAGGTAGACTACGAATGCTTCTGCTTGTTTTTTAGGCTTTATCCCATTATCAATATCATTTTATTGATATTACCATAGCAACAACTCATAACACGCTCTAACATGTTATTTAGTATATATAATAATAACATACCAGTCGGACGTTAAAATGATTAAAGACTCGTTAATTTGTATATACAATGTATTCCTCGTTTTCCAATAAGAAGAATTGTAAAATCACTATTTTAAATAAAATTTCTTGTCATGGAGAAATTTGATAATTCAAAATTATCTGAAATGTCTTCTCTAAAGTTACAGCTGAACTGAACTTAATTGCTTTATTATTTTATTTTTATTATTTGCAGATCTGTAAGCTGCAGTGCTGTACTGTATTACTGTAGACAATTTTAATTATAGTAACAGTGTTGTATACTTACATTATGCCTCCAGCTAACTTTATATACCCAAGGGTTGGATTTTATGTTGCACTCGAAATACACATCAACGCCTTCTCTGATGGTGCTGCCGTTTAAGTTGCTTCCAAGCTCTAACGTAACCATGGGGACATCTACGAAGAGAAAACAAAAACAGTACAATAGAAACAGAAAATAATAATACATAAAAAGAGCTAAACTTTTTTTTCTAACAATAAAATAAGATTTAAATTCTTTTTCTAGAATACAAATAATTTTTTATAATAATTATTAAATAACGTAAGTATGAAACATTAGGAAGTTTTTGCATGACGTACGAGAAGATTCCGTCAACGCTAACGTTATGTCTTTAATAACGGACGTACAAAGTAACGGGTTTTCAAAAATCTAGATTTTGCATTACGTTTTAATCACACGTACGTTGATTTTGACGTTCAAATGAAAGTTGTTGAAATATCTGTCATTTTCATTGTATTTTGGTAAAGAAATGAAATACTAATGGAAGCACTATTCAGTGTTAGCTAAATTGCCCTAAAAGATGTTCTACATGTTCACTGACAGCTCTGAAAAAAAAATTACTGTGGTCCCATGCAGGTTATTTTTAATGATGTTCCAACCACATATTTTCATAAAGGTTCGTCTCTGTTACATTTCTTAGCAATCCCAAATTATTTTCGATGGTAAATTCTCTCAATTTTAAACATTTTACCCAATTTAAGAAATAAATAAGAAATTGTCGAATTTCTATGACCGTAAAACAAAAAGGTTCTGACGTTTTAAAATAAATTTTGTATTTGCTGGATTATAGTAGACGTACGTCAACTGGCCCGTCTCGCATAACTCCTGACGGACGTATTAACGTCTTCAAATTTCACGTACGACAAGTAACAAATATGATATTGCCTAGCAACCAAGACGTTAGCGTAAACGTTTTTCGGGAAAACGCTATGCTAAAACTTCCTATTATTACCGAATTTGTGTAGAAACCAGATTGTAAATATCAAAGTAGTTATGTATTATTGTTGTGTAAAAAATATATAGAACTGTCAATAAAATATATCGTTCTAGTTTATCTACGTATTGTACTAATTACCACAGTTTCTTCTGAGTTAAGTATTTGTGAGTTGTGTCTTGTGCTACAGAATTACTGCAGTGCCCAATTACCGTATAGGTTGACTAGGTTGCAGCCTATGACGCACAGATTTTGGGGGCGCACATTTTTTTTTTACTTTCTTGTACAAAGTAAAGGAAGTATTGTAATCGCGAAAAATTTCGGTTTTCAGATTTCAACGGAAATATCCATTTTGACCATCCCCGAATCCATTTCGTCGTGACGTCTGTACGTACGTACGTATCTCGCATAACTCAAAAACGGTAAGCCGTAGCAAGTTGAAATTTTGTATTCAGGACTGCTATAAGATCTAGTTGTGCATGCATCTCCCTTTTTGGTCGTTACATAATTTCCAGAAATGGTACTTTATTTGAAGCCTATAATATATTTTAATGAAAAATTATTTTAAAATATAATCAAAACTTTTCAAATTTGGTATGTAAGACTTTTATATCAATTGGAATAACATAGTAGATTTTTGTTAAAACAGGCTAACCGGAAGTGATATATTACCTGAAGTTGTTAACAGTTTATCTTGAATAAATTGGTTTCATTTTGATTTTAGAAATAAATGCTTCAAATAAGAGTTTTAGAGAATTAAATTCTGCGTCTAGTACATAAAGTATTATTAAATTAGCCCTTTGTATAAGCGAGATATGTAAATTTAAAACATATACTTTTTGGTTTTTATAATGAAGCTTGCTATGGATTAGGACAAAAAATAACAAAAAATAAAAAAAAATAGCTATTAATATCAAATTACGTCAAATACGTGCAATTTTATAATTGGGTACAAGGAAGTCGTGTGGTGTCCACATCAGATTTTTTTATTATAGTTTTTCGGGCGCTTTGATTCGGTTAGAGCTAAGACGACCTAAACTAGGCCCTGAGTATTATTGGTTTGTTTTAATAAGTATTTCACGATAATTCATCTGCGTGTATAAATTAGTACCCCATGTAAACGTAGTAATAAGTGACGTCATTATCTAGTAATATTTATTGATGACGTGCGTCTTCTGCTTGTTAATTTTTAGTATATGAAATATGGTAAATCAATGTTGCTCCAATTAGCAATTTCTTTTCCTCGTGACAATTAACAATCTGGCGAATAAACGCTCATTGAGGCAATACTAATTAGGCTGGCAATGAGTACACAATTTCCATGTATTAGTAAAAACCGTGTGTTACAATAAACCACCGATATGACGCATTAAAATTTATGCATCAACGGAATTGTATCATAACGCTGCATTTAAATGCCATTGAGATGGAAATATCGCGTTGGAACAATGACGCTCATATTACCCGCAAACTGCTGACGCATCCACAACTTACTTTTCACTGCTATTGTAATTGTTATTTATATAGCGCAAACCAGAGGAGACAGAATTCACTATTAAAGTCAGAACTCTTTACTTTTATATAGAGAACTCTACATTTTCTTGACCGAGAGGAAAAGTCAATATCTAGGAACAAAGAATGAAACGGAAATACACCATTTTGCTCCTAGAGACGAAATGTACACATTTTTATTATTTTGACAAGTAACGGCAGTACAATAGATCTACAGGTCGCAATACAGGGATCCACGGGAGACCACCTCTTGTAATATAACGTAGTGATGCACGCGAGGCGAGACGAGACATATAAAATATCGATCTCGTCTCGTTTTCGGATCTGTAATCTCGCTCTCGTTCTCGCACATTTTTTTGGGTTTCGTCTCGTTCTCGCACGAGAGTCTCGCGAGAGTCTCGCTATAGAAATAAGCGCTTGCGCACTACGTATTTACGTAACAGTTTAACTACAAGAGACAAGTTCGCATCAATCGGTGCGTCTTCCGTGTATTTGCAGTCGTATAAGTATCAATATAATAAAGAGACGAAATACTAAATTCTGCTCACCAAATTATTTCAATACGAACATAATGTTTATTCATTAACAATCACCAAAAAATGTGATAAGTTGGTAAATAATTTAATTTACCTGTAAAATATCCAGTTTATCACCAAATTGTGATCTCTAAACTATTTCAATACAAACATATGTTAATACATTCTGTCATCGGTAAAACGAATTAAAACATTAAACAATTCTTTTTTGTAACTTTGTAAACCACCGGCAAACAATCACTCCGTTTCTCTCCGTTTTGGCTCCCATCGACGCTTAATATAACATCCTTTACTTTTTAGGGGCGGCAAGAAAATGTTAACCTTGGTTTTAATTGGGGTGAATTAGGGACTGAAATATTGGAGAAAACTAGTTCTATTGAATGCAAAACAGATTTTGTTTTTATTTTGCATTTCCTCGCTCTGGGACCGATACCAATCGACTCTAAATAGATTCAATAATATAGTGAATTCATATAACTTTCACAGTCTCGTATTCTATGCATGAATTAGCGTTGACTCCACTCCTTGTACGGTGCATTTTTCATTGAATTTATGAATCAAAGCAATTCTCGCTTCTCGCAGTTGTTATATTGATCTCGCCTCGAATTTTAAACTGCAATCTCGGTCTCGTTCTCGTCTCGCATAATGCGACGAGACGACATGCGAGAGTACTCTCGCCTCGTCGTGCATCACTAATTTAACGGCATTTTAGTTATTTATGTTTTAACAGTATAATTAAAAGATTGTAGAACGGGGGAATTTTTAAAGCTCGACGCGTAGCGGACAGCCTTAATTTTACCGAGTGCTATAATCTTGGTTATGCCCGTGGTACATATAATACAACGTTTTATTTTATTTTGATTCTTGCAATTCAAAGATTCAATAAGTATATTTGTATATTCGTTATCGCTTTACTGGCGTTGTGAATTTTAAGTATGATTTGATTTCTACTACGGTGTATAAAAAGTGGGTCAACTCATCAAAAATATCCGTGTTTACGAAGTTGGAATCCGCCAGATGTCTCAGCGTGTAAGGTTAGAAATGTTCCCGACACATAGGTTACTGTCATCTGTCAATTTAAATTTAAATTGACATACGTTAATTAATTTTATGTATTCGATAAAATGTACAAATATCGAAAATACTATTTTGTTGAAGGTTATAAATCAGGAATAACATCCAATAAAGAAACAATTCCGATACACCATCCTTCGCAAAACATTCTGAATGCCTGGCGGAAAGTTGTACCCTCTCCAGCAAATAAAACCCTTGATACTAAAGCTGGTATTTGCCAAAAGCATTTTAAAAATGAAGATATTGTACAAAAATGAGAATCTGGGGATGTACGCATTTTAAATAATTATATATAACATTATGGTTTATTACCCATTTCTGGGCGTACCAATCTCCTTTTATTTGCAGGTTTCAGAAATGACGATATATCTATAATTGTAGTTGAAAACGTTTACTAAGCGTTACCTCACGGGCTCTCAAAGCTGCCATGGTAAACTCTTTTGTGCTATATGAATATTTTTTCAAATTTCAAGTTTGGTGTCGGTTGGAATCCGTCCGAAAAACAACCAATCACCTAACGCACATAGATACGCGACCCCATTTAAAATTACAAGCAAAATATCTTAATCAAATTTGTGACATTTAAATTGTGATTATCATTTTATTTGTCATGTTAGTTCTAGAATGTTATGTGATAGAGGCACTACATGTAAGGTTAGAATCTCGGCCTACTGATCGCCGACATCAATCTGTCCACAAAAATTGATGAGTTGTCACACCTATATTTATACACACTGATTTCTATGCAATTTGTTGCTGTTGTTTGTTACAAACAATTTTAATTTAGTGACAAATGAAAATGACAGATATCGATTAGTCCAAAGAAATCGCGAATAAATTTGAGTATGCACTAGGAAAGTTAGTTCCACAGAATTCAAAAGACGTATAGGAGGAAGAATACGAAAGATTTGGAAATGATGATGTTCAAAAAATGTGATTTATCAAATTTGTTGTGTTGTCTGACAATTATCCAAAAACCACGATTTTGATATGTTTGTTAACTTTATAAGCCCTCGGGCAATAAAAGCCAAATTGCGCCCGCTTTTGAGGGTGAATAAACATGTTTATGATTCGAAAATAAAATAAAATGCTTTATTATAATATCCTTTGGATTTCGAAGTTCAAAACTGGTGCACCGACAGCGTCAACGATTCTTTAGAAGTGAACAAAGATGAATCCGAACTAAATTAAAATTATTGACAGCAACTTTCAAAAAAGTGTCAATAAATTTCAATTGTCTTTTGTAAGGATTCCAATGGTTACTAGAGCCCAATATTTTCAACCCCGGTTAAAAATCTGTTAACTTATGTAACTGTCAGTTAAAAGAAAAACAGCATCGTTATTATACCAGAAGTTGTAAAAAAATTACATGTATCAAATTTACGATGCCACATTGTTCTTATAACTGACAGTTAATAAGCTGTTTAACCGGAGATGAAAATATTGGGCCCAAATGTGATACAATATAATTTCGAAAATCTTTATCATTCTAAAAACAGTCATCTCCTGGTCAAGGAAACAAACCATGTATACACTTCAGGAAGGAATGCTAACATTTCCGGATATTACATTTCTCTCCCTTGTAAGGGGTTTGTGATTTATTTTTGTGCTCTATAAAAATCTAAATTCTGATTTTATTAAAGGAAGTTATGTGCTTAAATGTATGTGTAGTAGGTTGGGTACTAGAGGAAGTATTTGAAACTTACGATGGATGTCGAGCTTCCAACCGTCCTCGATGCCGCTGTCAGCAATAAGAGGTTGCACTCCCCGACAGGATAAATATTTACCCCCGTCATCAATTGTAGGGACGAAGGTCAAAACACTTACGGTTGTGTTGCCATCGGGGCTCGTCTGAAACCAACAACAATTCATTAATTTTCCACCTCTAAATTGCTCTGAAAAAGAATTAATACAAGGTTTTCGAGAAGGGTTGTTTCCGTTCTGATTGGGCTCTGTTCGTTTAATTTTTAATGTTAAATTTAAATAAAACATAATACATTGACGTTTATTCTTTGAAAAGTTACACTGCAATGAATATTTCTAACAATAACTGTTAAAGAAAAGACCGCGTGAGTTTTCATCAATACTTACTACAATTCATGTCTTCATATCTGAGCAATCTCGAGCTTTGTGTTCGTGTTGATGGTATTACTACTAAATGTTATTACGCAACCTCTGGTGTCCCGCAAGGGTCTAATTTAGGGCCATTACTATTTCTTCTCTTCATCAATAGCATCACTAATATAATTCAACATTCCAACGTTCTTTTATATGCAGATGACTTGAAACTTTTCAGAATTGTTAACAATGCTAATTATTGTGCTTTATTACAAAATGACATTAATAATATTCTTGCTTGGTCTTTAGCCTCTAAGCTTTTATTTAATTTTAGTAAACGTAAAATTATGACCTACTCTTTAAAGCAAACATCTATACCGTTTAACTATCAAATGAATAACACAATTTTGGAGCGAGTAACTTTATTCAAAGATTTAGGAATTCTGTCCGATCCTAAACTTAGCTTTATTCCCCATTTTAATGATATTCGAAAAGCTTCTTACAGAAATCTTGGCTTCATAATTCGTAATACACAATCGTTTTATAATTTACAGACCCTCAAATCTTTGTATTTTTCATTTGTGCGTAGTAAACTGGAATATGGATTACAAATTTGGAATCCTGTATATATCAAACATGTACAAGCTCTGGAGAGTATACAGAAAAAAATTATAAGGTATTGTTGTGCTAAATTCCACCATTGTCGCATTGATACGATCTGTAATTACTCCAACTGTCTAATTGAGTTCAATGTTATATCTTTGGACTGCCGTAGAAAAATCCAATCCTCTTTATATCTCTATAAACTTGTAAATAATCTAATTGATGATGCTCATTCGCTAGCTTGCCTAAATTTTGGGGTACCTCGCTTAGGCTCTCGGCGTAAATTAACTTTCATATACAGCACCCCTAGAACAAACTATGAACTTTGATCTCCAATTAGACAGTTGTGTGCTACATTCAACACTGTGTCCATATACATTAACAATCTTGACATTTTCTATAATAGTCCAAATTTGGAAAACAAATTATGAACTATTTCCTGTCTGATCTTTAGCAATTAAATTGAGTTATTTCTATTTCTAATATTGTCACTTTATTATTTCAAATTTTTCTTGTAACTACACTGTATTTATCCTTGTTACCTCCCGCTACCCTTGGTAAGGGAGGTATAGGGATCGTGCTAAAAATCGCATATCGAAATTTTGGTAAATGACCACGTTTTAAGGTACCTAGAATCCAATTTTAACATTTTCATGATGTCTGTGTGCATGTGTGTGTGGATCCTCCACTCTAACTCAAATACTATCAGTCAGAAAATTTTGAAGCCTGGTATTTCGAACTTTTTCTGTACTGGAAAGAGCCCATTAGATTTTAGTGAAAATCGGATAACCGGAAATGGCACTTTACTAGAAGCTCAAAATAGTTTTCTTCGAAAAATACCTTTAAATGTTATTTTTTCGAGATTAGTGTTATTATAAAAATTAAAAATTATTTAATTTTCTATAGATTTGCATTAATATTTTTTCTATATATTTTATGGATAAATAATTAGGGTAAAATATGAATTATATCAGTGGTTCTAAAAACGTGGAACTAAAAAATTTAAAACTTACTGTTTGAGATATTGAATTTCGTATATACAATACTAATATATTTTATTAATTAAATATACCAATGGCATCAAAACTGTTATACAAAACTTTTTATTATTATTTATTCGAAAAATACCTTTAAATTTTATTTTTTCGAGATTTGCATAAATACTTTTTCTATATATTTTGTGGATAAAGTTATAAAATAATCTATAATTTAAATCCCAGAGCCTTCGCTTTAAACAAACAAAACGCAGTTATTCAAATGTATGTAATAGACAGATAAATGTTACTATCAAAGAACTAATCATTTCAAAATAATATTATTAACGTTTTAAAAGGAAAAAGTAAATAGAACCATAGAAAAGGAATTCAATACAGTTTCCAGCATAAGTAAATATGTAGGTATGTATTTAGATTAATAAAAATTAACGATTAAAAAAATGTTTAAGCTAATCCTCATTTTTAGATTAGTGAATTCCATTCTATCCCAGTATTTAAAATTTAATCTTCATTTTAGTATAGCTCCGATGGCTCAATGGTTAGAGCAATGCTTTATGTCATGAGGGCCCTCGGGGCTCCGAGTTCGAATCCCACTAAGGCATGGATGTGTAATTGGGATTTAATCCTGCTGAGGGGTTTAAAATTTAAATTAGACTATATTATAAGAAATAAACTGCCAGGTAATGGCGGGAGGTTTTGTGTTGACCACACCAGATTTTTTTGTCAATAATCCTCGGTAATTGGGAACATCTGTTCCTTTTGAGTGATTACTAATAAATAAATGAATAAATATTTAATAAATGAATTGTTACAAAAATCTCGAGGAAACTATCTCTAAAAACAGTTTATTATATAGTTCTGTCTATAAATTCTATACTGAGTAAGTCTTCTACTATTTAAAATAACACTTGTGAAAATTTCTGAATAAATTTAAATAATAAACAAGAATATCCATCTTTCTTTGTGTTTTGGGATGAATAAGAAATATTCTCCAAATGAAAAATACCCTCTCGGAGTGAAATACGATTTTATAAGAAACATCAGAACATCAGAAGTAGTTTCATCATTCTTGTTCATATGATAGTTTACTCGAAAATATTTCACGAGATGTTTTATCTCCCATGTTTTAAACTCGATGTTTTTACCCAATGTAAGGAATCAGTTTTTTGACTCGCCCTCTACGGAAACATATTTTGTCTTATTCACATATACAACGGTTTTTATTCATCGAGGAGATGTGTTGTTCTTATCGCTGCATTATTATTCAAAACTGTCTGTATTGCTACATTTTTCATGCTTTAGTAGGTCAGGTGTCGTTTTTCGACGATCCCAGCAGGCATATGGTTATCCTGCCTTAAACTATATAGGAGATACTCACGCGTTTTTTCTTTACTCTCACAAAAAACATGACCGTAACACTTAAGTATGACCCATATAATCATTTCATTCTTGTTTTTTTTTCTTCTTATAAAAGAGAGCTGAACTTGTTTCAATGGCAATTTTATTTGCGTTATACATACCTATAATTGATGGTGATTTTCTTTTTATCTCAATTTAGATGCATTAGATGCAAAATTTGAGAACATATAAAAACTTTCTCGCTTCCTGATTGAAAGATATATAACTCAGGATTATATTTAAATATTAGAAAATTATACTGGATGTTAAGTAATAGAAAATAAACATTGATGTACAAATGTAAATTCAAATCGTTCGTTTACAATAAACAGTAACAGAAATTTAAATACATATAAAAAGTAGCATACACGAAATTATTTACTTTTTCCAATGCAGGCGTATTTTTTAAGGGGCTTGATTTTAATATGCATTTAAATAATAGTATATTGTGTTATTAGGAGTAAAAGTGATACTTTGTGTGGCGAGCATGGAAGTTTGCACGACGAGCGAAGCGAGTTGGACAATTACATGCGAGGCACACAAAGACACTTTTATTCCGAATGACACATTAAATTTTTTTTCAAACGCACTACTTTTCTTTTTATTCGCTAATTCTATGTGGTTTCTATGGATATTTATTTATTTTATTTCTACTCCGGCGGCATAGAAATTAGCTATTTCTACTCCGGCGGCGTAGAAATTAGCTATTTCTACGCCGCCGGCGTAGAAATTTCCAGCGGAGTAGAAATGTATCTTCTACTTTGTGAATCGAGTCATAAAAATGCCATTTCTACGACGTTTGAAAAAAAAAATATTTCCATAGCAAAAAATTGTATCGATAGGTATCAATTGCTATTTAGTTTTTATTAATTTAAATATACATACTTACATATTTAATTATGCTGGAAACTGTATTAAGATCGTTGGATCCATTCCATATAACTATAGTTCTACTTACTATTTTTTTTTTAAACGTTACTATTATTAATTTGAAATGATTAGTTCTTTGACAGTGACATTTATCTGTCAGTTACATACATATGTGATATGAACTGTGTAACCAAGGAGTTGTGCTTGTTTAAAGCGTGGGCTCCAGGTTTTAAATTATAGATAATTTTATAAATTTATCCATAAAATATATTAAAAAAAGTATTTATGCAAATCTGTAGAAAATTTAATAATCTTTGATTTTTATAATAACACAAATCTCGAAAAAATAATATATGAAGCTATTTTTCGAAGAAAAACTATTTTGAGCTTTAAGTAATGTACCTTTTCCGGTTATCTGATTTAGATCAAAATCTAATGGCTTCTTCCAATTTTAGAATAAAGTAGAAGTAAAAGGTTTAAAAGTTTTCTGAATGATAGTATTTGATTTAGAGTGGAGGATCCACACACATAAAAGCACACACACATACATACATACACACACATACACACACACACATACACACACACACACACATAAACACACACACAACACACACACACACACACAACACACACACACACACACACATACACACACAACACACACAACACACACAACACACACACACATCATCGTGAAAACGTTAAAATTGGATTCTAGGGACCTTAAAATGAGGTCATTTACCAAAATCTCGATATGCGATTTTTAGCACGATCCCTACACCTCCCTTACCAAGGGTAGCGATAGATAAAAATGTATGTATAAGAATATTTTGACAAAAATTGGTATACGTATGTACTTTGGCCTTAGAAATTAAATTTTTGAAAAATTAACACCCTACCTTCAATCCAATATTTGCTACCTAAAACTGGGTATAGATAAGAATTTACTAAGGACACCATTTGATTCTACGTGATTTCTTATAGAAATCTAACAATTTTTAAAAATTTTGATTAACTGGTCCATGTTCATAAACAATTTAAAAGTGCATCTGTCAAAATATTTCAAAAAAATATTTGTAGACATGTAATTTGTCAATAATAAATATTTTTATCTGTAAAAAAATACGAGATCCGAATATTAAAAATTACAACAAAACATGGTTAAACATTACTTAATTCTGTAGACTTTATTTGAAAACTGACAGGTGATATTTTTCGTTTGTGTGAAGTAGGTTTGCATTCTGACCAATCAACAGGCAGAATTTATATCCCTATGTAAACCACTGCTATTTTATTACGTGAAATGAAGTATATTTTAGGTTTATTAATTCTTCTGTTTATTTACAGTAATTATAACAGCTTATAATTTGTCGCTGGAATACAAAGCAGTCGTTTTTGCATATGCTGACAATAAAAAAATCGACTGAAAAGAAAATATAAATAACGTTAATTATGGGAGTAATTTTTATCAGCAGTGTTTGCAAAGCCCTTTGTGTCGGTCGTTTAGAGGATGAAAGAGGCAACATTATTGTTATCCTCCTGAAAGCAGACAAAACATGAGGGCGGTTTGGGAGGAACAAAAGTATCGCTCGATGCAAAGCGACAGAAAAGAGTTTTTAATATTTGAAGGCGTAAGTCGCAATGGCATGTTCCCGCAGTAGAAAGCAGTAGCAGTTATAAAGTGGCCATTTGTTGGAACAATGACATAATTTACACCGTCTGCGATCTTGCCCACGGTAACAAGATAAATGAAAAGAAATCTGCCCTCTCAGCTCGGATAAGACGCTACACATACCTCGGAACACAAGCGGAGAGATAGAAATTCTTTATTTATATATTTGTTCAATTTATATCGTGCTGCATTTTACCCATTGCTGGGGTTAGCAGTTTGTTTTAAATTTATTTTAATTTATACTCTTCTGATTAAAATTTAGTTCTTAAATTAAAACTAGGTTTTAGTAAAAAATCTGATGTGGACAGCACATTACCTTCCGTCAGTTATATGAGGCATTTACTAAAATTCTAACGATGTACTGTTACCGGTAAACAGCTGTTTATCAGGTTATAGGTACCGGAATCGATATTTTAAGAACGCAAGTGGTACAGAGGGGTAGATCCATAACCTATAAAAATATTTGAAACAGGTTAGAAATTTAATGTAGTTAACAAACTGAGCAGAGTCCTACTTTAAACACATTTCCAATTTTAACGCGCGCTTCGCTTTGCATGACTACCTTTTATGATATTAGATTCTTCATGAATCCGGTACATGGATCTGGTAGATATTGTACAATTTTCGAACACGGTAACTTTTTACCACTCATGTTTTCGAACACAGTCGGTAGATGCGGTATCTACCAATAGAATTTTCGTAAATGCCTATGTATTTTCTATAAAATCCATACAGATAATTCCTTGCAAAAGATCAAGTAACCGAATTTTTGTAATTTTTTAGCTCTGTAAATAATGTAAAAACTGACAATGTTGTCACTGTCATCACTATTTGATCTATTATGGAGCTAGTTCTTAATTGTGTTTAATTTACCTACTGTTAAATTACAAATACATTCCAGAAAAAATAAAGAACAACCAAGTATGTATTTGAATTTCTGTTAATTTTGACATCTTAATTGACACTAGTGACATTGACAAATTCAAAATCAGGATCGACTCAATACAGCAAAAAATAGGTTTACGCGATTTTTTTGCAAGCCAGTGTACTTCTTCTAATATCATTTTGTAAGTAGAAAAGAGATGAAAATATTATAAGATGTTTCCTAATTATATACTTTTAAATCTGTATTCAAATAGCAATGCTTTTGAAATATCCTTCTTCTAAATGCAATTTGTAAATTGAGAAGAGATTAAAATTTTATAGGGATTACAATAAATTCAAACGTATCTTTAAATACAAACAGTTATTGGTAATTTTCTTTTGAGGTACATGCAAAAACCTTTTTCAGTGTTGAAAGAGTCATCAAAACGAAACGTCGTTTCTTTGCTTCACTAGTGTTTGAATAAAATTGTGAATATGTGGAGACCTTGGGAATCTAATTTTGTGGACGAAAATGATGGTGAATGCAACATTGCAGAAGAAATAGTATCAAATCAGCCGTCAACGTCGAAAATACGGAAACGGTTTGCGTTTCCGTATTTTCTTTCATCCTTCCTACTCTGTATTTATTATAATGTGTTATTTTTTTGTTTATATGTAAATATTTTTTTCTAAATCTGACTGCACCGTACTGTACATGTACTCTGTACTAAATCTCTATTTTATTGAAATGTGTTCTTTTTTGTTACATGCAAATATTTGTTTCTAAATCTCATTGTTCGGTACTGTACATGTACTCTGTACTAAATCTTTATTTTATTATATCTTGTTTTTTTATATGTATATATTTTTTCCCAGTTAATAAACTAAAATTTTGTTTTATTGTCTTATTTCTTATACAGGCTGTCTCACAACTCGCGCCCCAGAGCGAATGAGGAAACACGAGATAGCACTCGGATGTGTAATTTCGAAGAAAAAAAATCTAGCTCAAAAGATATTCGAGAAAAGACTTCTTAAAATTAACCAATCAGAGACCTACACCTTTAACGTGTGTTTGCCGTAATTTTACGTTACTATGGTTTTACACAAATCAAATCTTCTTTAAAATGTGTGGGCGACTGTAGTTTTCGAAAAATGTCAGTTGTAAATTAAATTTGACAAGGTGAATAAAAAAAGGTAAATTCTTACCATGTATTCAGCCGCTGATTACTTAGAAATGATTATAAATTTCGGAGAATGTGGACGTAACGCCAGAGAGGCAGCAAGAGTCTATTCGGAACGTTTTTAGGATAGAAATCTTGTGGATCATAAAGTGATATTGAGAGCCATCGCAAGGACGCATGAGACCACCATTTGTTGTTTTAATCTCAAAGAATTCAAATGACAATAATATTTTCGTTTAACACAGCTGCTACAACACGTTGCACTGTACGATATACATGATGATCTCGGATGACACCTTCGCTAACCTAAATTTGTTGACAGTGAAAAGTCAACTCTAAAATGTCAAAATTACAGTAAGTCAAACAAATTTTGTGACTCATTAGTAGTATTTTTAAAACCTAGCAACCAGTTTCATTTTGTAATAATATCATCACACTTCAAGATATCCTTCCGGGATTTGTGGATTAAAAAGTCTTGTAACTCCGTTATGCAAGCAGCCGCAAATTATTGTCTTCTATTTGTTGGCAACCTATGTCGTCGGCAAGTGTCAGTTTTGTCTGGGGCGCGAGTTGTGAGACACTCTGTATAGTTTCAATTTACAAACGTTACACAAAAATTGAGTATGATTCTTTTTAATACGGCCCATTTCTTACCCTAAAAGTGATGGATTTAAATTCGAATAGTGTATAAGTCCTGACCGCAAAGAAGCCCATCCGTCCATAAAAGGTTGTAAACCCTACATAAGTCAGTTTCATAGATTCCTCCCTCCAACTATAATTTAATTTTATGTGTAACATAAGGTAATTACTATTTATTGAAGCCAAAGTTTCATTTAGTTGATAAAGTCCTTTTATTTTCTTTTCGGTTTCCTTTCTTGATTGCATTTCTTTTCCTGCTCCGTCACTGATAGAATCCCCGATGAGAATTGGAGTATTGTTTTGATATATGACACTTTTTCTCGCTCTACGGAAAGGAGTGATGATTTTCATTATACGAGCTGTCATTAAATCCTTTGTACTTTGGAGTTTGATACGAGAACCGCTTCTTTCTCACAAACGTTATTAATAATCACTTTTTACTCCGTTTTTTCATCTTCACTTCAGACGTCTGAAGACAAGATATTAAGATATTTTAGCGTGAGTTACAATGCGAGTAGTCATACTGTGAACGTACCTACATTATACGGATATTAGATATTCATTGAATTGTAATAATTAATTAGGGCAACTATGAACGGGGAATATGTCATAGTTCAAATATTTCAACTTGATAGGAACTAAACTTCGGGAAATTAATGTTCGAATTACTTTGACACACTGAAATTCTGTTAACTTCGTGATTGAGAGACTCCGCGCCGGAATGTCGAATTAAAATCAAATTATGAGAATTACTACTCATGGAGTTAATTGTAAAACACGAGAACAGAAAAGAAAGTAGTTTTTAATGTCTTTATTAACTATCCAGATTTTCAGGTAAGTATTAGAGTTGATGCGTTTTTTATTATCAAATAATTCAATTTTTTTGTTCATTTAATTTTCTGTAACGTTTACTATATGTTGTCTACATACAGTATATAACAAATTACAAATGATAAAGTCACAAATGATAAAAATGATTAGATACATAATTAATACAGGTAGGAAAGAAAGGGACCTAAGTATGATCCTTGGGGTACGCCAGAAATCATGGTCATAACACGAGATATAACATATAACACTCACTAATTGCGCGGAAGAAAAATATGTGTTTTAAGTTTCATTTAAATTTTATTAATTTAAATATACATACTTACATATTTAGTTATTGCGGAAAATGTATTAAGATCCATTTCATATAACTATGGTTCTATTTACTATTTTTTTTTTAAAACGTTACTATTATTAGTTTGAAATTAGTTCTTTGACAGTGACATTTATCTGTCAGGTACATACATTTGAGATATGAACTGTATAACCAAGGAGTTTTGCTTGTTTAAAGCGTAGGCTCCGGGATTAAAATTATAGATAATTTTATAAATTTATCCATAAAATATATAGAAAAGTATTTATGCAAATCTGTAGAAAATTTTATAATCTTTAATTTTTATAAGAACACAAATCTTGCAAAAATAACATTTGAAGATATTTTCAAAGAAAATCTATTTTGAGCTTCAAGTGCCATTTCCGGTTATCTGATATACACCAAAATCAAATGGTCTCTTCCCATATTAGAATAAGGTAGAAATACAAGGTTTTAATTTTTTTTGTGAATGATAGTATTTGAGTTAGAGTGGAGGATCCACACACACATACACACAGACACACACACACACACACACACACACACACATATATATATATATATATATATATATATATATATATATATATATATATATATATATACACACAGACACACATATGCACACATCACATACACAAGCACGCACGCACACACACACACACACACACACACACACACACACACACACACGCACACACACATCATCGTGAAAATGTTAAAATTGGATTCTAAAAACGTGGTCATTTACCAAAATCTCGATATGCGATTTTTACCAAAGGTAGCCGGGAGGTAAAAACTACAAAAATAAAAAATACCTATTAACATACCTAGGATTGTTATAACTATCATAACAGCCATGGTTTTTTTAATAGTTTATCGATTTCAGAAAATAAAGACATTGTTAATAAAGATTATTTTTTGAAATCCTCTCATTACTGCTACTTTCAGAATGCTATGATAAACAGAACAATTATTTTGAAATGTATGTCAATATAACAAATTCATTTCAAATTCAAATTATGTGATTTATTCCTCAAGTTTATTATTTTAGAATTAAATAAACCATGTTAAGAATGATACACTAACATTATCTGTAAGTATTAATGAATAGCATCACACTTTCATTTGATTTTATTTTCATTTTGTAGACTGTTGTTGACATGTCAGTATGGTAATAATATTACCCCACAGATACAGTTATTACTTAGTTACCAGCCTACTTTTGTATATGTAAGCAAGGGTTTAAATTACGTCAAATACGTGCAATTTTATAATTGGGCCTATATTTCATGTTGGTCTTGCAAACAAGGAAGTCGTGTCCACATCAGATTTTTAATTATTAATTTGTTGTTTCGTATCAATGACAGAGTTGCATATCGGAGATAACATGAGTGATAGATTAACTAACAAGTAAAATTAAACAAAGAACTTTTTACTTGATGTCACAGTAAGTATGTAAAACATACGTTCAGTCACGTTAATTTTACATGTGCGTCACAGACTTCCCTTGTTGGAAATATTCCTTTTCAGAATTTGCATCCGAAGTTGTAAAACGAATAAGACATAATGACATTTCCTCCAAATGTAATAATGTGAAGTTGCGACTAGAAAGGAAAGTTATTCGTGTAATATTTGTATCGCATACTTGTAGGTGGACAAAAGGAGATTTCGAATTCAGTGAAAGTTTCTAGAAGACCCAGGACTTTGTGATAATCCACAAGGTCGAGTCTTTGAAGTTGGGTTCATTTTAATTTCGTGAACTTTAACGCGAATTGTTGGTCTTCCTGCCACAATTTCCTCACTGTGCTCGAACATACAACTGTCGTCACTTGCTTTTAATTATTTAAGATTCCCTTGACGAATTTTCAGACAGTATTCTTCATTAACGTGATATGTTTACTCAGAAAGCGTTTATTTGTATTGTCTGTCGCAAGTTAACAATACGGACGGAGTTTCGAATTTATCTCATTTTATTTTAATTGTTTGCTAGAATTCTGTTTGCCTTCAACTCCTGAAATTTCTTACAAGTTCTTCTACTTCCAACAGCAAATACAAAAATCTTTTACGGGACTATAGAATTGCGAATAAACAGTTTAATTTTTTATAAAACGTTTTCATTTTTAATCAAATAATCTACAAATAAATTTATGTACTCGTAGTAGGCTTAAACCAATATTTGAATTAGTTAAATACAATTATAACAAATTTTTGACAGGACTGTTATACAAAATTTAAATGCTAAGTACTAAACTTTAAAAAAATATTGTTCTTTATAGCCTCAAATTTGAACGAAGTGGGGTAAATGCGAGTGCCATAGCTAAACTTCAAAAATCAGCTTTATGCTATTTGTAAGATAATGACTTTATAGCTTTAATTTTTTCTGGTTTAAAACAAGCGTGAATTAAGCTTTCTTAAGATGCATTCACAAAATTAGGTTTAGATTTATGGTTTATACTTTAGATTTAAAGACTTTGGCCGCATATTATGTAATGACTTCATTCACACTTCAGAATTTAAGGTCTCTAAATCCAAATCATAAAGCTAAACATTGCAAGGTACAAAAATTCTGAAATGATTTAGATATATACACCCATCTTTATTTAGTATACACTTGGTGGATTCGGCTTTTTAAACAAATTCGACAAGAACATGGAGACTGTCATAACTTAATTGCTGAAATATAACCAATAATGTCAAGCGAATGACAGTTTCACGGCGCACAGGTGTCTCTACCGATATTTTAATCTTGTTTTTGAAGCACTTACACAGATGTCTGTACATATCAAAACTAATTTTTAAATAATTTAAACTACATTTATGAATGACTTACTTACTAAACAAAAACCATAAACCTAATTTTAATTTGTGAATGCACCTTTAGTGTGTATAAAGATTTTTTTTCTATTTTGGTTCTTTAATATGTACTTTATGAAACCCATTTGGATGTCATAAAGTACGTCTTTATGACATCCAAATGAGTTTCATAAAGTACATATTAAACAACCGAAATTGAAATTCCTGGACATGAAATAACGTACATTTTTTGAAAAAATGACCAAAATAGAAAAAATAGTATAAAATACACCTTTCATAAGACATTTCAGCGCTTAGAAAACTCGCGGCAAGCCGCTCGTTTCTAAAAATGACGCGTACGCTAAAATTATGTCTTATGAAACTTGTATCTTAATGTACTATTAAAATTTCATATTGGACATATTATATAGACCAATTTTAAAAAAGTGGTAATACTATTGCATTTTCCCAGTCTAACGGAGTAAATGTAATAACAGGCTATCGTTTTCTTATAAATTTAGCCTTATCGGAATATGGCCTATTGCAACAAAAAGATCTGAAACTATACTTTGGTTATTATTTCAATGAAATCATAGAAAAACTTACAGCAAGAGTAATTTTTTATACAAAAAATCGTGTTAATATTAATTTTGCAATAATGAATTTTTAAAACTTATTATAATTGAAAGAATAGCGCCACGTTTATTTATAAGAGGATTTCGTAATATTTCAAGCACAGAATCAGTATTAATAAAGTCAATATTTTTAATTTCGGGCCACCCAAATACGTCTTCTCCAGGTACAACATCTTTGAATGGTGTTTTAAGTTTGTTTGTTCTAACGTATTGGCACACCAACTCCAAAATTTCCTTTCGATTATTGAGTCCAAAGTCCTATTACAATTACCCGGTGTACCATTATTGCAATTCACCCAATAGTGAAAATTCTTGGGGCAAGTGGCTTTGACTTTAAATGTATTTAAATATAGGCTCGTAGGAGATAAACAAACAGCTTTCCTATTGGCATGAATGTATGTAATTTGACGTCACAGGAATAGGGGTGTTTCTTCAAGACTATTTCGCATCAAACTTTTTATTTAATTATTTACGAAAATCACAACAAATTATTATTATTATTACTATGAAAAATACTGCATAACCTTTTATTTAAAATAGTTTTAAAAAATGTGAAACCGGCTCCTTGTGCTATTTTTATTATACTTTCCTGTTCTATTGGTTTGTTTCGACCAGACTACTGCTGTCGTTTGTAAATCTAGATAGATTTAACTTTAATTTGTTGCAAGATTAGTTAGAATCCACCTGGGTAATTAATATGTGACGTCTCCGTATTTATTAAGGCCGTACACAAAAGACTTGTCTCGCAATCATTGTTTTACGGTAAATTCAAAGCTGTCTGGCTCGGATTTTGACGCTGATGCCCCAGGTGCTCGGAGAATTACACCGAGAAGACAGTTTTTGTTCAAATAAGAGTACAAATAAAATTGGTTTATTTTGAAGGGTTCAGTATCGATCCAGTGAAATTTATAATTTAAAATGCAAATATCTCTAAAAGGTAACCTTGTGATTCAGAAATATTCTTATAAATTTAACAATAAGAATGAAAGTATTTTTTATTTTAATTTATTAACGAATATGAATAATAATAATAAATAAATAATAATAAAGGCTACTATTCCACTTAACCGATACAACAACATATAACAATAATAAATGAAATGAATGTCAAACAAAAGCAATACAAGAATAAGTATAGTTGAAGGAAGGAATCTATGAAACTGACTTTTGCAGGGTTTACAACCTTTTACGGACGGATGGGCTTCTATATATTTCCAGTAAAATTATTACTCAAACATATTATATAAATTGCACTTTGACACTGACATTTGTCAGTCAGAATTTTCTTAATGTAGTAGATGTTTCCATGTTTATAGCACAGCTGGCAGCTTTGTGAAATTTAATTTCTTTAAAAGTTTTTAACTTTATATCCATTGAATATGAAGTATGAAATGTAATTAAATCGTATAGAGAATAAAATATTCTTAAATATTTATAATAACATTAAATGTGAAAAAGTGATATTTAACAGCATTTTTTCAAGAAAAACTGTTAAAATCTTCAAAATAGGATACTTCCGGTCAACCAATTATAACCAAAATCTAATCAGCTCTTCATATGGATCTAAAGAAAAGGAATATGCAAAAATTATAATTTTTGGAAAGGTGGTATTGGAGTTATGCGGTCCGAAAAAATCGTCACACAAACACATCATAACATACATCCATACATACAAACATCATTGTAAAAATAGTAAAATCGTATTCTAGGGACCCTAAAACATGCTTATTCATTTAAAACTCATCATCGAATTTTTTGACCAAAGACAATACCTTCCTTATCTAAAGGTGACGGAAGATAAAAATAAGATATAATAAAATAGACATTTAGTACATAGTACATGTACAGCACCGTACAGTCAGATGAAAAAAAAACATATAACAAAAAAATGCTGCATTCACCATCATTCACAATTTTATTCAAACACTAGCGAAACAAAGAAACAAAGTTTTGTTTTGATGACTCTTTCAATACTGAAAAAGGTTTTTGCCAATAACTGTTTGCATTCAAAGTTACGTTTGAATTTGTTGTAATCCCTATATAATTTTAATCTCTTCTCAATTTACAAATTGCATTTAGAAGAATGATATTTCAAACGCATTGCTATTTGAATACAGATACATAATTAGGAAACATCTTATAATATTTTCATCTCTTTTCTATTTACAAATTGATGTTAGAAGAATTACATTTAAAACTCATTATTATTTTAATACAGATTTAAAAGTATATAATTAGGAAATGTCATGAACGCAAATTTCCGATACGGTCCAGGATAGAAATTCTACCTGGCTCTAGTAATCCTTACCACAAGTCCCATAAAACTTAATCACGGGTACTTGGCCGATTCTGTAATGAGTTTCATAGATTACTTCCTCCAACTATATAAGCAGAAATACAATATACATAAATGTAAAAAAAAATCAAGTATATTGTATCTGGTTTAGGATGGCATTGGTGAGAAGATAGGAGTTCAATGTGTCTTCTTTCACAGCTATAGGTAGATTTCTTTTTAAATTACCCTTGTAATTTATATTTGATAACATCTCACATGGTGAGACAAAACTTTGTACACAATAATTTATACCTATGCGTTATCTATTTATAACAATAATTATTTCATTTGAAAATGTAGGCTACATCAGAGGGAATTATATAAATTTCTATTTTGTATTATCTAAAATTGTCATCAAATTATTAAGCTTGTTGTTTGGTACATTAATACGTATAAATATTGTCCAATCACGAGTTTGCTATCATGCATGTTGATGTGCATATCTGCCTAAATAATTAATTGAGTGTTGTCGTCATATCTATCAGTTAACGCTGATTTAAAATCAATCTGTTTATAAATATTAGATAATGCATGGAAACCCTCATGTTACAGTCATTATAAATCGACACATTTCGCTCGACCAAATGTCAAACTTTTAATTTCCCTACGTCGATGGTTAACCGCAAACGTCATTTTAACCCTCGTTTAAAGGGCTACCACATAACACTCAACGTAACAAAAAAGTGTTAGGGAATCATTCTCTTGTTTAGCCAATTTGTCAATTGTTTCATACCATGATTTGTTTTGTTTTTGACGATCGGTTTTCATTAAAAAAAGCTACCAATGCCCGGAATATTGTAGAAATAAATCATATTTGCCGTATTCTTAGTAGCTAGACGATACTATATTCATTAAAATATTTAATTATTACACTAATTACTATTAGTGATACTCGTGATTGAAGCGAATATTGGGCATGGACGGAAAAGCATAAAAAGAGAGTGACTGTCGTGGAAATGAGGTACTATTTACGTGGAGTATGTGGATATGTAAGACGGGATCGCGTGAGGAATAATTTGGTGTATGAAGAATGTATGATTAGGAAGAATGTTGTTAAGAGAGTAGCCAGTTGAGATCGTTTGGTCATGTGGAGAGAATGAATAGTGAACGACTTGTAAAGCATACACAGGCTGTAAATTTAACCAGTAATGTAACTCGACGAGAGTAATAACTTTTTCTCGAAATCGCATATTTTTTTTTAGCATTTTTACCACCCCGTAAATTGACGCGTCGTTCCACGTATTTTTCTAATAATTGAATGCAGTAGCATTAGCTATGAAAAATTTTGTTTTAGCAATTGACAGTTTTGTCAAAATGCTTACATTTACAAATAGCGAGTACACAGATATTGTAATTACTTACCAATGGTTTATTTATTTATTCGTATCTCTACTACATTTTAATTTGTGGTTGATATAAAGACAGTATTATAAAGTTGCCAACGCATTTAGACAGAGCGTTTCCAAATCATACTGTTCCTAATATTCGCACATTTGTTAATCTTGTACATCTTTATCACAATACGAAGTGTCACATATGACAATTTTAAATAAAACAACAGTTGTATCCATATCATGTGCAAAAAGATCAATGTTTTCTGCAGACTTTGATTTTGAGGGTGTTCGATTACGTGGCCGTCCAGTGTGTAAGTGGATGGATGAGATTGATAAGGTACTAAAAGAGAGAAAGTTTCCGAGTGGGAAGAGAAGAAGAGCGTGTATGAATGCTATTATGAATGTGGCCGAGGCGAAAGAAGTGTGCTTTAGACAGGAATGTGTGGATAAGGATGATTGTTTCGTAACTATTATCGTGGTCTGGTTGCGGTATTTCGCTACCGAAAATCTGTCACTTTAATATGTTAAGAGTGAGGAATATATTTGTTGTACCTATAATGTCAGGTTAGTAAGAATGTTGTTGAAAGAGAGAGTGATTATTTTTTGGTTGGTTATTTTTATTCTTTCGGGTTTGTGCTAACCCATTAAGTGGGAAATTCGTGATTTTATGTATATATGTATTAAATAAAACTGATTTTTGGACTTCCATTATCTTTATTTAACAAAAACACAAATTTTCACAACGTTTCGGTAGCTAATATCTGCTGCCGTCATCAGGTGTACTGTACTGATAATGCTAACTAATTACTACGAGCTTTATATCTGGTAAAATGCGGGTGGTCAAGCGTGGTTGAGAGTTCAAGTGTGTCTGTTGGTCCATGATTGGTTGTCGTCTCCTGTGCAATGGGCTGTGGCGGTTCTTCAATTGGTGGTTCCCTGGTTGTTATTTTCATTGATGTGTTCTGAGAAATGATTTTATTCCAAAGTGGTTTGATTTCTACACTGGCTTGGCTAAAGACCTTTTCCCGGTTGATCATGATGTACGCGGCCTCTTTAAACTTACGTTTGGAAGTGTGATCCTCTTTGGAGATGATTTTCGCGTTGTCCCAATTATGTGGTGGTATTCCCAACCACGCTTGACCACCCTCATTTTATTTTTATTTTTTTTTATTTTTTATTTTAAACAAAATAAGTTGTACAACAGGACAAGTCCTAATAACAGTACAACACTAAATACATAAAAAGTACAAAAATAATTTATAAAGAAAAGGTTAACATTATAATAATACGCGCTAACTTCATACAAACGTACTTAACTGACAATCAACAATCAGACATAACCTATTAAACTACATAACAAAAGTACCAATGAAAAACTTTTTAACAAATATTTTGAAAACATGTAGAGAGCATGAATAAATGTCTGGAGAGTTAGAAACACAGGAATAATAATTAAAGGTACGTGCAATTCTATGTACTGGAGAGTTCGTCGCATAATTTGATTTAAATGTTTGCAGTGAAAAAAGCTAAACATTTCTGGTAGAGAAAGATGGAATTCTAAAATAGAATCTACTAAGTAACACAGGACTATCAATACGATAAAGTAGTATTTTAAATATAAACATCATATCAAGATAAATTCTTCTCTGTTGAAGTGTGTGCAGGGAAATACATATGGTTGGAAATTTCCACTGCAATATTGATAAAAATTTGCGTTAAATACCTTCAATTCTATTAATGTACACTTGATAATAAGGTGACGAACAAACTGTGGCATACTCAAGTTGAGAGCGGACCAATGAATAATACAAGGATATTAAAGTATTAGGATTATTGAAATGCTTTCCTACTCTCAAAATGAAACCTAACATTTTGTAAGCCTTTTTTACAATAAAATCAATGTGTAAATCCAATAATAGCCTACTATCTAACGTTACACCCAAATCTTTAACTTTAGTTACTCGATTAACAATAACATTACTTATTTTATAATCAAAATTAATTACATTACGGTTACGAGTGAAAGTAATGCAAGAGCATTTATTAAAATTAAGTGACAGGTCATTGTTAATTAGATAGTCGGAAAGTCTAACCAAATCAGCTTGAAGACCTACACAGTCATTTAAAGATTTAATTGGAGTGTATACTTTTAAGTCATCAGCGTACATAAGAAATTTAGAATTTATAAAGCATTTTTTGATGTCGTTGATAAAAATAATAAATAATAAAGGCCCCAGATGAGACCCCTGTGGAACCCCAGACGTTACAGGAAAGTAGGACGAGATATAAAGCTCGTAGTATTAGGAATTAGTTAGTATTATCAGTACACCTGATGACGGCAGCAGATATTAGCTATCGAAACGTTGTAAAAATTTGTGTTTTTGTTAAATAAAGATAATGGAAGTCCAAAAATCAGTTTTATTTAATAACGAGACATTATCTTATAAATTCAAAGTTATATGTATGTATTTATGTGAACGAAAAAAACCTATTTCTATTAAAACCACTGGTACGAGACATCATATTTATTTTTATTATCTATGAAAATATTCCAACTTTTGATGAAACCTTTTGCTGCTTTTGCTATCTGTTCCTTCTATTGTAGCTTCCATTTCCATTTCATGTCCAGCACAGTTCTCGTCGCGTCACAAACACGTACATGTACATACATACATGCAGTGTTTACTCTACAGAGTTAATTTGCCAGTCATACGCCAGTGCATAAATATGCATTACCATGCACTGGTAACGCCGAGCACCGCCGCCACGACGCTAGTGTCGCCACTGTCGCGCTGCGTACAACAAGAGATAGCATGAGATAGCAGAAGCAGAAGGTGCTCTTGACATATGAGATGAGATATTTTGGAAGAGTTACTTTATTGAGATAAAACTGTATGGTATTTATTTTTACTAATTCTGGTTAACAATAATGATATTATTTCTATTATCATAATATATAATATCGGACATAAAAGAGCAACTAATAAAAATACTCCCCTATATTTTAAATATTCGATATATTTTCAAACTTCTTATGCAGGCTGTCTCACAACTCGCGCCCCAGAGCGAATGAAGAAACACGAGATTGCACTCGGATGTGTAATTTCGAAGAAAAAAATCTAGCTTAAAAGATATTCGAGAAAAGACGTCTTAAAATTGACCAATCAGAGACCTACACCTTTAACGTGTGTTTGCCGTAATTTTACGTTACTATGGTTTTATACAAATCAAATCTTCTTTAAAATGTGTGGGCGACTGTAGTTTTCGAAAAATGTCAGTGTCAAATTAAATTTGACAAGGTGAAAAATCTGATGTGACCAGCACATTACCTTCCGTCAGTTCTATGTATTTTGTATAAATGTCATAAGTTCCTTGCAAAAGACTATATTTCTTGTACATTACCTTAAGGCAGTTGTATTTATTTTATACAAATTCCATACAGAAAGTTTCTAACAAAAGATCCTATATTTCCAGTAAAATTATAACATAAACATACCGTCAACTGCACTTGACACTGACACCTTTCAATCAGAATTTTCTTAATATAGCAGCTGTCTCCAGAGTTATAGCAAAGCTGACTAATATATATGATATTTAATTTCTTTATAATTTTTTAACTCTATGTCCATTTAATATGAAGTATAAAATGCATTCAAATCGTATAGAGAATAAATAATTCTTTAATATTTATAATAACATTAAATGCGAAAAAATGATATTTAACATCGTTTTTTCAAGAAAAACTGTTAAAATCATCAAATGAGGGTACTTCCGGTTGACCAATTATAACCAAAATCTAATCAGCTCTTCACATGGATGTAACGAAAAGGAATACGAAAGAATTATAATTTTTTAAATTGTACTATTAGAGTTATCGCATTAGAAACATACATACATACATACATACATACATACATACATACATACATACATACACACACACATACAGACATCATCGTAAAAATAAAAAAATCGTAATCTAGGGACCCTAAAACGTGTTTATTCATCACAAACTCACCACCGAATTTTTTGACCAAAGACAATACCTTCCTTACCTAAAGGTGACGGAAGGTAATAAAAAAGGCAAATTCTTACCATGTATTCAGCCGCTGATTACTTAGAAATGATTATAATTTTCGGAGAACGTGGACGTAACGCCAGAGTGGCAGCACGAGTCTATTCGGAACGTTTTCTGGATAGAAATCTTGTGGATCATAAAGTGATATTGAGAGCCATCGCAAGGACGCATGAAACCGGTGAAGTAATGCCAGATCAAATGACAATAATATTTTCGTTTAACACATTTTACACAGCTGCTACAACACGTTGCACTGTACGATATAAATGATGATCTCGGATGACACTTTCGCTAACCTAAATTTGTTACAGTGAAAAGTCAACTCTAAAGTGTCAAAATTACAAAAAGTCAAACATATTTTGTAACTCACTAGTAGTATTTTTAAAACCTAGCAACCAGTTTTATTTTGTAATAATATCATCACACCTTAAGATATCCTTCCGGGATTTGTGGATTAAAAAGTCTTGTAACTCCGTTATGCAAGCAGCCGCAAATTATTTTTTTCTATTTGTTGGCAACCTATTGTCGTCAGCAAGTGTCAGTTTCATCTGGGGCGCAAGTTGTGAGACACCCTGTATAATGTAAAGGTGACATATTCATTCAAACCTTATGGGCGTTAAATAAGTTATACGAAAGTATCGTACTAAATTTCACTAGTACACTTATGTACTTATTTGAATACAGGTGTGAAAAAAATGCGACTGTATAAAAATTTTACTGAAAAAAAAATCCTAAAGTTTTGAGAAAATTATTAGATGTTTTGTACTTATTCCAAATAATGTTTAATTAAATTGTCGCTGGAAACAAAATATCACAAATCACAATTAACTTGTTTTTATTTTGGCAGTTTAGTTTTTTCGATTTGATGCAGCAAAATGTCATATAAGCTAGATATTCGTAAAGGAATTTACAATCTTGTTGGGTGAATGCCTAAGTTATCGGACAATAAAAGATTGTGAAGAAGAGGTATACCCTGTGTTAATTTGCTCAAAAGTGGTCGACCAAAAATTTTGAGCCACATGAGAGAACAAAGATTAATTGCAGCCGTTAAAAACAAAGTTGGAGTGTCACAACGAAATGTACCCAGAAGATTCGATGTTTCGAAGACCATTGTTTTTAGAACACATTTTCGAAATGACGTGGTGTTTCGAAAAATAAGAAAGGCACCAAAATGTACCGTGGCCCAATTAGAAAGAATACCTAGATGTTGTGCGTTAAGGCGCATTCATTTTCTCAATAAACTTATTGTAATGGACGACGAGAAATATTTTACTCTGTCCCATTGAGAGATGAAAGGAAACGATGGTTTTTATACTAATGACATTGAAGACACGCCAGACAATGTCAAGTTCAAAGACAAATCTAAATTTGAGGATAAAATTTTAGTATGATGTGCCATTTCTGAAGCCGGATATATCTCGCAGCCGTACATTGGTCGTGTTCGAGGAGAAGCCTTAACTGCACAACTTTATATTCAAAGATGCCTCTCTAAATTGCTTCAATTTTTAAATACACATCACGCCAATGATGATATAATGTTTTGGCTTGATCTAGCTTCATGCCATTACGCCAGAATAACTAGAGACTGGTATAACGAAAACAACGTAGACTTTGTTCTGAAATTGGACAATACTCTCAAAGTAACTCAAATTTGACCAATAGAAGAATTTTTGTCATTATTGACCAGAAAAGTGTACGACAAGGGATGGGAAGCTGGAAATGAAGAACAATTACGACGTCGCATTTACCAAAAGATTCGAGAAATCGATCCAGATGTTGTTCGGAGGATGATGGGGTAAGTCTAATAGATACTTCTTTTGCATCAAATGATTATAACAAATGTTTTCTCAAATTTCGAGTCAGTAATTACTAAATTACATATTCCAATGCATCTTTTAAATTCCAACAAAAAAAATTATTTCAAATTTCAAGCACCTCCTAACAATGTCTGTTCTCTTTTGATAAAGATTCAAACTTATTTGAATTTTAAAACATCTGTTTATTATTCTTTTAATTATTTCAAGATCACTCACCGTTTCTCTGGTATTTCTCATTGGGACGCTCCCCTTCCACCAGGTTATTGCTGGGGTCGGTCTCGAACCCACGACCTCACAAGAGAGTTCGTAGGTGTTGTCGGCTGATAAGGGGCGGTTTTCTCCAAGTAACTTCACCCACAATGGTCTCACTGCAAGAAAAAAAGATTGGTTAGTGAGAGGGATATGAATATGGATGATGTAATTAAAATACATGAATTTGTAAATTGTGTTGACTTTAATAAAATCTGGAGAAAGTAAAGCTATGGGGAGAATGGTTGGTATATATATATATATAGATAGATTCAGGATAAATTGTCGAACATGGGGCTACCAAGAACTGTAAGAGATACGAAGATAATATAAAATGCCTAATGAGATTCTGATGCTGGTAAACATACTCCTTTTTTGACGATGACACTTTTCACTATGGGACGGTGAAAGATATGCGATCACTTTAAAACCCGACTATACATGTCTTTTCGATATAAGAATCAAACACAGACTCTCTAACAAAAATCTAATGTAGCCAGCACAATACCTCCCGCCATTTACAGCTCGAGTCACAAACAATAAAGCTAATCCTTATTTTTGGATTAGCGAATTTTACTCTAATTTTGGCAGTTTGTGTCTTAAAATTTAGTCTAATCTAATCCAAGTGACTACCTTTTTTGATAATAAAATGAAGTTTTTTTTAAATATAAAAATTAAAAAATGAGGATTAGCTTAAACTTTTTTGTGAATCGTTAATTTTTATTAATTTAAATACATACCTACATATTTACTTACGCTGGAAACTGTATTGAATTCATTTCCTATTGTTCTATTTACTTCTTTTTAAAACGCTACTATTATTAATTTGAAATGATTAGTTCTTTTACAGTGACATTTATCTTTCAGTTACATACATTTGAATAACTGCGCAACCAACGAGTTTTGTTTGTTTAAAGCGTAGGCTCCGGAATTTAAATTATAGATAATTTAATAAATTTATCTATAAAATATGTAGCTTCAAATAAAGTTCCTGTCCCGGTAATTTGATTTACACCAAAATTAAGGGCTTCTTTCCATATTGGCACATCCAGCAATGGGAAATAAGTCGTGATGATATATTTCTTTTTATTTTATTTCTTTCCATATTAGAATAAGGCAGAAATACAAGGTTTCAAAATTTTTCTGAATGATAGTATTTGAGTTAGAGCGGAGGATTCACACATACAAACATACGTACACACAGACATCATGGTGAAAATGTTAAAATTGGATTCTAGGTATCTTAAAACGTGCTCATTTACCAAAATCCCAATATGCGATTTTTAGCACGATCCCTATACTTCCCTTACCAAGGGTAGCGGGGGGTAAAATAAACTAAAAGATTCACATCTTCAAGAGAATATCTAACGAGCGCAGTGCTTCATATGACTTCCATAATCTCGTAGATTTGCAATAACTTATGGACTTATGGGTCGATTCTGTTAATATCTGTAAATCTGTAAATTATGAAAAATATTGCAACGAAAGCTGCCATTCTCATATATAATTTTATATTAATCAACAAAAATAGATGCATTTTTGTCAGTTAGACGTAAACAGAGATGTTATAGACAAAAAATGATAATTCTAAACAGAATTTTGATTAACAAAGATAAACAGAGTTGAAATATTGTTAATCATTTGCTGTAATTATAAACGAAAACCAAAATTTCGTAAGAATGGAATGTGACAATTCTTTCGAGTTTTGTGATCGTGTGATTGAATCAGAGACGATGATTTTCCCATCGCTGTCGCTAGAGGTGTATTTGCGTAGTAGATGTCACGGACAATCGGCGGGTCGGCCGTGCGGTCACATAATAGCCGCGGATGCGATATTTTCCCCCGTGATTTATCACGATGCGCGATTCCGCTCATTTATCACCGGCCGGCTGTGGGTGGATGATGACGCTCTGCGGAAACACCCAACAAGATGCCAGCAAATGATTACACCGTACGGATTTGTCCAACGGTTACAAATCATAAAGGAATCGTTTCCGACACACCGAATATGTTGCGCATTAACTCCACTACTTTGTGGAGCTTGGGCTCACAATATTTCGGCAGGCAAAGTAACACAAATGGTGAAATATTTTTAGAAAATTCTTTCAAATAACAAAACTACACTAGACCATTCTCGGTAAAACATTCGCCATGTTTCACAAGATTTCAGCATGTTGGCCAAGCTCAGTTAGTAACAAAAGACGCGTTTCGCTCCTATTGGAGCTCATCAGTGTGGTGTAACTGTCGTCTCTAGTGTTGCCACTATTATTTTAGAAAAATCTGTTTGACACAGCAGAAATATCAGTAGAAACAGTAAAAATTTCTGTACATTTAATGTAAATTATATACAATAGGTGAAAAACAAATCTAAACAAATGAAAAAAATGTTTTGCGCATCCAATTTAAATAAAAAACATTGATGCAACGCATTACGCTTTACATTGTAGCAGTTCACAGACCACAAAATACAAAACTTCAGTTCATACCACATTATACTTTATTTCACGTAAGAAAATAGTGATGTTAAGATAGGAGCAATTTGATCTTCTCACCACTATTTTCTTACATGAAATGAAGTATAGACAAAACGTGGTAACTTGAGTATACATACTACGACATCAGACAAACAATAATAGAAGCAAATGGTGATGCCAACACAATAAAACTTGAAAATTGATTTACTGGGTCTCTAGTGGAAGTAACACAAAAATTTATTTATCAAATTAAAAATTATCTGTAGAAATGTACTGAATATCTGTAAATCTGTACAGTTCTAATTATCCGTAGATCTACAGATAAATCTGTGGTATTAACAACACTTGTAGTCTCTTTACAGACGCAATGGCTAACTAGGCTCAGCATGAGATGTACAATCTCATACAAGATAGATGATTTCAGAGGTAACTAACCACATGCAGAGCCATCTACCGAAGAACGCCGTCCATAAAGCACCAGCAGCTAAAGAAATAACAAAAAAGTACTATAACGTGTGAGTCTCGCTGCTACGCTGCACAAGCGTTTAAATATAGCGATGATGCAATCGCGCTAGCAGCCGGCCTACGTAAACAAACAAACCGCGACGTGTTTAATTACTTCCGGTCGCCTAAACCTTTTGTGTTCATTGTTATTATGCCGCCGAACATTCTAGAGCTCTCTGGAAAATAATGGCAGCTGTATAAAAGAGACGCAGCTATGCTCGGGAGTCAGTTAGTTACATGGAGAGACATATAGAGACATTCACATAGAGTGTTAGTGAAGCACAGCAGTATCGTACTAGGGAAGTTACTGATAAACTGGGATAGCTGTGGATGTGAATACTCGGTAGTGTTGGCGAGCTATAATATACGAGGACAGTAACGGCGAGTCGGAAAATTACTGGTATACCGGGATAGCTGTGAAAGAGAATACTCGGTAGTGTTGAAGAGTATTGGGAAGCTAGGTATACGAGAACAGTAACGGCAAGTGGAAGTGGATACTCGGCAGTAGTGGTGAAGAATTATGACATACCGACAGTCGGTGATACTGAAGCTGTGGAAGTGAGACTGTTAGTTACATAAATAGACAGATAGTGAGGGGAAAAGTGTGACTTCTGTCCGAGCAGTTGAATATACAGACGCTGTTGAGTCAGTTGAGTATATAGACGCTGTGGAGGTCGGCAGGCGGACAGTTGAACGTGATTTAAATAAACAGTGACATAAATAGTCGAAATAAATAATTAGTAAGATCGTATAAATAAATAGTCATGATAATTGTTAAATAAATAAATAGTGTTAGTGTCATCTAGTTAATTATAGTTTTAATCTTAATTAGTTTTTTTAATAATTGTTTATTATTAGTAATAGTCATTTTCATTATAGTTTAATAAACACTTATTATAATTAATAATAATTGTCTAATATTTACACTTTACCCAAATAAATAAAAACGTTACAGTACAATAGCGGCGATAGTTACATCACACTGATGAGCTCCAATAAGAGCGAAACGCGTCTGTGGTTACTAACTGGAATAGGAATATGAAAAATGAGCAAGAGGTTGATTTAGATGCTGAAATATTGTGATACATGGCGATTGTTTCTCTAATTCTTTCAACTACTTTTAATATAGACTCAATACTTAAAAAAAATGTGCTCTAAATGATGGGTGACAATAGTTTGACAGGCGCTTAAAGGGTTATCTAGTTTGGATATAAATCTGGGGAACCGTGTTCGATTTCGACAGACGCAAAAAGAATAATTTCGAATTTTAAATGGCACAAAGTGAGCCCAGTGGTGCACTCTCGTCAGCCAGCAATGAGTGCCCGTGAGGTGCCATCTAGTAAACGCCCGATCGGTACAAATATGTCATCATTATTACCGAAATCTTTGCACAAAGCAGATTGGTACACCCAGGAATGGATAATATGCCGTGATGATATATATTTTTTTTATTAATTTTTATATCTCACAATTCGCCTAAGTTATATAGGAATATAGACAAATGTTTAACAGAAAATTATATTAATGTCAATAACGAAATTAAAAAATATATTATTCCATTAAGTTGAAAAATATTGTAGGTTAAAGCAGCAGGTGACGTTTCCTTATGAGCCCTGCTCCTCGATTACCTTCTTGCGCTGGGGTTTTATCAATGAACTGAGAAGGATTGAAGGAGAGGAATCCTGTTTTAAAAGTGTTTTCCTGTGCTTTTATTTCATGATTGATTAAATGGATCTCGTCTCCGTCTCGGGGTGTAAGAGATTAAGATGTGAAACAGGTGAAATTGATAAATTTATCTTCGTCATTCCAATTGAAAGTAAAATTAATGTTTTGAATTTAATTTTGAGGATTTGTCACTCCGAACAAGTTTCAGACGAAGACGAAGACATTTATATTGACGTACGGAAATAGAAAAATCTTTTCAAGGAACTGGTATCAGTTATAATTTAAATTTTCTCAGTAATTAGAGAAGAGATTGTTATGGATCTGATCATCCAAATTAGATTCAGATGGAGGTAAACTTTAAGGCTCGATACTTCATTTCTGGTTAATATGTTTGTTAACTTAAAGGTGCATTCACAAATGAAAATTAGGTTTACGGTTTTTGTTTAGCTTTAAGTAAGTCATTCATAAAGGTAAGTTTAAATTACTTAAAAATTAGTTTTGATATGTACAGACATCTGTGTAAATGCTTCAAAAACAAGATTAAAATATCGGTAGAGCAGTACTTAACAGACACCTATGCGCCGTGAAACTGACATTCGCTTGGCATTATTGGGTATATTTCAGTAATTAAGTTATGCCAGTCTCCATGTTCTTCTTGCATTTGTTTAAAAAGCCAAATCCATCAAGTGGATACTAAATAAAGATAGGTGTATATATCTATATCATTTCAGACTCGTTCTCATTGGTGAAGTTTGTGACGTCAAACTAAATCATAAACCTAATGTTTGGATCTTGCGATGTTTAGCTTTACGATTTGGATTTGGAAACCCTAAATTCTGAAGTGTGAATGGAGTCATTACATAATATGCGGTATGCGGCCAAATTCTTTAAATCTAAAGTATAAACCATAAATCTAAACCTAATTTGCATTTGTGAATGCACCTTAAAGGTGAATTCACAAATAAAAATTGGGTTTATGGTTTTTGTTTAGGCTTAAGTAAGACATTCACATATGTAAGTTTAAATTACCTGAAAATTAGTTTTGATATGTACAGACATCTGTGTAAATGCTTTAAAAACAAGATTAAAATATCGGTAGAGCAGTACTCAACAAGACACCTATGCGCCGTGAAACTGTCATTCGCTTGGCATTATTGGGTATATTTCAGCAATTAAATTATGACAGTCTCCATGTTCTTCTTGCATTTGTTTAAAAAGCTGAATCCATCAAGTGGATCCTATATAAAGATAGGTGTATATATCTATATCATTTCAGACTCGTTCTCATTGGTGAAGTTTGTGACGTTAAACTAAATCATAAACCTAAAGTTTGGACCTTGCAATGTTTAGCTTTATGATTTGGATTTAGAGGCACCAAATTCTAAAGTGTGAATGGAGTCATTACATAATATGCGGCCAAACTCTTTAAATCTAAAGTATAAAGCATAAATCTAAACCTAATTTTATTTGTGAATGTACCTTAACTGTGTGTAGTTTCTAAAATAAAACTCATTCTATAATATCGAAAATTTATTTAGTTGCTAATACGTGGTATTTAAACAAACCACCAATGCTTCTCATATTAGTACCGTCAAAGCCCAATGAACTAAAATAACCTTACGATTTTGATATAAAGATGGTAGAGATATCAACTTTTGCTTATGCGACCCGTATGTGCAGATCAGATCAGAGAAACAGTATTTCATAACCCGCTGAAAAAATATTATGAATAAAAGAATTTTCTGGGTCAGAAGAAAGCATTTATTTCCCTTAATCATTCATGAGGAATATCACGGTAAGATGATTCGGGAATTGAGAAGTCCAGAGAGTAACCCAGTTTCGGTTCCGCAGAGTTCGTCGTCCTGGGATGCTTCGTCCGCTTTTTATTCGAATTGCAGACCTCGTGTGTCATCCAACCACAAATCATAAGAGAAAATCGAAGGGGATAACTGATTCTGGGTATTTAGAAAACTTAAAATAAAAATAGAGCTAAGGCCAGAATCAGACTATCACTTTAGATACCTGCGGATGAATTATATACAATTGTAGATACTAGATAATTAATAATTTCAGGTGCTTCAAATTAAATATGACTTTAGATTATTCACTGGGATCTGTAACAATAGTAACAAATAAGAAAATTGGTCATTTATATTATCTCTCTTCACTTTTCTCTCATACATCCATTTAACATATTTCTTTTTAAGTAACTGAATGTAAACAACAAAAATATATCAAATAATAATTGTTTGAATTTATGATATCACGCCAGGCAGAAACCACGTGCATTTGAACGGAAAAGAAATATATGTTAAATGAAACAGCCAGCAATATTGTAGGTATCGTATCAGTGGCATTCAAAATTTGGACTATAATACAAGTATTTTTCTCATCCATGCATATTTCCAATTATTGTCCATGTCAGTGTGGGGCGTAAGGTAATGGGTGCTCTGGGTACGTTTGCTCGAAACGTAAACGTAACTAGAGAAGCTCGTCTAAGTGTGTAAAATGGAGTGCTAGTGCCTGCTTTGATGCATGGAAGCGAATGTTGGGCATGGACGGGAAAGCATAAAAAGAGAGTGACTGCCGTAGAAATGAAGTATTTACGTGGTGTATATGGATATGTTAGACGGGATCGCGTGAGGAATAATTTGGTGTATGAAGAATGTATGGTTATATTATTTAATATTATATTACAAGAGGTGGTCTCCTGTGGATCCCTGTACTGCGACCTGTAGACCTATTGTATCCTCCAGATTTACTCCTATTCTAGGAGTCTTGTTTTTTAATAAACTCCAGGGTTTTCTTCAGATCTAAATCTTTTAGCATATCCTGTTGTATCTTTTCTGCCCCCATGATATTATATCTGCTGTTCGTAAAGGCTTCACAGTGGCATATAAGGTGCTGAGGGGTTTCTTCCTCTTCACCACATCCCCTGCATGTTGGTTCTTGTGTTAGTCCCATCGTGTGTAGGTGTTTGTTTAGTAGACAGTGTTCTGTTAGGAGTCCTGTTATTAATCTAACGCCTTGTTTGTTCATTAGGAGTAAACGTTCCGTTCTTTTCTTGGTTGGTTCATTTAGGAAGAGCTTTGAGTGTCTCTGCCCCGGTGACTCCAACCAGTGATTCTTGTGTTATTGATTCAGCAATATTTTTATTTCCGAAAGCCGGTTCTGGTCCTGTGAAAGGAAAACTTGTCCCCTTCTTAGCCAGACTATCTGCTACCTGGTTTTCTTCGATCTCTGAATGCCCGGGTACCCATATTAATTTCAATTTGTTCTTCGTTCCTAGTACATTTAATCTGTGGACGCACTCTAGAACAAGTCCAGATTCCGTCTCACAGGATTCTAGTGCTTTTAGTGCGGCTTGGCTGTCTGTTACTATAGAGATTCTTCTGTTGCTAAAGTGGCTCTCTAGTAGTAATTTGGCGCAGGTTAGGTTAGAATGTATGGTTAGGAAGAATGTTGTTAAGAGGAATCAGCCAGTTGAGATGGTTTGGTCATGTGGAGAGAAAGAAGAGTCAACAGCTTGTAAAGCGTATATATCTTGGTGAAATTGAGGGTGTTCGATTGCGTGGCCGTCCTGTGTGTAAGTGGATGGATGTGATTGATAAGGTGCTAAAAGAGAGAAAGTTTCCGAGTGGACAGAGAAGAAGAGCGTGTATGAATGCGATTATGAATGTGGTCGAGACGAAAGAAGTGGGTTAAGACAGGAATGTGTCGCGAAGGATGATTGTTTCGTAACTATTATTGTGGTTCGGTTGCGGTATTTCGCAACCGAAAATCGGTCACTTTAATATGTTAAGAGTGAGGAATATTTGTTGTATGATGTCAGGTTAGTAAAAATGTTGTTAAAAGAGAGAGTGATTATTTTTGTGGTTGATGTTATTATTATTCTTTCGGGTTTCTGCTGACCCACTAAGTGGGAAATGCGTGATTTTATGTATGTATGAATGCATGTATGTATGTATGTATGTATGTATATATGTATGTATGTATGTATGTATGTATGTATGTATGTATGTATGTATGTATGTATGTAGGTATGTATGTATGTATGTTTGTGTGTATGTATGTATGTATGTAAGAAATTATTTTAAATATACTTTTATGTTAGGGAAAAAAATCTGACAATAAAATCATTTTACCAAGACTGCATGTCAAAATCTCACAATTCACCTAGTCATGTTGAAAAAATCTAGATTTATTAGAAAAATACTGATTTTACAATAGAAGAAATAAAAATAAAAAGAACAAATTCATTTTTATAATAAGGCACCAAATAAATTTCAAAAGTTTTTTTTTTTGCTGTGTATGATGATATGTTTATTAATAAATTTATTGAGATTGTCAACAACAACTTCTGAATTTAATTTTCGATATTTTTGGATAAGAAATCAATCAAAACTTTCTGAAATTTCTTGTGTAATATTGGAAAAATTTCACAGCATTTTAAAATTAATAAACTTGCCGAGTCTAAAGTTGTCAAGAGGAAAAATTGGAAAACGCCGGACTTGGGGCAAACCAAGATAATTTATGGGAAGTCGTGTGTTTTCATCAACCATTACGGGATTGTCTACGGCGCTTCCGCAAAAATGAGCACGACATTACTATGTGGAAATACCCTATTAATTTCTATTAATTACATTCGTTTGCAAAGCAAATGAGTAAAAACGGCCGAATAAACATTCATCTCCGGCAATGTAATGAAGCGAATTATGACCGCGGATTGCAGTAAAAATTTACGGGAATAATTACCGCAATATAAACAAACTAGTGAAAACGTAAGCACATATACACTATGCACTAAACACCGTATAAATAGTTTCATCATTTCTGGTTATTTTCTCGTTGCTTTGTTTGTTACCGAAATATATAATTACCACAATACTGTAAGAAAAATGCTAAGTTTTAGTGAAATTTAAAACAAAAATCTGATGTGGCCAGCACATAACCTCTCGCCAGATATTTTACCTGATTGTACGCATAAAACAAAAATATTTTTAAATACAAATACATATTCATGTCTCACTACAAAATAATTCTCACATATTTTAATATAAATTATATACAATACATACATTTTCTTTATATTCAATATCCTGAAATTTACTTTTTGTACTTTCCTTTTCTTTTTCTTTATATTCGTCATTTTTTCGCAAATTCCTTTTATATTCTTTTTTAGGTATATTCTTTTGAGTTGTTGACTTTTTTTACCTCCCGCTACCATTGGTAAGGGAGGTATAGGGATCGTGCTAAAAATCGCATATCAAGAATTTGGTAAATGACCACGTTTTAAGGTTCCTAGAATCCAATTTTAACATTTTCATAATGATGTCTGTGTGTATGTGTGTGTGTGTGGATCCTCCACTCTAACTCAAATACTATCGTTCAGAAAATTTTAAAATCTTGTATTTCGAACTGTTTTTGTAATGGAAACGGCACTTTACTAGAAGCTCAAAATAGTTTTTCTCCAAAAAAACCTTTAAATGTTATTTTTTCGAGATTAATGTTATTGTAAAAATTAAAGATTATTAAAGTTTCTATAGATTTGCATCAATACTTTATATATATATATATATATATATATATATATATATATATATATATATATATATATATATATATTATGCAGTTATTTAAATGTATGTAACTGACAGATAAATGTCACTGTCAAAAATCTAATCATTTCAAAATAATATTAGTAACGTTTTAAAAAGGAAAAAGTAAATAGAACAGTAGAAAAGGAATTTAATATAGTTTTCAGCATAATTAAATATGTAGGTATGTATTTAGATTAATAAAAATTAACGATTCACAATAAAATTTAAGCTAATCCTCATTTTTGGATTAGTGAATTGTATACTATCCCGGTATTTAAAATTTAATCTTCATTTTATTATAGCTCCGGTGGCTCAATGGTTAGAGCAACGCCTCATGTCATGAGTGCCCTCGGGGCTCTGGGTTCGAATCCCACTAAGGCATGGATATGTGTGAATGTGAACCCACTCTATAATTGCGATTTAATCCTGTTGAGGGGTTTAAAAAAAGGTAGTTACTTGAATTAGATTAGACTATATTTTAAGAAATAAACTGTAAAATTCGCTAATCCAAAAATAAGGATTAACCTAATCTTTTTTGTGACTCGGGCTGTAAATGGCGGGAGGTATTATGTGTTGGCCACACCAGATCTTTTTTCTTTATTTATCTCTCAAATACAGACATTAAATATTCTATATTTGAAACTTGTCAAGGTTGAATTTAGTGCTCTATCTCCGTTGGTGATTTGATTTGAATGCATCGGAAAAGGGCGGTTAAGTTCCGATAGAAATTTCATTAGCAGAGCAGAGAGTTGGATTCTATTTAAATACTCCTAAGTGAAGAGTTTGAATGACTGTTACGGCACGGCAAACGCAAAGCAAAGGAAAGAGAAAGGCAGAAAGTGTTGGAATTGAGCTGGCAATTCCGGTTGATGAATTTAGTTTTCCATCTTTTCTAATAAGACGGCGCTGAATGAAAGCGGAAAGGGAAGCACGTCAGACAAAAGAGTAATTTCTACCTATCAATCAACCTGCGCCGATTCAGCCCCGCTCGGGTGTATTTCAAATATGCCGGACAAAGCGCACTCTATCGACTGAGGAGAGTGTATTGTCTAGGCCCATTCTAGCGTAAAACGCTGCTTCATCTTTGCCCGGTTTCGTCTTCGCAATTAATTTCCGCACCGAAAAATTCCCATCACGTCGATGTTCGGCCTCAAATCATTTCTTTGTTTTTGCTGTTTTTTCGTCTCTTCTTTCCTTTCTTTCAAGCGTAAACAGAAATCAGTTTTCATTTAGGAATAAAACAATATCGGGCCAATCCAAACGCAAATCATTACCTACATTCATCAAAGACGTATGTCTATTTAATTTAAGTGATGTGACAAATATACGTAAATAGTGGCATTACTTTCTAACACACTATAAATAATAATGACATATGTCGTAGAATTACAGATACCTAATTATTTACTACACTGCCTTCTGTGGTAATATTTACCCAGTGGCGTTGACGTTTAAATCAAATTATTATTCGTTGGTTTATAAGTTTAGTCTATGTTTTTGTATTAAGTGAAGAACATAAATCTTTCAGAAAGGCATTATTTAGAAAGAAACATAATTTTCAAATGAATTACTTTTATTTTTTCAATTAAAATGTGTCCATAAATATTTCAGATTGCACGCCTATATCTACGAAATGCAATGAAGATATCTGCAAGTAATATTATATCAGACGGCTCACAAATGACCTTGAATAGTCATCTTTCGTGAATAATAGTTTAAGTATAAAATGCAATCAAATCGTATAGAGGATACAATGTTCTTTAATATTTATAGTAACATTAAATGTGAAAAAATGATATTTAACATAGTTTTTTCAAGAAAAACTGTTAAAATCGTCAAATGAGGGTACTTCCGGTTGTCCAATTCCAACCAAAATCTAATCAGCTCTTCACATGAATGTAACGAAGAGAAATACGAAAGAATTATAATTTTTAGAATTGTAGTATGGAAGTTATCGTAGACGAAAATTTTGTTACGCGCACACACACACACACACACACACACACACACACACACACACACACACACACACACACACACACACACACACACACACACACACACACACACACACACACACACACACACACACACACACACACACACACACACACACACACACACACACACACACACACACACACACACACACACACACACACACACACACACACACACACACACAAACATTATGGTAAAAATAATAAAATCGTATTCTAGGGACCCTAAAACGTGCTTATTCATCAAAAACTCACCACCGAATTTTTTGACCAAAGACAATACCTTCCTTACCTAAAGGTGACGGGAGGTAAAAATTATAAAGAAATTAAATTTCATAAAGTAGCCAGCTATGAAAACAGCTAGTATATTAAGAAAATTCTGATTGAAAGTTGTCAGTGTCAGTGTCAAGTGCAATTGACATAGTATGTTTGTGTTATAATTTAACTAAAAATATAGGATCTTTTGCTAGAAACTTTCTGTATGGAATTTGTATAAAATACATAGAATTGCCGAAAGCTAATGTACAAGAAATAGAATCTTTTGCAAGGAACTTGCTGTACGAAATTTGTTCAAAATTCATGAACTGACGGAAGGTAATGTGGTGGCCGCATCAGATTTTTTGTTATCGATTTTGAGAGCAATCTGATGATATGTGCTTTTTAATAATTTTTGTAAAACTAAATGTAAAGAACGAATATATTTCGTGTACACGAGATATAATATTTTGTAAGATCTGACTTACATACAAGGTACAAAACGTCGGTGTAAGAGAATAAATAATTTTTGGAGAGGTGAATTGATTGAGAACCAGTTCTTGAAGAGCAAAATATTTATTGATACATTCACAATAAACAACACCGACGTTTCGGTCACAAATTGACCATCCTCAGGGTTCTGAAAAACATTTATGGGTACATATATCTGGTTAAGAATCTTTACGACTAATTTACTTACAGTATAAGTTATTTTAAAATTTCAGATTAAACTGTAAGTAAATTAATCGTAAAGATTCTTAACCAGATATATGTACCTATAAATGTTTTTCAGAACCCTGAGGATGGTCAATTTGTGACCGAAACTTCGGTGTTGTTCATTGTGAATGTATCAATAAATATTTTTCTCTTCTAGGACTGGTTCTCCATTAATTCACCTCTCCAAATATATATCAACAGTCGATTAAAATTTACTGCAATAAGAATAAATAATATTTGACGAGAAATTTCCCACATTTTCGAATAAATTTTGACAATAACAAATAACGATAACTAATTATTTATTGAAACTTTTGGTCTAAAGGGTGTAGCAATGGATTGCTGTTGAAATAAATTGGAAGCTTATACCTGTTACCAACGCTCTTTGGCTGATACTATAAAGTAAATTATAAGCTGAAAGTTTGCAATTTTAATATCGTAATGTAAACAAAACATTATCTTTTTAGATAACGTTGGTGTAGCATGATGGGATTTTTGTTGATTACGTTATCCTGAATATGTGTAAAGGTAATAGTCCGTACCGCTAAGTTAGCAGAATTGAAAATAGCACTGTAGCGTACAAGATACTTGGTTGGCAATGGCAACAAAAAGAGCAGTAACAATAAATACAGTCAATGAGTGTTAGTGAATGCAAGAACACGCAACCCCTTATTTGCACTTCTTTTCTAAATGCATATTGGAGTCTTATCTTAATGTTGTTTTCTGTGTATCTGTTCCATCCCAGAAGGAGCTTTTGTTTTAAATGTGCACCACTAAATATAATTTTATGCATAAACTAATCCACACAAATTGAAAACGTGCTATGCAAGAATAAACATTATCTTTAAAAGAAATATTATAAATATTATAGAACGAGGGAGAGAAATACATAATTCCTACAGAGCTGTAATTTTTAACCCGAACGAGGGTTACAAAACACAACAGGAAAAATAACATTTTCTCCTGAGGTGTACGTATATATTTTTCTATGACCAGGTGTAGAAAAAATTATTTTTAAAATAATAAAGAATTTTGAACTTTTATTGTATCACATTTATGTAGTAGCCTTTGAATCGTTACACATAGCTGCAATAATTTGTTGACATTTTGTTGAAAATTGCTTTGTTCAGTTCTAAAGAACCGCAAGAAATAGTTTTCTAATTGTTACTCTCGAAATCCAGATGAAAAAGAAGAAAAATATAAATGATAAAATATAGAATAATATAATCTCACTTAGGCCCGCTTTACCACCTAGTAAGTTAAAGTGACAGTTAGTGATAACCAACGGTTATAACTGGAACGTAAAACTGTTTGCATCGATTCTAACCTTCAATTTAATTATTAGAATGAATTTTAAAATTCAGAATGCATCATTTTTTAATTGTTATGGTATTATGAGAAAAAGCGCTATCTTACTGAAAAATAAAATTGAATTCAATTCTTGGATGGAAGGCAACAAATTTGTTTCTAAAATTCTTTGATATTTCTCAGTATTGACGGTTCTATCTATGAAGTATAATTTTCCAAGTCCATTTGCTGACATTCAGCCCCAAACCATTACTCATTGCAATATTTAATTGTCGTAATTCTAGGGAATGCCGAGATTAAACAATCCAGAATCGGAAATGGTACAAATGTCTATGACCGAAGTAGATGTGCTGCTGGATTCTGATTCTTTGTCGACAATTTTTATTTTTTTAATTGCTGTTTCTCCCAAAATTCTTCGTGAAATTTCTTTCTTATTTTCCAAAGATTTTTCAACGTAGCCTTCAGCAACAGAACTTGAACGCCACCCTCCATGTCTCTTGAGCAATGTAATGTCTGCTCCCGAATCAGCCAAAAATGTTGCAGAACACCGCCGAAAGCAATGCCCGGTATATTCTTTAGCATTTGGGAGGCCGAGGAACTCTGCATTTTTTTAGGTATACCACCTATGGTATTTATACCGACAGGAAGCGTGCAACACTGTTTCTGTAGGTTAGAAAAAACCGTTGATGTTCAAGTATGAGTAGGTCGAAGTTGTGCGTACTTGCGAAACATTGCTAAACAGTTGATTCCATCGATAAACCCTTCAGTTATCATAAAAAATCGTGAAATATTCGTTTTAGTATTTGGAATATTAATTTTTATGAAAGAAGTAGAATCTTCAATATCTCCTACACGTAAAAACGTAAGTTCTTCCCGGCGACATACCCCATAGATTCCAACAATTAACACAACCTTTACCAATAACTATCTCTTGCTTAGTGAATATTTTTGATTTTTTAGGCTTATATCCACTAGCTTTTCTTTTTAAGAATGCAATAAGATTGGTAAATTTATTTATATCCACATTCTTATTAAGGTATAGTTCGGAGCATAGAGTAATTACTCCATAAAGTGGATGGCTTATAAATGGATGATAATTTCGAAAAATAGGCTAAAACTACCTTTTCTGTAATGTGCCCAACGTTTTTCTCCGCACACCAGCTGTCAATTTTTTTTGTAAGTTTCTTCATACAATTTTTTTGATTTTCCTGGAACCAGTGTAGCCAATGCAGCCTCTGCACCATTTTCAATATCAGAGTCAATCTCTGAGTCACTCATTTTAAGTAAATTTATTACCAAAAATTTTCAAGAAAAATTATACACCGAGCGCGTTGACATCAATGTTTATTAAACAACATATTGAATCCCATAGCAACAAAAAGATGAAACTGATGCCTGCCTACTTTTAAATTTTAAAAAATTCAATATGTTGACATTTGATAATAAATATAAATAATATGTTTTAAAACGCTAGTATTAAAAATCTTGTATGGAATACGTTGCGAAATCGTGTTTTAAGCACTAGACGTGTTATCCAACTCGGCTACGTCTCGTAGGATAATTTTCACGTCGCGTGCTTAAAACACATTTCTTTCGCAACTTATTACATAAATAGCTATTATAGCACTGTTTATTTTTTTCAAAATTTTACTGTCATGTTGACAACAGAATTGTACTATTTAATATTAGTCGTCGTCAGAATTTGTGGAACCTCCGAAAGTTTGTTCTGACGAACGAGACTCATGTTTTTCTCCCTGCGTGCAATAAATGTTCCGGTCAGTTTGCAAAGTAACGCGGGCGAGCAGTGTGTTTTATAGCCGACCCGCTTCTTCCACGACTTTTCATATTTTTCCATAAAAAATTCTATCGCAGAAAGGGCGGGATGATTTGTGCTCCGCAAACTACAGGGGACAGATAGTCAAATGCCGGGAAAATATTTTGAACTTGTTTCGAACAAGAAATGCATCGATTCAGAAGATGGAAATTTATTGGCAATGGCTGTTTTTTACTGTCAGACAGAAAACGTTGAGTGTGAATTTTCCTAAGCGTTATTATTATATTTTTATGTGTTGATGTTTTATTACCACTTTTTCGTTATTTATTTTATTTGCAAAGTTTTTCCTAAGAGATATTTTCTGTAGGTGGAGAGAGCCAACCTTGTATAGTAATGGAAAAATACTGAAAAGGAGTTAATAAAGAAAAATATGAAAATATAATTCGATGTTATTTGTTGTCATGGTTACAAGTCTCAGTTATAAAGCTACCTTTTTATTTTAATCTTTATATATCGTAGTGTGCTTTATTATATTATTATTCAGAGATATGCAAATTTCATTATTTAATAATTCTGTTTATGAAGAAATACTTGTTTCTCTAATAAATAAACCAACGATAAGAGCAGTGGCGTACCTAGGGACGGGGCAAACAAGGCAGGTGCCCTGGGCGCCAGAACCAAGGGAGCACCGCTTGGAGCCCTTGGCATCTGTATGTAACTAGGGTGCCAGAATTTGAAGTATTAATAGTATATTATGTTATTAGGAGTAGAAAGCGGTCTTTTTGTGTTGAACCCAGCTATTGCGGCCGAGGCGCTAGCCGAGGCTAGGCAATCTGGGTAAAACACAAAAAGGGCGTTCTACTCCGAATGACATATACTATTTTTCTTCAAGTGTTTCAAAGAATTCTTGACATTTTTTATCTGTAGTGTTTGCAATTTCAGTCAAAGCTGGCTTTGTACACTACAAAACAAAAACGATACAACTGTCAAATAACAATTTTCAATATAATCTGTGTTGCTGTGACAACTGCCGCCGCCAGCGGTGAAATAACACACTAACATTTTTTTACTAGTACAACAATAACAACATTTTTGTACTAGTAAGACAATGAATATCTTCTATAATGTGTATATAGGAGCATAATATGAATATTATAATACGCTTGAAGAAAAAACTGTTTATTACTGTGCGTATTGACATTTTTCGGAACTGTTGAAGCTCTCTATCTGTTTTTTCATCGTCTACTCAAGCTGGGAAATACTCAAAAACGCTGTGCCTATAGTTATTAAATCTGAGTAAAACAATATGGAGTTCAAAAGTAGAAGCTGTGAAGCCCATAAACAACTACCTTAACGGCATACTCCAAGTTGTCGAGACTATAATGGATGATGCAAATGAAACGAGTGAAATAAGAAGTGATGCTACGCAATTGTACAACCGTATGTTGACACTCGATTTTCTGACTCTACTTGGATTTTGGACGAGAGTACTAATTCCTATTGATAGAGTTCAGAAAAGACTGCAAGATATAAATATGAACTTTCATGATGCCGCCTTAGATTTGAAAGGTTTAAGAGGTTATTTTCGCAATGAAAGAGAAACTTTGGTGACTGAAACTCTGGAAACTGGACTTAGCCTCTATCAAAACTGGGCAGTTTCCATTGCTAGCTGTGAAAGATCTTTCGACAAATTAAAACTGATCTTAAATTATCTGAGTCTCCATGGGTCAAGATCGATTAAGTGATCTTGCTTTGATGAGCGTTGAAAGAGAAGAAACAGAAAAGACCGATTTCGAGCACGTTATTAATGCCATTTTTTTGACCGTAATGACCTCCGGAATATATAGTAAAAGTTTGTCGGTCGAGTCGCGGAACACCCGTATATTGATAGATATTTTGTTATTGTGCTGATTCATTCATTGTTGAAGTTACTTCATAATATGGATATTTTTAAGTAATTTCAACAACAATAGAAATGCCACATATCTCGCTACTCTAAAGCGAGAAAGAAGTAATCTTGATATTACATTGTTGACAGGGGGCGCAATTACGCCACTGGATAAGAGCCCTTTGCCTTTTTGCGTTTAAAATAAATGATACTTGGAATACAAAATTGGTTACAAATCGTATATTCCGTAACTTAACCACGACTGTGGTTATGGGTTTCTTGTGGTTCACGTGGTCAGGTTATGGTTATTGAAAAGTGGTTGTGTTTCGGAACATCTTGGTTAATTTGTGTCGGTAAAGCAGAGAACCACCGCACCATTAGAAATAAGTGACAACGTAACTCTATTTGTCTATTTTATACTAATGTAAATATTATACATATCAGTATATATTAATAATAATTATATGTTTATACAATTTTATTTATTATATTATAAGAAATAAGAAAATGACCACAACTACCACAAAAAAATTGTGGTCGTTGTGGTCACGAAAAAGTAACCATAACTTTCAGGAACCACATTCCGAATGGAACTGAAATTTTGTTTTGGTTACATTCCGGAATGCACTGCAATTTCCGTGCAGTAAACGCATGCCTATGGTTAGTTTACCACGTCTTATTTCCCGAATATTTTGTCGCAATTTATGCAGAAGTGCTGCATAATATGCCCCATTGACTGTCGTATTACGTTCTTTAAAGTCTATAAGAAGAATGCCCTCACAATCCCAAAAGATCGTAGCCATCACCTTTTTTGTCGACTGACAGACCCTGAACTTTCTTGGCGATGTTTTTCCTTTTCACCTCCATTCCATCGACTCCCTTTTGGATAAAAGATCTTAGTAGAGAACCATAGTTTCATCTCCTGTGACAATTGTCTTCAACACCGCCGTTGGGTTTACATGACATAGCTTCAAAAAGTTTTGGGCACATTCAACCAGACGTTGGCGCTGAACTGCTGAAAAATGTTTGGGACCCACTTTGCACTAACTTTATTCATGCCTGAATGATCGTGGATGATTCGGCGAATCAAAAAGTTCCGTCATTTAAGATATTTCTTTCACCTTCAAGCGTCGGTCGCCTAATACTAGATTTTCAATAAGGGCAATATTGTCGTCTGTCACCACGTCCGCCGTCCTTCCTGTTCTGATATCGTCTTCGAATGATACCTGCCCAAATCTAAATCGTTTCGACCAATCTTTTACCACAGAATAAGACGGTGAATTTTTCCCATAAACTCCATCCAACCGATATTCGATACATTGAGGAGAAAGGCCTTCTCGGGTAAAGAATTTGATAACAGCTCGATACTCAATTTTCGTGACTTCAGACATTGTGATAAACGAGTGACAGTTATTAGAAAAATAATTGACTTAAAATTCATTTTAGTTTTTTCCCAGGCTAGACTTGAACTACGTGTTATCAACATATTGACTTGTTGTAATATTTGGATCTATATCAGGCTGGAAATTTTTGGCGCTGCCTTCGTACTACCTTTTTCAACATATTACTACTACCACTAGAGAATAAGAAAACCGTTAAAGATTTGGGGGTAACGTTTGACTCTAAATTACTGTTAAATTCACACATAGAACTGACTGTATGCACCACATTGGTTCGACCTAAACTGGAGTACGCATCTATAATTTGGAATCCAGCTTACAATAAAAACATAAAGTTAATTGAAAGCATTCAAAAAAAAATCATTAATATTTTGTGTTACAAATTTAATGTTGAAATTTGTGAATACTCCGAGAGATTAAAAAACTTTAATGTATCATCGCTGGAAAATAGAAGGACTATCAATGATATGATATTTCTTTACAAAATCTTTAATAATATGGTATATGGCAATAACATAATTCATTTATTCAATATACAAGTTTGTAACAAAATGACAAGATCCAATACTCTATTTTACCAGCATTCAAATAGAACAAATAATAATAAAAATTCTGCAATAAACAGAATCATGTCTACCTATAATTCCAAATTTGATACGTTAGATCTTTTTCATCTCCCACTATCACTATTCAAAAACGCTGCCAGATCAATTATTAATATATAACTTCACATAGTTTATAATTCTTTTAATTATATCTCTGTACAATATCAATACTTTGTATTTCATAATGTACTCTCTATGTATTCGTATTAGTAAGGAGTGAAAACTTTTAATTGGTCTTCATTGACTGTAGGTTTTCCAAATAAATAAATAAATAAATAAAAAAAAATTAGGTTTCTTCAGTCGCACCCTTGCGTCTACGGTTTACTGTCGCGCCCATATTCTTTGTTTGGAGGCGACAGTAAACCGTAGACGCAAAGTAGCGAAACGAACAGGCCTAATGTGTGGCGTGAAACAGTTTTAAGTAAAGAATGTAGTAGTGGCAGATAGTAAAGTTTGTAGTAAGTTATGCTGCATACAAATGTGAAGAAGATTCCATAGTGGAAATGAAATAGCGGACAGTTTTAATTACAGCGAGTTTTCGTAAGACAAAGTGTCTCTGAAGGGTTAACCTCAGCTCCTCACAAGTTCGGCAGTTTGTCCCGACTCTGACTACGACTCGACCCACTCGCTGGCAAATTAAATTATATGCACAGTTTATTACAAATTTTTGGCAAAACTATGCGCGCCGCGCATCCTTGTTAGGTCGGCTTGATAAACTTCTAAACAGGCGCCTTGTATGCTGTTTGTTTTAAAGTTAAGTTCACACAGGGACTAAGTCTTTATAACTTTCGTTTTATCTAAAGGCGTACGGCACAGCACGGAACGGCCGATGCGTTTGCGTTCGCTATGCACAATAAGTGAGGAATTTTGCTACAAAGTCGATGGAGCCACTGTTTAACTCATTATCTTTGCATAAAGGCATTGTTTCTACTCTATCAAGATGCACACGAGCTTTGCAACTAACAAACTATTATACAACAGATACATGCTTTATATTTTACTAGTTTCGAACTTTAAATTGCATTATCAACTATTCAATTATAGTTCTCATATTGTTTGTTTATTTGTGACGGGGCACGAATGATGGGCTACAGAAAGAATGTTAGCATGAATAACTGTCTAATACAGGATGTCTCACAATTCGCGCCACAGAGCGAATGAGGAAACACGAGACTGCACTCGGATGTGTAATTTCGAAGAAAAAAATCTAGCTTAAAAGATATTCGAGAAAAGACGTCTTAAAATTGACCAATCAGAGATCTACACCTTTTTTTTAATTTAAAAACCTCTCAACAGGATTAAATCCCAATTACAGAGAGGTTTACATATACAAACATCCATGCCTTAGTGGGATTCGAACCCAGAACCCCTAGCGTACTACATGACTACGAGCCGTTGCTCTAACCATTGAGCCACTGGAGCCGACTTTAATGTGTGTTTGCCGTAATTTTACGTTACTATGGTTTTATACAAATCAAATCTTCTTTAAAATGTGTGGGCGACTGTAGTTTTCGAAAAATGTCAGTGTCAAATTAAATTTGACAAGGTGAATAAAAAAGGCAAATTCTTACCATGTATTCAGCCGCTGATTACTTAGAAATGATTATAATTTTCGGAGAATGTGGACGTAATGCCAGAGAGGCAGCACGAGTCTATTCGATAGAAATCTTGTGGATCATAAAGTGATATTTACTACGTTTTAGACGTATGAGAAAAATTTACTTTGACTTGACTTTCAAAAGGCGACTTATAGAAAGGCAAATTTAATGGTGCGTTTACACATAAGGTCAAATATATTTCACTTTACATTTGTTACTTGTCCTTCACTCAACTTTGACAGCAAAGTAAAGTTTGGTTATAATACGTGTGATGTAAGTTACCTATTCAACTATTATCATATAATCATAAAAAGAATAAATTATTTATAGAAAAAATGGATAATAAACTACAGTTACTAAATTTAAGCGCGCTATTTTTAAATAATATAACTATGCAGCAATATTGGATGCGAAGTAGATTCAAAAATAATCACAAAATATTTTCAAATTCGAGAATATTTTAAATTCAGATATAAAACACAAAATTGTGTAATTAAATATCTAGGAATTTGTGGATGAAAACTTTGTCACTGTTAGTAAAGTAAAGTATGTTTCGTTCGTTGGTTCACACGACTTTTTAAAAGTCACTTATATGAGTCAAGTCTATTTTATTTTGGACTTGACTTTAGGAAGAAAAGTAATAGGCGAGAGTGTTTACACAACGGCAAAAGTCGCCTTTTGAAAGTCAAAGTCAAGTCAAAGTACTTTTTTGATATACGTGTAAACATAGTCATTGAGAGCCATCGCAAGGACGCATGAGACCGGTCAAGTTATGCCAGATCAAATGACAATAATATTTTCGTTTAACACATTTTACACAACTGCTACAACACGTTGCACTGTACGATATAAATGATGATCTCGGATGACACCTTCGCTAAATTTGTTGACAGCGAAAAGTCAACTCTAAAGTGTCAAAATTACAGTAAGTCAAACAAATTTTATAACTCACCAGTAGTATTTTTAAAACCTAGCAACCAGTTTTATTTTGTAATAATATCATCACACCTCAAGATATCCTTCCGGGATTGGTGGATTAAAAAGTCTTGTAACTCCGTTATGCAAGCAGCCGCAAATTATTTTCTTCTATTTGTTGGCAACCTATTGTCGTCGGCAAGTGTCAGTTTCGTCTGGGGCGCGAGTTGTGAGACACTCTGTATATGCGCTCCGTTGAAATCCATATGAAATATAATTAGTTTATTTTACGCATACCTACTATATCACAACAGTTGCCCAAATACGTTTTTAAGCTACGTAGTCTTTCTTAAGAGGATCGTCTATGCTTTTCCAAATGAACAAAAAGAGGCTTTACATTTTATAATAATACGAGGGTAAGAGTAATAACAGATAATAGCTATTTGTGTATTAAGAGCGCAAAATGGGACATTGTCGATTGAGAGGTTGTTGACGCGCGACGCAGGAGCGCGGCATTCTCTCGAAATCGACAATGTCCATTTGCGCTCGAAACACACACAAGATTTTTTCTACAGTCGTCACAATGGGGTCCTCCACCATAACAAAAAATTATTTGTTTCAAGTACATTAAACTAGTGCAGTGGAAAAGTGGATGTCCATTGGAAGCGTTCACGCCAAACTTTTGCTGGTGGCAGCACAACTGTTCACGTACGTAACTCAAAAACGACGCCCGGCGTCGCAACGCGAATCAGCGTTGGCGACTCGGGACACGCTCACAAGTCGACGTCCGAAGAGTAGATTTCAATTTTCCACGAAACTCAAAACGACATTTTATTTGGTTTTCATTAAGAATGTAGAAAAGTGACATTTCTCACCATTGTATAGTTAGAATTTTGGACAGCGAGCGTTTTTTCTACTTTGTCGCTCTAGAGCGGCAAAGTGACATTTTGCGTTGACAAATGAGAGCGCAAATGGCTACTTTGTATATAGACTGTAGAAAAATAACTTTTTATAAACTTTTTTTAAATTATAGTTTCAATAATCAAATTTTAACTCTGTTTATCTATTTAACTTATAAATATCAAAATTCAGTTTAGATATTCTTATCATATTATGATAGTCGCGTCTGGGTTCACCCATACTAGATGAGTGGTAATTGGTATCCAACGTTGTCTCTGTATCTATAGTCACGACATGTATTTGTTGATCGTTAAGTCTAGAAATTATGCATACGTGCGTGACTTTGAATGCCATAGCCTATGCACTATGATAATCCTGTCCTGAAGATATCGTTTAGTTTTAGATAGTCGGTATTAGTTTGTCACGTCGAGAAGACGTCTGTACTTTGTTTTGGCTTGCGTTCTGCGTAACGCAAGTATTTTGGCCTAAGGATGCAACGGCATCTTTAGTATTTAGTTGTCTTTAGTATTTAGTTAATTAAGTTAGTGCAAGTTGTAGTGTAATTATAATAATCATGTAAATAAAACTTTAGTTAGTCAGTAAAACAGTAAATCTCAAGTATTGTCCATAAATTCTAAGTGTTAACCCCTTATCAAGTGTGATTTTTGAGTGTAAAGTAAAAGTATATGTGTGTTCTTCCTTTGAAAGTGTGTCATCGTTGGGGAAAACAATAAACAGTATTAGCAGCTTACAATTTTTACCGATTATGCAAAATCTGTAAGGAATTTGTTACTTATTTTTTATACATTTATTAAGAAAACTTGGTATTATGTCTGTAACATTTTATTTTTGTAATATCTATGTTCTTATATTTGTGACAAAGCTCTGAAATTGTCGATTTTTGGTTAATTTTGAAGTTAATTTATCGAAAAAAGAATAAATATTTTAAAATTTTAAAAAGTTACGTACCTAATTTCATGGTTTCTAAAAGCAAAGGTTTAAATTTTATTACAAATGAAAGACAAATACAGTCATTAGTAGTAAAAATCTGAGACGTGTTTTGTGTATTTTCAACGCCAAAGTATAAATAAAAAGTTCTTAAACATAATATCAAATTTTTTTAATAAGCTAATATTTAGAGTCTGTTTACGTTCATTCGGAAAAACGTAGACCGCTTTATGAACATGAATTTAAATAGTTTCTGTTCTGTTCTTTTATTTTGCATCTTTATGTACATTAATTTAAATAGTTTCTGTTTAAAATTTTAACTGTATATTAAGGAGACCATATACTTTTATATCCAGTACAAAAATTGAGGTGACAAGCCGTAGGGCAAGAGTAGTACATTATTTTTCATCTTTATGTACATTAATTTAAATAGTTTCTATTTAAAATTTTAACTGAATATTAAGGAGGCCATATATTTTTATATCCAGTAAAAAAATTGGGGTGACAATCCGTAGGGCAGCGTAGACGGTCGCCTTAAGCCGAATTTCCACGGGTCACTTTGTGATCGTCGCAGATGAATTATCTAAAATTGAAAATATTTGGCGTCGGTCGGGATCGGACCCGGTTGGTGCACTCTCCACGCCAGCAATGAGTGTCCGTGAGCTGACGCCTGGTAAGCGCCCGCACGGTGCAAATATTTCATCATTACCGATATCTGTGTACAAAGCAGATTGGCACACCCAGCAATGGGTAATAAGCCGTGATGATAGATTTATTTATTCATTTGGGTGAACAGTGAATGAAGATAAACCTGTTCAACTTTTGGTCATTCTAGGTGAATCCTAGCGGGTGAACCATCTAAAACTACGAGGTTCAAATAAAGTCCCAATTTTGGTTTGTTGATAGACGTGATAATCTAACAGAATCTTTTCATTTTGATAAAGATAATAATATCAATCAATCACGCCAGCAATAAGTGTCCATGAGGTGACGCCTGGTATACGGCCGCACGGTACAAATATGTCATCATCATTACCGATATCTGCGTAACAAAGCAGATTAAAACACCCAACAATGGGTAATATGCCGTGATGATATATATTTTTTATATTTTTAATTTCTTTTGAAAAATTTGATACACATTTCTATATTACACGATCATTATTAATATACCAAAAAAGTTGACGTAAAAATGTATCTAAAAAATTGATAGTTTCATAAGAGTTAAAAATGACATGTTGAAATAGTTTCACTATGGATATTAAAATTCCAGATTGCGCGTTGTTCATTCATAAGTTCACAGACAATTTAGCAGAGTGTAAGGCTGCGCAAACATCTTGCACATACATTATTCAACATAGCAGCGAATGAAAAATTAAACGAACGACATAAACTCTTTGTAAGAAATTAACGCTTCCAAGTAGTTAAAAAAACCATTACGAGCAGTGTCAAGTTGCTTTATGTTCGGGAGCTGCTCTACGTTTACCACGTGGACCGAAAAGCGGTTGACAAAAGAAAGAACACAAAAATTACTAATACTACTAATGTTTTCCTTTTTTGTTATTTGTTTTTTGGACTATAATAGTTATTTCACAGAAGTAGTATACAAAATACCTACTTATAGTATTGACTAAAATATGGGTTCCTACATCAAATTATTTGTAAAAATCAATGTACTGCCTAGTTTCTCTCATTATAATTCTTAACGAAAGTTACAAAAATTATCAGCACAATAATATGTAAATAGCCTCAAAAAAAATTACCCTTTTTTAACACTCTGTACGAGTGCATGGTGTCATTCCCGAAACAAATCATGTAATGAGCTCCATTCCTTCTTGAAAACTAGATCCGACATTTTGAAACTGATTTGCTCCGCCGACAAATATACTAAAACACATGCGTTTGCAACTGCAATCTAACATCTAAGATTAATTCAAGTTACATATTATTAATACATTGTTACCATGTCCTTGTTTTTGAATAAATAGTAAAATTTTACAAAATTAAATGGCTCATCATTTCATCTCAATTTTCTGACAGTTTACAATTATTGATATTTTGTGTGATACGACGTTGATATTCTGTGTGATACGGCGTACGATCGTACGTATTTATGATTAAATATATTCTCTTTTCTAAAATGTGCAATGCTCTGGTAATTTATTTTTGTACATGAAAGGAGAAAAACATGCAACTTCAAATCCCTTGAAAAAATATAACTTTCAATTATAAGGTATTTGACGTTGAACCGTTTCCAACCCCCCCCCCTCATCGCGCTGTCCCGTTCTGAGGTAAAATAAAATTGGTCACGTTAGTCATGACCCATAGCTGGCTAGATCGACTTTTTTCCAGACAATGTGCTGGCCACATCAGTAGAGGTGAAAAAATGACTGTTGTGCCAATATAATTATGTACATTAAAATTCGTATATGTAACAAAAAAATTGATAAACGTTGCAAACAGAATTTAGTTTTTTAATTTTTGTATACATTAACATAATGAAGAACAAAATTTGCATAAAAAATTATAATGTGATACGAATTTTAAATTTAAGCTCAATTTTAATAAAAGCATTCTAAAATTGATATTATTTTTGTAAGGAATTACTTTGTATTTGAATCAAAATATTTATAATATAATTTTAAAACAAAAATCGCAATCATTTTAAAAATTTCCGTTAATTAGGAAAACAAATAAACGGGTATTAAAACGTAATATTTTCGCGAATATTTGTTTTTTTATTTGCAATACACACTTGTAAATGTTTCCTTTGTGCTGTTACAAAGTTAATTAAATTAATATGGAACAATGAACAAAGCTCTACTTTTTGAAAATTCATTTGATGTTCATTTCCACGTTCAAGTTCGTTGACTGATGTACATTTATATTCTCTTTGCGTCGATTGAAGTCTAACATTTCTTAAACGAGAACAAGAAGAATTTTGTTAAAGATGAACTTGCTGAAATATAAAGGCGAGTTCGACTTTAAAATTAATGTATTTATTATCAAAAGAAGTACAGGACGCCAAAGTAGAATGAGAGTGGAATTTTTGGACGTTGACTTGTATCATGTCTGAAAGTCGTTACTGATACAAAAGATAAAGTTTATTGCTTTTGATCACATACAACAATCGCGATTGCATTTTCAATTATTTACAGTAATTGGTTCTGCTTATACAGAGTTTCACAAACAAATTTCCTTATAATTTTCATATTTTAAACTGCTCATTATAAATTTAAATAACAAGCAAAATTTAAATTAGGATAAATTTCAGAAAATCTTTCTAACAGGTTTCCTTTCTTAATTTGGAATACAAATTAACATGGAGTTTGAACAACCGAAGAAAACAAAAAAGTGATTTTTTCCATCACTGCTAGTAAACGTCATTCGAAAGAGAAATAGACAATTTTACCTCTAAAGACATTTTTCTTCTAAACCTGGATTTATAATTAAGTAACGTAAGGCTTGATTTACATTAGCGGTACAATGACGGTATGTCAATTACACGAGGCATTTACATTAGACGGTACCACAAAGGTTCGAACATAATAAAATACCATGACAATATAGTTTTGTCTTTTATGTATTATGACAGTTTGTGGTGCATATGTCATGTTTCTATCAAAAGTAGAAAATATCGTGCAATGTTTAAAAATTTCTCAAATATTGATTTGGCTATAACTGTTCTTACTCTTGTCAAAGAGGAAGAAGAAAATCCAGAAAATTTTACAAAACGATAATATTTTTTATGTACTTTCTGTAATAATCTGTAGTGTATATTTCAGGTTTTTGTTATAAGCAGAGAACTTTTGTTCAATAAATGTATAAGCACAATCATTTCTCATTTCTAGCTCATTCTATATATATATTCATTTAACTAAAAGACAAATATGAAAAAATCAAAAACATGTCAAATGTCAATCACCTAATAGCATATGTTTAATTTCACTCGGCTGATTTTGGCATGAACGTAAACTTGAAGTGCACGCACTCTTCAAACGCAACCTTCCACTCCCCCTTTTATAGAAATACTACGTTGTTACCATGGTATACAAAAAATTTCAATAGAATCAAAACTATACTGTACCCTGGTCGTACCGCTAATGTAAATCAGTAAATATCACTGGGCTGTCATCGTACCGTCTTCGTACAGAGAACGTAGAGGTAAATGGGTCCATTAAAATATATTGGACCAAGAAGCATCGTACCGTTACTGTACCGTCATTGTACCGCTAATGTAAATCAAGCCTAAGAGGTAAAGCAAATGTTATAGGTAACATAAAAAGGTAAGCGTATGTTAAAGGTAGAGATCATTTATATTCAAGTAACATAAGCAGTAACGTAATAGCTGCAACGCAAGAGTTGGCCAACATTCATCTTTCTGCGTTACCTTATTGAACTGTTCTACCGTTGGCCAATCAGAAGTCAGCATTTTGAAAAATACGCGAAATCGAAGCTGCGATGTTCCATTTTATCGATATCGACTCATCCCTTACTGTCAGAATTTTTTGTCTGTAGTGTAGTTATAAAATCGGCAGAAATATAATTCAACTGGTTATTTCTGCATCACTATACATGATAAAATATAAATCAAAATAAAATTATTACCAAAACTCAAGGAAAACCTATAAAATGTTAAACGATTGACAGCTTGTCAACAGAAGATGTCAAAGTTAAACGAAATATGAGGAAATTATATCAGTTTTATCAATAAGAATTTCTGCGTCCTGCGTTACTTCATTATAAATCCAAGTTAAGGCCCGATCCTACCACCTCTAGTTAAACTAAATATTTACTAAACATTAGTTAAGAATTAAACTCAAAATCAGAAACGATGCAAACAACAGTTATAACTCCAGTTAGCTCTGACCAAAGGTTGTAAGAACAATTTTGCAACATAACCGTTGGTTATAACTAACTGACACTTGACCTAGAGGTGGTAGGAGTGGGCCTACGGGAAATTATGTTTTGACAAGTAATGACGATTAATGGTTTTTTCATATAATTCTCAGAATTTTGGGGGTTAAAACAAAACCGGCAACATTAACTATTTCTTGGAGTTTTTTAGAACTGAACAATTATTGAAAGCAATTTTTAACAAACTGTCAACAATTTATTGCTGTATGTAAAATGTCGAGACCATGTAGTGGCCTATGGATAGTACTTTTCTTCCAAGCGCTAGATGGTGCCAAATGTAGAGAATTTAAATATTTCTTTTAGATATATTACGGCTGTCAACTACACTACTAACATTCATGCCTGAGAGGGATTCAAACCCGAAACCTTTGCTTTGCGATTACGTTGCTCCTACGCTATTTTGATCGGCTGTCAACATTATTCTTTATTCTTTATTATTCGGATCAATAAACATTTCAAAAATGTAGACATTTATGTCATGTGCTCCAGATATGCTGCTCTCCGGTGATTTGGGCTACGTCAATGAAAATATAATATGATTATTACCAATCATTGCAATCATTATGTAACAAAAATTTGATGAAACCAGAAAATAAATTTTTTTCGTTAATTGTGGTCATATTTTATTTAAACGTTTTTCTACTTTAAAAATTTGTTAGTGTATTCCAAAGTATTACTGGTCGCTAAATTGCTATATTGCCTAAATACAAACCAGGTTTCCTACGTCACAATTAGTTTTTCTTCCAAGCGCCAGACGGCGATACGTGCTACATTGTCTCAATTGTTATAATGGTCGTTGGCCATCTATAAAGGGTATATACGATCCGTGGTAACTGTAAACAAATTTCTGTTGTCTTTTGCAACGATTCAAAGGTTACTATAGTCGCCGTCATATAAGCATGGACCCATGATGCCCCCAGCGGTGTTGCCGCTTCTTCATAACGTAGCATTTTCAACATTACCCATAAATTGGCAACAATGTAGAAATCTCCAGTCCATACTTTACTGACGGTAACTCAGTTACATCAACGAGGCTTAAATTTAAAGAGACCACAAATGTCATGGCAACTGACAAACAAAAAAGGGAATTTAATGAACAATAAGTACAATTTATTGCTTAAAATGTTAATATTTTTATGACTAACATTTAAGCAGACTGTAAAATTTAAATCACGCTGTTTAGGGTCTTAAATATATTATTAAATTGTTTCATGTCTAAAAGCTTTTCAAAAATTTATAGCTCAATCGTGTGGAATATGAAACAAGTTACTCAATAAACTTTTACTTGTACACGCGAATAAAAACCGAAATTTATTAAACCTACTTGAATGACGAGGAAAGATATTAAAGAAATCCAAAGTTTTTACTATTGTCCATGGGTCGCAAAATCATAAACATCTCCATTTATCATTTCTTTTAATACTAAACCATAAAATGCAATAAGAAAATAAAACAATAAAACAAACATAAAAACTTTCGATTCTCCAATAACAAACGACTTGGTGGCAGCGGAATTGCCAGACATAATTGTTTGTATTGGAGAACTTGGGGTCATAAACATGCTCTAGAATTTGGACCCGGGCTAGATCACACATTCTCTAAGCTAGGATATACATCACGCAGGGAATTTACACATACGCCATAAATACATAAACGGTACATGTTTGCACAATGTAAGAGTATTACAATTTCATATGAAAACAAACAAGATTTATTTTAAAATGTTTAATTGTTTTCGAAAATTGGTTCTTGTTCAATATATATATATATATATATATATATATATATATATATATATATATATATATATATATATATATATATATATATATATATACATATATACCGTGTGTCTAGTTTTTTGTGGACCATAGGAAATACAATGGTAAAATTTTCATAATGCTGTAAATTCTGCACTATTAATTTTAGAACAGTATAAAGACAAAAAAAAATGTTCAGAATTAGAAACTGCACCTAAAAAGTCCAAAATTATTGTTTGCATGCGTTTCATTTACGAAAGAGAGGCAAAAAAGTAATAATTTTTAGCTACTTACAGAGTGCCATGAGCACTATCACAAAATTTTAAACAGTTGTATTGCTTGAATTTGACAGATGACATCTGTCATAAAGTTTTTAAAATTATTGAATTCATTAAATTATTTATCAGTAAGCATGGATACGTATGCCATCGAAGAAAAAACTCAAAGGAACAATATTAACAATTAAATATCAATTAATAAAGTTTTATCTGTCAAAGTCAGATAATATGACTATTTAAATTGCACACTTTGTCTTGCATGGCACTCTGTAAAAAACTTAAAGACGCATATTTTATTTTACGTTTATCTCATGGCAAGAACCTATTATATCAACAAATTTAGGCTTATTTGATGCTGAATTTAATTCTGAACACTATATGTTATACTTTAGTTCTAAAATTAATAGGGCAGAATTTACAGCCATATGAAAATTTTACCATTGTATCTCCTACGGACAATAAAAAAAATAGACACACGGTATATGTATATATATATATATATATATATATATATATATATATATATATATATATATATATATATATATATATACGACACACGGCCGATAACGTCATTTATGGCTTTGCTATTTCACTATTGGCCTAATGTCGTTCAAAGCTACAGTAAATTCTAAAAATGTCATCTTTATCATGAACGAATTAACAAATAGGCATACATTTATCTCTCTCATTTGCAAAGGCTAGAAGCATGTGCGATAAGGAGGGATATAACACGCTTATTGTCTTTCAAATAATCATATTGTTTCGAGTAAGTTAGAACCAGCACCCTGATAGCGAATAGGATTTTTTGTGATAGAAGAACTTGTAGAGCAGGAGAGGTAGAGAGTAAAGAGAGAGTATAGATTTGGAATCGCCGACAGATGGTAGCACAAGCAAATAGTTTTCGCAATATATCCATAGTTGGCGGAGAAAGTGCGTGTTGACACATTTGTTTTTTGGTCGATGACTTGACATTTAAAATTTAGCATTTTCACTTCGTATTTAGTATTCAAAGACGAAGCTTCTTACGGCCCGGGCCGCACTATGCGTTTTAGCGGGACCGATAAAACCGCATGCGGTTAAACGGGATGGGTCGAACAGCGTCCACATATATCCCGCTAAACAGGAGCAATGACAACCCGATTCGGACACAGTCGGACCAATGTCTGATCGGAGCAGAGCCCAAATAGTATACGTTGTCTGTTAAAAAAACAAAACCAGATCTTTGTGAACGCTCGCACTATCTCCAATGTATTATAGTTGTCATGCGGCAAATTGGCCGTCCGGTCAAACCGCAACATGCTGCGGTAGTATCCGGCAACCGGACCGCAACCGCATCGGTGTGGACGCATTAATTTAAAACAATAAGCTGTTGTCTTCCCGGTAAACCGGTCCCCTTAAAATGGTCCCGCCAAAACGCATAGTGTGGCCCGAGCCTAAGAGTGTTTGCTGCGTTGGTTTTTGCTGGCAGTATATTAGTTTTGTGTTTCTTTCAATCACAAAGGTATGTAACTTAATTTTTATTTTATTAATCAACCCCAAACTACTTTTGTAAAAATGAAAATAATACAAATTTCTAATTTAAAAAAATGTAAAAGCAACAACAAGGAAAATGAAGAGCTTGGTTTTTTTACTTTACAAGACCAAGAGACATGATTTGTAAACACTGTTTTATTATTATGTACTGCTGTAATAAATTTACAAAGAGATATTATGACGTGTGTTTAATTTAATAATCTATATTTTAATATTATTTGTAAAACCAAATAAACTACATATTTCTTTCATAAAATATCGAAAACATATTTGATAATCAATTTAATGTCAATAATGTTTTCGAATGTTTGAGAAAGAAACGTTAAATTTTTAAATTCAAGAGATGCAAGCAGAGTCAACAACACATGATCGTTGGTAAAATTTACATAAAAATTGCGATGTGTATCGAAGAAATAGATGGCGAATTAAATGCTTGTAATAATGTAGTCAATAAAGCAGATAAGCCAGCGTGCATCAAAGTGTTTCCCCTTATCGCATTGTAACTGCTTTTCCTTGTGAAATATAAAAGTGGCATTAAGTCTACTGTGTACTAAACGCGATTAATGGTACGGTGGTCATTATTGTGTGCTTTCACGACACGCCGAAAGAGTAGGCAGAGAACAATGTTCTACTTATTACAATTTTTATTACTACACGCAAGAATGGGAATCAATAATATTAAGAATGCTAAACGGGTCAAATTTATAACAAAGTATATATTACTGGTTGCCCAAATAAAGCTATCAGCAGGAGGATCTCAACAAGACGTAAATTTTTAAGCGGCTGTTAAAATTCAAAAGTAATGAGGATAGCGAAAAAAGAGGGACCCGTACAGATATGGGTGAATGGAGAGAAAATAAAGCAAGTAATTTCCTTTAAACACGTGGGAAGCATGATAAATTGGAATGCAAGTAAGAAATTAGAAGCAGAATTGCAAAGGGAAGAGAGCAGAGAAAATTTGTAATGTTAACTGAAAATAAGGACGGACAGAATTACAAGAGGCTGAAGAGGAAGGCGCGGGACAGATTGGCTTAGAGATAACATTTCCATTAAGACCTGTTTTAAGACAGAATTTATTCAATGATGCCGATGATATACAAAAAAGCAGATATGGCCAGCACAATTTCTAAATTTTCCAAACAATTCAGCCTTAGTTCCTTCTGGTCTGTGTGGAAAAATTAGAAAAGTCGTCAATACCAAGAAAAATATTAACAGTGAAAAACTTTTCAGAATTGTTAACAATGCTAATGGTTGTGCTTTATTACAAACTAACATAAATAATGTTCTTGATTGGTCTTTCGCCTCTAAGCTTCTATTTAATTTTAGTAAATGTAAAACTATGACCTACTCTTAAAACAAACATCTATACCGTTTAACTATCAAATGAATAACACAATTTTGAAGCGAGTAACTTTATTCAAAGATTTAGGTATTCTGTTCGATCCTAAACTTAGCTTTATTCCCCATTTTAATGATATTCGAAAAGCTTGTTACAGAAATCTTGGCTTCATAATTCGTAATACACAATCGTTTTATAATTTACAGACCCTCAAATCGTTGTATTATTCATTTGTACGTAGTAAAGTGGAATATGGATTACAAATTTGGAATCCTGTATATATCAAACATGTGCAAGCTCTGGAGAGTATAATTCCACCATCATCGCATTGATACGATCTGTAATTACTCCAACTATCTAATTGAGTTCAATGTTATTTCTTTGGACTGCCGTAGAAAAATTACATCATGTTTATATCTCTATAAACTTGTAAATCATCTGATTGATGATGCTCATTCGCTAGCTTGCCTAAATTTTGGGGTACCTCGCTTAGGCTCTCGGCGTAAATTAACCTTCAGATACAGCACCCGTAGAACAAACTATGAACTTCGATCTCCAATTAGACAGTTGTGTGCTACATTCAACACTGTGTCCATATACATTAACAATATTGATATTTTCTATGATACTCAGTCCAAATTTGGAAAACAAATTATGAACTATTTCTTGTCTGATCTTCAGCAATTAAATTGAGTTATTTCTATTTCTAATACTGTCACTTCATTATTTCAAAGTTTTCGTGTAACTACACTGTATTTATCATTGTTTTTATCAATAATCCTCTGGAATTGGGAACATCTGTTCCTGTTGAGTGATTACTAATAAATAAATTATAAAGCCAGTTGTCTGAAGCCACAACGATCGTCACAAAAGAATTAAAAGTGGAGAAATAGTAAATTTGTTTATATTCTAACTTATTAGAAATGTTCCACCAAGTGCCGGCTACAAATTCTCTTTCAATTATTGTAATATATTCTTTCATGTAACACTTGCCAAACCCTTGCATGAACAGCATTCCCTTCCAAATATTAAAAACATACTCCCCAAGTCCATTTGTCCATTTACACCCCTATTCAGTTCCTTCTGTCGTCCGCATGCGGTACAAGACAAACGCTAACGTACCCCACTGACCGCGTCTTATTAAATGCAAACCCCGGACCGGCGATATCGCTTACAAGCCACTTTCTCCATAACCATCAACACAACAAGTGACCGAGATGTCGCTGCAGATGCACCGACTACCAGGGAATGGGACGATAAACTACGGCTAGTAGGGTAGTTCTAACTTGGAACTACAATAGAGGAGTAGTGTACTCGTGTGCTGGTAACACATGCGGGAGATAATTCTTAACAGTTTGTACTACATACATAAATAGATGTACGGAATTTCAGACAGAAGATTAAATAAACACTGTCACAAAGATACGAGAAAGCTGTTTTGTTATGAAGTTGAAATATACAAAGCTCTGTTTTAGTGCAGGAAGCTGAATTTATTGTTTTGTAACAATATCATAATATAATTTCGTTTCGTTGCCTGAATATTAAAATAGCTATTAACATACCTAGGAATGTTATGTATATCATAACTGCCGAAGATGTCATTTTGAAATCCGAGCTCGTAGAGCGAGGATTTTAAGACATCTAAGGCTTGTTATGATTCATAACATCCGTGGTTTGTTCAATAGTTTATCGGTTTCAGAAAATGAAGGCTATATTAATAAAAAATATTTTTTGAAATTCTTTCGTTAATGCTACTTTTAAAATGCTATGGTTAAGAGAACAATTTTTTTGACATATGTCAATATGACAAATATTCAAATTATTTGCTTTACTCCTCATGTTTATTATTTTAGAATAAAGTATACCGTATTTAGAACGATACACCAACGTTATCTGTATGTATTAATGAAGAGCATTATACTTTCATTTGATTTTATTTTCATTTTGTAGACCGTTGTTGACAAGTCAGTATGATAATAATATTACCATACAGATACAGTTATGACTTAGTTACCAGCCTACTTTTGTACATGTAAACAATGGAATAATATCCTGAAACCGGTAAAGATTATTTCCCATGTTAAACGCATATGATCCGCTTTTTAATTAACATGCTGTTTATAGTATGACTATTGAATGAAAATTGACGTTTAAATTATTTAATAGATATGGTTTCTTTTCAAAACTTTTACCTATATTTGATTTGAAAGGAAAATAACCCTTAGGTATTCAATACACTGGAATACTAGGAGACATTTAAAATGACCTTAGCAACAGGATTCAGGGATATATTTAGAAATTTAATACCGCAAATTCTGATTCGTTTGTCTTAAGTGTAAGCAAACCTCGAATCCTATTTTATAAAATTGCCAAACTATTTGGTCGATTCTGTTCACATTGGAAAGTCTTGCAGATTTGTAAATCTGTAAAAACCTAATAAAAACACATCAATTTTTGTTGATTAATATAAAATTACACAAAAGAGTGCCAACTTTCGTTGCGATTTTGTTCATTATTTACAAATTTACAGATCTGTAAGATTTACAGATGTGAACAGAATCGACCTACATATAACGTATGGTCCTATAGTTATTAACGTCATAAGGCTGATATGTAGCAAATAACAGATGAGGTTAAATGTTGTAAAATCGAGGCGATAGCCGAGATTTTATATTCAACCGTGTATGTTATTTGTATATCAGCCGAGTGACGTTCAGTATTTTTCATAATAACATAAAATATCTTCTTAAAATTCTATTTTCTATGGCATATTGACAGGTGACATGATTTTTAATAATTGTACTGTTATAAAAAATAACGGCCGTGGCTGTTTTGATGCATATATCGGTTGAGCATACAGTACTGTTAAAGCACATTTAACAGTATGGTATTATGAAAAAGTTTTAAGAAATTTTTTCGATACTGATAACTGTTTTTAAAACTCTTTTACTTTTTAAACTAATTATTACAACAATTAACAATAAGTATAAGAATTAATATTTAACATTTAAATTATTGATAATGGACTATTATCTTCAATGGCCCTTAATTTTCTTCTGACTTGCCCCATCATGCTCTAGACAACATCTGGATCGATTTCTCGAATCTTTTGGTAAATGTCGTAATTGTTCTTCATTTGCAGCTTCCCATCCCTTGTCGTACATTTTTCTGGTCAATATTGACCAAAATTCTTCTATTGGTCAAGTTTGAGGTACATTGGGAAAATTGTCCAATTTCGGAACAAAGTCTACGTTGTTCTTGTTATACCAGTCTCTAGTTATAATGGCATGAAGCTAGATCAGGCCAAAACATTATATCATCATTGGCGTGATGTGTATTTAAAAACTGAATCAATTTAGAGAGGCATCTTTGAATATAAAGTTGAGCAGTTAAGGCTTCTCCTCGAACACGACCAATGTACGCCTGCGAGATCCGGCTTCAGAAATGGCACACCATACTAAAATTTTATCCTCAAATTTAGATTTCCCTTTGAACTTGACATTGTCTGGTGTATTTTCCATGTGATTAGTATAAAATATTTCTCGGCATTCGTTTCAATAAGTTTATTGAGAAAATTAATGCGCCTTAACGTACGACAACATCTAGGGATTCTTTTTCATTGGACCACGTTATAGTCTGGTACCTTTCTTCTATTTCGAAACACCACGTCATTTCGAGAAAGTGTTCTAAAAACAGTGTTCTTCGAAACAGAATCTTCTGGCTATAGTTCGTTGTGACACTCCAACTTTGTCTTTAACGGCTGCAATTAATCTTTGTTCTCTCATGTCGACCACTTTTGGACAAATTACCACAGGGGATACCTTCTTCACAATCTTTTATTGTCCGACAAATTGTTGCCACAGAGATATTGTGTTCGCGATAAATTGCAACAATATCACACTTAGGCATTCGCCCAACAAGATTGTAAATTCCTTTACGAATATCTGGCTTATATGACATTTTGCCGCATCAAATCGAAAAAACTAAACTATCAAAATGAAAACAAGTTAATTGTGATATTTTGTTTCCAGCGACAATTTGATTAAACGTTATTTGGTAAAAATACAAAACATCTAAAAATTTCTCAAAACTTTAGGACCATGCGTTAGTTTAAAGGTCAAAATATTTTGTTACAATCAAAATAAGCGAAAAATGTTTAAAATATTTTAAATGCACCCTTGTTTTGTTATTCAGGTACCGTAGTCGCCCATCTATTTTACGCAAGACATCCTAGTACAGTATTTAAATTGATTATTGGAAAATCCTCATACCTTAATATTTTGAACAATTCTATTCTTCTCTAGGTTTTCAAAAGAAACTACATTTATTAAATAATTCAACGTCAACGTCAACTTTCATTCGCTAATCGTACTTTATTATACCAAAATCTTCAAAAGGTTAAGAAATATATAATTTTCCATTTATAATCATTCCTGGTCAATGACCTCAATATAAAAGTTTGTAGGGTATATTCAAAGTCTTATCACCATTCTATTTGTTCGTCGTGGTGTTATGAACTGAACGAATGATAAGTTGTGTTTATTATTCCTTCCATTTAGACCCTATAAAAAGGCATGATTCAGTCAAAGTAAATCTGATAAACATATCTTCGGAGTTTGATCTAATTCTGAATTATACGTTCGTAATAAATTACCTTGAGAAATAAATTTCCTGATGAGAGATTTCTACAGAGCGTCACACACTTTCAAGCGTCGACAGCAGAAGATGAAAGCTTGTGAGATATAATTTTAATCGTCTTTATCATCATCCATTAAACCGTTACCTACTCCCGACCTTTTACTAATGATATTTTTACTCTAGAGTCTACAATTACACGAAGTAAATATCCAATATTATGCGTCGAAACAACCATATAGTTGTTAAAATGATAATTCTTATTTTGCTTTTATTTTTCTATAATTTCTAAAAATATCTATGTATGTATTATCAATAAACGATGCAGCGTAGCATCAGATACTAAAAAGAAAGAGTATGGAGTACCGCAAGGCTCTATTTTGGGGTAATTATTAAAAATTAATTGAAAATTATTTATTTTTAAATCCCAATAAAAACTGCATTTATTAGTATAATATTTTCCTAATATTATTAACATTTACACTGACAAGGAACAATAATAAGATTAAAAACATACGTGGAGACAAATTAACACCGTAAACCAACAAAGTTTTTACTGTTCACGATAAAATGAACATTGTATTGTGCAATATAAATAAAACTAGTTTAATGTTAGTTTGCTAAAAGTTAAAGTGTTAATAAATTGAGCAGTCAATTGCACAGTTATAGTAGCAAGAGTTCCTTAAATGCTGTTTTAGTACCAATACTATTCAAAGTTAACAGAATTGACTGCACTAGAAAAAAAAGTTTATAGAATAGTTATTTGTATATCAAGGCCGCGAAATCACTCTTTAGCGTACTGAGAGAAAAATTGTCGCCGAGGCCGCTTGCGGCCGAGGCAAGACAATCTCGAGGACGCTAAAGGATTTCGCGGACAAGGTATACACAATATTTTTTGTGCAACCGTAAAAAATATGTAATTACAAATTTTATTAATTTTAAACAGTTTCAATGTAAATAGAAAGTTAGCTTTCTAGGTGGCTATGGGATTAACATTTGATAAACAAAACCATGCAATTCTCAAGTGTCAGTGTGATTGATTACCTAATGTCGCGGCCGCTACCAAGACAACGGCCGCGAAATGAATTTCGCGGCCGTTACCATAACAACGGTCACGAAATTTAATTTCGCGGCCTGTATTGCGGCTGCGAAATGCTTATTTCGCGTCCGGTTGCACAAAAAATATTTTTTCATCAAATTTTATATATCAATCGTTCTGTTCTGAACCAAGTATTTATTTATTTATTAGGATTAGCAAAATTTGGGATAACGATGTAGCGGTACTTTCTCAAAATTCCGTTAATTAATATATCTGCCTTTATTTATAATTTGTGAAAATTGGGTGTAATGTCATATTCATTGTTCTGTATTTTGTAAAATTGAAGTGAAACATTAAATTCCACACAAATATTTCGTGTGCAGGATTTCAAATATTTTGTTAGAACCTTGTCATATTCCCCATCAAGCCCATTTAAGAAGCCACTCCCTGCGTAAGTCGACACAGGTACGTTTGCAAATATCTTGAAACAAACTATATCTGGGGACCAATCTCGTATCCAAGCATATGTCTAGTGTTACACCCAAATATTTAGGGGTTATAAAGTTTAGTTTTCTATCAGCCAGTTTGTTGTTTAAGTGGATGCAAAAGGTATCTCAGTTTAGACGGCATTAGCTTAGAGTCTCTATTTTCGAAAATAATCTCTAATAGCAAGTATAATTACAAAAATTTTGAAATGAAGTATTTCACCACCTTTTTCTGCTGATAAAGTGTTTTTACAATTCGCTTTGTTTTACAATTTTACTTTGGATATTAAATTGAAAGGAGATTGAGTGCGGGGTGTAAGGTAATGGGTACGTTTGCTCGAAACGTAAACGTATCTAGAGAAGCTCGGTTAAGTGTGTATAATGAAGTGCTAGTGCCTGCTTTGATGTATGAAAGCGAATGTTGGGCATGGACGGGAAAGCATAAAAAGAGAGTGTCTGCCGTGGAAATGAGGTATTTACGTGGTGTATGTGGATATGTAAGACGAGATCGCGGAGGAATAATTTGGTGTATGAAGAATGTATGGTTAGGAAGAATGTTGTTAAGAGGAATGAGCCAGTTGAGATGGTTTGGTGATGTGGAGGGAATGAAGAGTGAACGGCTTGTAAAGCGTATATATCTTGGTGAAATTGAGGGTGTTCAATTGGGCGGCCGTCCAGTGTGTAAGTGAACGGATGTGATTGATAAGGTGCTAAAAGAGAGAAAGTTTCCGAGTGAGAAGAGCGTGTATGAATGCGTTTATGAGTGTGGCCGAGGCGAAAGAAGTGTGCTTAGACAGGAATGTGTGGCTAAGGATGATTGTTTCGTAACTATTACTGTAGTCCGGTTGTGGTATTTTGCTACCGAAAATCAGTCACTTTAATATGTTAAGAGAGGAATATTTGTTGTATGGTGTCAGGTTAGTAAGAATGTTGTAGAAAAAGATAGTGATTATTTATGTGGTTGATATTATTATTATTATTATTGTTTCGGGTTTGTGCTAACCCACTAAGTGGGAAATGCGTGATTTTATGTATGTATGTATGTATATTATTTTAAAACTTAAAACTTTTATTTTCATAATGCAGCATCTTTTGACTAAGAAGATTTATTTATTTTTACATGAATATTAAGCCAATTTTTTCGTTTTTGAACTGTTAACACCAATTTTGTTAGCACTTTGGCAATATTTAAAATTGTGGTTTTTTAACTTAAGGTCTTACCTCATAAAATCTGCTGTTGCGAAACAAACATAATCTTGTAATCTTAACCATCCTAATCCAATCATATTTGCTTATTTTTTTCTCCCTCGCTGAAAGGTTCATTGTAGGATGTCAGCTAACATTTAGTGCTTTACAAAAAGGAAAAATAATCTTGTGAAAGGCAGGCCGAGCGAAAGGAAACCATGAAAGATTTAACATTTTAATTTCCCGGTGATGAATAGGGGCGGTGATGTTTTTCTCTTAATCATAATGAAATGTACAGTTTCTTGTTTCTCGTATTCGTATTTCTCGACGGGTTCAACCGAAACACGACAGATGTAAGCTTGGGATCGGTTCTCAGGAGTCGTCTCATTGCATAAAATTCATGAAGAGGCTTCTACTCATCCTATGAAATATTTAGGAATTATGCGTATTCTTGATACTATTTTTCTTCTCCACAATTTTTAAAAGAAGATATGTGATATTGGAATCTTGCAGAAAATAAATAATTGAGATTTTAGTGCATGAGTATATTTTATGGACCCTATAATCAGATGAAGTTGCGGGGCTCTGTGCGTTGGGTGACCAGAAATTTTTATTAAACTTTAATGATTGCCATAGCTACTATTTTAGGCTTGATTTACATTAGCGGTACAATGATAGTACAATAACGGACGATACTTCTTGTTCCAATGTATTTTAATGGATCCATTTACATCTACGTTCTCAGTATGATGATACCCCAGTGATATTTACTGATTTACATTAGCAATACGACCAGGATACCGATTCTTGAAATATGAGAATTTTCTCACAAGGTGACATAAAATTTCATCTCACTCTCATCTTATTTCACATTTTCTCACTTTTTTAATTTCCGAAACAAAGTGAGATATATTTCACCTATCTAAATGGCCATGATTTAGCAAGTGACAAATTTGACATAAAAGTGTGATTTTTGACATTGACAGTACTACATTGCACTCTTCTTTGATTACCTTTACATATTTGCCGTGATATTCTTATTTTTATTTTAGCTGGTATGGATAATGTTGCCATTCGAAACTACTTTTTCTAGATTTATTGAATTTTGAATCCTTAGACCGTGTCTGTAATGTGTGGTATGTGGTACGCAGCCCACGGGCCAAATTTTCTCCGCCCCTATGCTTACGAGTGACTAAATTTTGTATATTAACTATTTCTTATTATTACCGTTATCGAACAATTACTACAAATAAACTGTGTCTTAATACGTATAAACGTATTTGTATTGTATAAGTACATGTAAAATATTTAAAGGTTGTAATTATAACTTGGTTGGTTGATTTAAATTGTCACCCAAGCGATCCACTAAATTTTTATTCAGCCGAAATATTTCAAAAATTTGGTTCAAAGAGTAATTTCTGTATTTTCCAAATGCATTAAAGCAGAAGCTACTTCTCTTTCGTCAACCATGATATTTGTCATAATTTTATTTATAATATTAATTAATTAATAATAATAATAATATACTTGATATTAAGCAAATTTCTATTTAACATTAGCGAGTGACATTGATTCTCACCATCAAAAAGGTGGTGAGATAATTTTCATGTAGTGAGATGAAATGTGAAGTAGTGAGATGACAAAATTATTTCAAGAATTAAAGAAAAAATCTCACTACGTGACATATAAGTCACGTGACGTTTTTTCTCACTTCTGTCAAATCTCACTGACATCTCATTTTTCAAGAATTGCCCCCCAGGGTACAGTATAGTTTAGTTTCTATTCAAAAAATATTGTATATCATAGTAACAGCGTAGTAGTTCCATGCAAGGGAGAGTGGAAGGTTGCGTTTGAAGAGTATTTGCACTTCAAGTTAACGTTCATGCCAAAATCAGCCAAGTGAAAGTAAACATATGCTAGTAGGTGATTGACATTTGACATGTTTTTGACTTTTTCATATTTGTCTCTTAGTTAAACCAAAATGTAATCAGAATGAGCTAGAAATGAGAAATGATTATACATATACATTTATTTATAACAAAAACGTGAAATATACACTACAGATTATTACAGAAAGTACATAAAAAATAGTATCGTTTTGTAAAATTTTCTGAATTTTCTTCATTTTCTTCTTCTTCTTCTTAGACAAGAGTAAGGACAGTTATAGCCAAGCCGGTATTTGAGAAATTTTTTAACATTGCACGACATTTTCTATTTTTGATAGAAACATGACATATGTACAACAAACTGTCATAATACATAAAGACAAAACTATATTGTCATGGTATTTTATTATGTTCGTATCGTCGTGGTACCATCTAATTTAAATGCCTCGTGTAACATACCGTCACTGTACCGTTATTGTACCGTCATCGTACCGTCATTGTACCGCTAATGTAAATCAAGCCTAAATCTACATTGAAAAGACTGAAATAACTGAATTTGTTACTTTAGCCATAGTTTAAACACCCGGTCACCGGTCATTGTGTCCATGTTAGATTAGGTTAAGTCATGATTAAGTCTAGATTAGGTTCGGTTAGGTTAAATTAGGTAAGATTACATTTTTATTACAGGGTAATTTATTGATTATTTAAAATTGTTCATTTTTTAAAAATGATGCAGTAAATAGCGCCCATATTTAAACAACATAAAGTGACCCCTTTGGTGTTCTCGCACGATAGTTTTAAGAGCCCCTGAATTGACGCTCGGTAAAACTATGCAAATATAATGTCGTCCATATCTGCAAATTGAAGCAGATTGGCATACTTAGAAATGAATAATAAATAGTCATGGTATATTTATTTTTTGTATTGTCTATTCTATGAAGAACTGATTAGTTTTTCATAACAAAAGTTCAACCGAAAGTGACATTTTGCTTCATTTCATAAATTTCTTTAAATACAAATTAAAATTGAGTTTTTGGCAATTCATGTATTCATTAAGTTAATATAGAATACTTCATTCTCTGTAAGCTGGATTTAGGATTTTAGAGATTTAGAGATAAAAAATTATAAAATAATCCGGATTTATTAATCGTTCTACCTACGCTTTTTTCGTAAAAATGTTTTTAATTTACATCAGAGTAAAAAAAGCAGATATGTAATAATTTGTGTAGTATATAAATACCTTTATATGAAACAATTTTTTTGGGATAACAAATTGTAATGTAATGGTTTTTTTGAAATAAAAATAAATAAATATATCATCATGGCTTATTACCCATTGCTGGGTGTGCCAATCTGCTTTGTATACAGATATCCGTCCGTAATGATGAAATATTAGCACCGTGCGGGCGCTTACCAGGCATCACCTCACGGGCACTCAATGATGGCGTAGAGAGCACCACAGGGGTCAATTTTGTGCTATTTAAAATAGGAAATATTTGACGTCGATCAGGATTGAACCCGGTTCCCCAGATTCGCAACCTGACACTCAGGCGCGCGGCCACGAGACCACAATTAATTCATAATATAATTAAGTTAATTGTTATTAAATTATCTCTTTTATACCGAAAATATTTCCATCTAAATGACAACATTGAAATGTCAAATGTGACATTTGTAACGTTCTCCGTTTTAATCTTGTAATAAAAGAATAGACAGTTGCCTAGGTTACACGACTTACGTGATTTGTGATTCTTGGATTTCATATCCATCCTAGAATGGATATGAAATTACATCCGTTCAGTTAACTAGTATTGCCTATCCATTCTGCAGATTGTGAAGAAATGATAAGTTTTTCAAGTGGGAGTAGAAAAAAGAATTTTGGCATTCAGATATTATGCTCTAGTATTGTAAGGCCCGATATTTTTGCCTCTGGTTAAATTGCCTGTTAACTAAAATGAAAAATATCGAATCAATGTTAAAATATCATGTCGTCAAAATTACAAATGATCATGTCAATTTTTCGAAGCGATTCGTTTTAGCTGACAAGACAGTATAACCAGAAATGAAAGTACAGGAACCGGGCATAAGATTTTACGCAACAAATTATATTTAAAAGACAGACAAGAAAACGTATATACAGAATGTCACACAACTCGCGCCCCAGTCGAAACTGACACTTGCCGACGACAATAAGTTGCCAAAAAATAGAAGAAAATAATTTGCGGCTGCTTGCATAACGGAGTTACAAGACTTTTTAATCCACCAATCCCGGAAGGATATCTTGAGGTGTGATGATATTATTACAAAATAAAACTGGTTGCTAGGTTTTAAAAATACTACTAGTGACTTTATATCGTACAGTGCAACGTGTTGTAGCAGCTGTGTAAAATTTGTTATAATCATTTCTAAGTAATCAGCGGCTGAAAACATGGTAAGAATTTGCCTTTTTTTATTCACCTTGTCAAATTTAATTTGACACTGACATTTTTCGAAAACTACAGTCGCCCACATTTTAAAGAAGATTAGATTTGTATAAAACCCTAGTAACGAAAAATTACGGCAAACAGACGTTACAGGTATAGGTTTCTGATTGGTCAATTTTAAGACGTCTTTTCTCGAATATCTTTTAAGCTAGATTTTTTTTCTTCGAAATTACACATCCGAGTGCAGTCTCGTGTTTCCTCATTCGCTCTGGGGCACGAATTGTGAGACAGCCTGTGTATGGAACAATAGAAAATTGCGCACACAGCGAAGGGCTGCATAAAATAAACGCGCAGTGAAAGGTTAATTCTCTTTTAGTAACCTGATACACTCTTAAAATTTAAGAGCATGGAATTTGGTATTAGCACAAGTTGGGAGTAAAATCTCCTTCGGATTTCGGAGCCAGGATATCCTTCATCCTTTCCAAGTTTCCTCGGTTGGGTTCAACCGTGCTCATTAAATTTTCAACGTGGTGGAGATTTTTATATCGATCGTGGTGAATAATTGATTGGCGCCCGGTGAATTACCGTTCGCATGTAAGTTTTATCAGCGCCCTAATGGCCTGGACGCGGAAACTTCCCGTTAATTCGCGTGCGGAAATCAGAGGATACAAGTGTGCGTCCATCAGCTACCGGACGTCGGACTACGCGGATGATAAAGTTCTGCTTCTCTCGTTACGTGACAACAGATAGGATGGCTATCGCAACTCTAATTTCTAATTCGATTTATGAAGATTTCTTTCTTCTCTAACTACCCTAGTTATATACTTACTTTGGACTTTTAGAAGTTCTTTAACTGTTTCAACTTTAACGATTATTTTTATTCAATTACATGTTGTTAAGAATTACCCGTTGTGGTAATAGCCTGTTTAAAAATTAAACGTTCATTTAAAAGCGTCATCCGTATTGATAGTATTATATTATTAAACCCAGTTTATATTAGGAATTGTCTAGGGACATTATGTTAATGTTATTGTTATTTAATTAATAGTTATTTGTATATCAAGGCCGCGAAATCACTCTTTAGCGTACCGAGAGAAAAATTGTCGCCGAGGCCGCTTGCGGCCGAGGCAAGACAATCTCGAGGGCGCTAAAGGATTTCGCGGACAAGGTGTACACAGTATTTTTTGTGCAACCGTAAAAAATATTTAATTACAAATTTTATTAATTTTAAACAGTTTCAATGTAAATAGAAAGTTAGCTGTCTAGGTGGCTATAGGATTAACATTTGATAAACAAAACCATGCAATTCTCAAGTGTCAAAGTGTTTGTTTACCTAATTTCGCGGCCCCTACCACGACAACGGCCGCGAAATGAATTTCGCGGCCGTTACCATAACAACGGTCGCGAAATTTAATTTCGCGGCCTGTATTGCGGCTGCGAAATACTTATTTCGCGTCCGGTTGCACAAAAACAAACAAAATTAAAAATTTGTATCTACTATCTTAAATCTTTCGATATGCTGCCACCACCTATGTTTTACTTACAAAATACAAGAAAAAGATCATATTAAAAAACACTTGAAACCCTTTTTAAATAACAATGTATTAATACAGTTATAAAAATCTGATGTGGCCAGCACATAACCTTTCGCCAGACCTGGTTGTACGCATAAAACAAAAAATATTTTTAAATACAAATACTTATATTCATCTCTCACTACAAAATAATTCTCACACATATTTGCAAAATCTATAGGATATTTTAATATAAATTATGTACAATACATACATTTTCTTTATATTCAATATCCTGAAATTTTCTTTTCTATTTTCCTTTTCTTTTTATTTATATTCGTCATTTTTTCACAAATTCCTTTTATATTCTTTTTTACGTATATTCTTTTGCGTTGTTGACTTTATTTTTATTTTCATAATCTTCATAATGATGTACAAATAATATACTTTTTTACGTATATTCTTTTGCGTTGCTGACTTTATTTTTATTTTCATAATCTTCATAATGATGTACAAATATTTTTGACAGTTCGAATACAAATATTTTAGACAGTGACATTTATGTGTCAATTACAAACATTTGAATTTCTTGCCTTGAAGTAGTTTGACCTGAGAATTTTACATCAAATTATTTTATATGCATTTCTTTATCTCTAAATCTATAGGATATAATAATGAATTTTTATTTATCGAATAAATAATTTAACGTTCTTTAATATAAGTATTTACATAAATTGTCGATAAAAAATATTTAGATGATTTTTTCTTGTAACTACTACTTCCGGTGATCCAATTGTTACCAAATCTTAATCAACTCTTACCATTATTGTTAGATTGAGGAATCCGTAGTTAAAAATGTCTTAAGTCTTATAGTATTTGAGAAATCGTGGATCCAACATCCACACACACAACCACACACACACACACACACACACACGCACGCACGCACTCACACACGCGCGCACGCACGCGCGAATGCACGCACACATACACACACACACACACACACACACACACACACACACACGGACATCACCGTAAAAATATTATAATCGGATTCTAGGGACCTTAAAACGTGCTAATTCACTAAAAAATTCAATACCTCTCTTAGCGAGAGATAAAAATATATAACACCATGAATAAATTGAATGAAATAATCTGATGTGGTCAGCACATTACCTTCCGTCAGTTATATGCGGCATTTACGAAAATTATACCGATGAACTGTTACCGGTATATATCGGTAAACAGCTGTTTATCAGGTTATATCTACTGGAATCGATATTTTAAGAATGCAAGTGGTAAACAGGGTAGATCCATACCCTATGAAAAAAATTGAAAATTTGAAACAGATTAGAAATTTGACGTAGTTAACACACTGGGCAGAGACATTTCCACTTTTAAGGCGCGCGCTTCGCTTTGCATCACTACTATATTAAGAAAATACAGATTGACAGATGTCAGTGTCAAGTGCAATTGACATGTTTGTGTTATAATTTTACTGGAAATATAGAATCTCTTAGGTACACGAAACTTTCTGTATGGAATTTGTGTAAAATACTTATACAACTGACAGAAGGTAATGTACTTGAAATATGGATTATTGTGCAAGAAACTTTCTGTATTGAATTTGTACAAAATATATGGAACTTACGGAAGGTAATGTGTTGGCCACATCAGATTTTTTCTAATTGCGTTAATTTACAGGCTGAAATGGTATATTTCTCTAAATATTACAACAATAACCTACACTAATGCACAATACTCAGGTCGAGTTGTCCAAGTGTGACTTCTGTGCATTGTTATTGTTGTTACAGGTTCTGGTAGAGGAAGCGCATGGTTTTCAATTATGTTATAGGTATTTAGAGAAATATGCTAGCTAAATTGTAAAACATCACTAAGTCAACAAAGTTTTGACACTCTTGCTGCGTTTCACCCGCTACTCTGTAATATCAGGGCAGCTTAAAGACCAATACGATCCTGGTAAAATACAAGGGGCAAGAAATTCACGGTTGATGATAAAAACGAAACAATTTGTTAAAATATTTAAGCCGTTGCGTACTCTTATTAAATCCTGCTAACAAATAACTTTTGTCGCGATCTCTGAATTAGAGCAAGAGTAATTTATCGCCATTCTTTCACCTAGAGAGGAATTCAGGCCTTCTTCAATATAATTTATTGTTTATTCTTCGGATTAATTGTACGCATACCTAAGTCTTTTGTTTGACTTTTCATACAAATTAATTAATCATCTTTGTCGACTTTATCCTTTCAAACAAACAGAATATAAATAAATATCCCCTTAAGGAATAAAAGCAAATTTATTGTATACGAGTTAAATATGGTTGAGATCCTTGTGAAGGATAATTCAATCTCAGGAAGTTTTTTACAGCGGATTATTTTCTTAAAATTCCTAAACCGCTTTTCTCTCTTTGACTTTGTTTTTCTTAAGTATAACGTATTTAAATTAATTTTCAAATTTTTATTTCATCTGGTACTTTAGGGGATTATTATCCAACTTTTGGTAATAATTTTCACGCTCTCTTTTACACATACATAACCAATGAGAATAATTTACAATTTTAATTTTCTATAAATGACCTCTTTTTTTAACAGGAGTAACAATTAAAAATATTAAATTTTTTCAGCCCGATCCACAAAAAAATTAAGCTAATCCTTATGGATTGGATAAGTGAATTTTATTCTATCCTGGTATTTAAAAAGTAATCTTTATTATATTATCAAAAAATCTGATGTGGCCAGCACATTACCTTCCGTCAGTGCCATATATTTTGTACAAATTCCATACAGAAAGTTTCTTTCACAAGATTCCATATTTCAACTGCATTACCTTCTGTCCTATATATTTTGTACAAATTCCATACAGAAAGTGTCATGTACCTACGAGATTCTATATTTCCAGCATAATTATAACACAAACATGTCAATTGCACTTGACACTGACTTCTGTCAGTCAGCATTTTGTTAATATAGTAGCGTTTTCCATGGTTATAGCATAGCTAGCTGCTTCATGATATTTAATTTGTTTATAATTTTTTAACTCTATATCCATTGAATATGAAGTATAAAATGTAATTAAATCGTATAGAGAAGAAAACATTCTTTAATATTTATAATAACATTAAATATGGAAAAATGATATTTAATAGTGTTCTTTGTTAAAATCTTAAAATAAGGGTACTTCCGGTTGACCAATTATAACTAAAATCTAATCATCTCTTTACATGGATGTAAAGAAAAGGAATACGAAAGAACCATATTTTTTGTATTGTAGTATTTTAGTTATCGGATCTGAAAAAATCGTCACACACATACACACAAATATACATGCATAATGCAAGCATAAATACATACATAATCTATTATTCACGAGAGATGACTATTCAAGGTCATTTGTGAGCCGTCTGATATAATATTACTTGCAGACAACTTCATTGCATTTCGTATGTATAAGCGTACAACATGAAATATTTATGGACACATTTCAATTGAAAAAATAAGACCAATTCATTTGAAGATTATGTTTCTTTCTAAATAATGCCTTTATCAAAGATTTACGTTCTTCACTTATGTTTTTGCAAAATACAAAAATATAGATTTAACTTATAAACCAACGAATAATAATTTGATTTCAACGTCAACGCCACTGGGTAAATATTAGCATGGAGGGCAGGATAGTAGATAATTAGGTATCTGTAATTCTACGACATATGTCATTATTATTTATAGTGTGTTAGAAAGCAATGCCACTATTTACATATATCTGTCACACCACATAAATTAAATAGACATAGGTCAAATAATCTCTCTCTTTCTAGTGCAGAATGTTGCTAAGCTACTATTATAAAGTGATGTGTATTCTTTCTTCGAACAAATGACCTTGAATAGTCATCTTTCGTGAATAATAGTATACATACCTACATACATACAGACATCATCGTAAAAATAGTAAAATATTATTCCAGGTACTCTAAAACGTACTTATTTATCAAAAACTCACCACCAATTTTTTTGACAAAAAAATTGGAATACTAAAGCATAATAGATTTATTTATGGTATTATGACGTCGTTTTATTTAATTAGCTGATATATAAAAACAATTTAACTAATTCGAAATATTTTTTTTATTTCTATGGAAATAGGTACTCATAACTTATGTATTATTTTCATATTAAAAACAACACCGTCTTCCCAAATTCTCCCAATTTCCTACTGGCCAGTGCGTCTCTGTATTTCATCTTTATAGTTGCCCACTTGAGATTTATGTTACTGTAAAACATTTTATAAATGTTCGCACTTTATAATAAAGTACTACGGCTGATCCCCTAGAGAGAATGAACAATCAGGATGTAGAATTATTACTTGCATCATTTTATATAAATCAGGTTTGTGTCCTCGTTGATGGCTTGATTTCATTATAAATATAGCGTGGATAAATCATTGATTGTTGTTTGTGCACCTGTCGCCTCAATTTAACAACGTATTTGTCACACTGTTTATCTTAATTTCCATCATGTGACAAATGTGATACTTGCATAATTTATCTTTAATTTGAACTTTGGCTTTACCGTCATACATTTGTGCAAATGTGTTCATGTTCAATTTTCACTCAAACAGACGCTGAAATCTAGTTATGAACGTGGGAAACGTTGCATATATGTTAAAATTAAACTTAAATGAAAAGGTTTTAAAAAGCTGTAATTATGAGATTTTAAATATAGTATCTAATAATATGCTGATGTATAATGGACCTTTCCAATTTAAGGGCTATCTTTTTCTATCGCTGCAAATAGTAAGAAAATGGCGCGAACAACTGCCAGTTGGGCTGTCAAACGAAACGTCAAAAATATTGCAGTCATTAAAATACCTGTATTCTCAGTGAAAATTTGCATCGTTAGACATTTTACCTTCAATAAAAGCTTTTGTAACTTATTTCGATAAGATTTTTTATAGTTATCTTACATTTTACGTCTATTTTTTTTAGAATCAAACGGCATAGATCTCAGTTGTTCTTACTATGCGCAGATCCCCATTGCGCATATCTTCTATCTCTTTAAATTGGAAAGGTCCATTGTATAGTTAAATGTATACGATTTTTAAATATTCTTTATAAAATTTGAAACTATAAATGAAACAGAGGACTCACCATCCGATGTGAAATACACTTAAGAAGTGGAAAAATGTCTCGACTTACCTAGAAAAAAAAACAATTATATTTTGAGACACATGTCAACATTAATTAAATTAAATTAAATATAAATTTCATCTCTTATATTTATTTATTTACATCCAATATATTTGTTTTGTCTATTTCTGTGTAATTTTTCCCTGTTCTCTCTTTTTACCTTCCGTCACCTTTAGGTAAGGAAGGTATTGTCTTTGGTCAAAAAATTCGGTGGTAAGTTTTTGATGAATAAGCACGTTTTAGGGTCCCTAGAATACGATTTTGTGTGTGTGTGTGTGTGTGTGTGTATGTGTGTATGTGTATATATATATATATATATATATATATATACTATTATTCACGAAAGATGACTATTCAAGGTCATATGTTCGAAGAAAGAATACACATCACTATACAGCAATAGCTTGGCAACATTTTGTATTAGAAAGAGAGAGATTATTTGACCTATGTCTATTTAATTTATGTGGTGGGACAGATATACGTAAATAGTGGCATTACTTTCTAACACATTATAAATAATAATGACGTGTGTCGTAGAATTACAGATACCTAATTATCTACTACACTGCCATCTGTGCTAATATTTACCCAGTGGCGTTGTCATTTAAATCAAATTATTATTACTTGATTTATAGTTAAGATTATGTTTTTGAATTTTACAAAAACGTAAGTGAAGAACATATATCTTTCAGAAAGGCATTATTTAGAATGAAACATAATTTTTAAATAAATTATTTTTATTTTTTCAGTTAAAATGTATCCATAAATATTTTATATTGTACGCCTATGCTTACGAAATGCATTGAAGTTATCTGCAAGTAATATTATATCAGACGGCTCACAAATGACCTTGAATAGTCATCTTTCGTGAATAATAGTTTATGTGTGTGTGTGTGTGTGTGTGTGTGTGTGTGTGTGTGTGTGTGTGTGTGTGTGTATGTAACAAAAGTTTCGTCTACGATAACTTCCATACTACGGTTCTAAAAATTATAATTCTTTCGTATTTCTCTTCGTTACATCCATGTGAAGAGCTGATTAGATTTTGGTTAGAATTGGACAACCGGAAGTACCCTCATTTGAAGATTTTAACAGTTTTTCTTGAAAAAACTATGTTAAATATCATTTTTTCACATTTAATGTTATTATAAATATTAAAGAATATTTAATTCTCTATACGATTTGACTGCATTTTATATTTAATATTATTATAAAGAAATTAAATTTCATAAAGTAGCCAAAGCTATGAAAACAGCTACTATATTAAGAAAATTTTGATTGAAAGATGTCAGTGTCAAGTGAAATTGACGTAGAGTGTTTATCTTATAATTTTACTGGAAATATAGGATCTTTTGCTATAAATTTTCTGTATGGAATTTGCATAAAATACATGCAACTGCCGGAAGGTAAAGTACAAGAAATATAATCTTTAGCAAGGAACTTTCTGTATGAAATTTGTACAAAATACATAGAACTGCCGGAAGGTAATGTGCTGGCCACATCAGATTTTTTTCATGTTAGTTGACACCTGGCACTTTATGACACACTTTATTTTCTATTTTGACTTTTGGATTTATTTCGTGTTGGGAACATACAGAATACATTATTTATTATTAAAACATTCTGCGGCACATTGCTTGGAATAGATCCTCTGCAGTTGGAGATTAACATTATCGTCAGTAGTAGTTTTAAGGGTTACCGTCTAGGAATGTTTTATCCTGGTTTTATCAATCTCTCTTGCGCTCCAGTAGTGGAAAGATTAGCCGGTATAAGAAACCGTAGCCTGAGTGTACTACGGTTTTCACACACTCTTCATGGAGGCTCTTTTCCTTGTCCCCAGTTAAAATTGTAGTTGCAAATTCATAAAAAAATAAAATTTTACTACCACTCTGGCCTATAGGTTCTTAATATAGTGAAAACAATATTAAATGTATGTAATTATAGAAAATATTGAAATATTTATATGCAAGAATCACAAAATAATGACAGATGTCATGTCTCTGTCGGTAAATCACTAGGGTAAAATATTTACTCTGATGCCCGGTTTTATAAACATCGAATAAACTGCTGAGTTATTACTTTGAAAGTAAATTTAATCGACGAGTAAATAAAAATGTCTGTTTTATAAAACAAGTTACAGACTAAAATAACTACTTGCAGAGTAAATATTTTATCCTAGTGATTTACCGACAGAGACATGACATCTGTCATTATTTTGTGATTTTTGCATATAAATATTTTAATATTTTCTATAATTATATACATTTAATATTGTTTTTCACTATATTAAGAACCTATAGACCAGAGTGTTAATAAAATTATATTTTTTATGAATTTGCAATTACAATTTTAACTGGGGACAAGGAAAAGAGCCTCCATGAAGAGTGTGTGAATACCGTAGTACACTCAGGCTACGGTTTCTTATACCGGCTAATTTTTCCACTACTGGAGCATAAGAGACATTGATAAAACCAGGATATAACATTACTAGATGGTATTCCTTAAAACCACTACTGACGATAATGTTAATCTCCAACTGAAGAGGATCTATTCCAAGCAATGTGCCGCACAATGTTTTAATAATATTGTATTCTGTATGTTCCTGACACGAAATAAATCCAAAAGTCAAAATAGAAAATAAAGTGTGTCATAAAGTGCCAGGTATCAACTAACATGGAAAAAAGAGAGAACGTGGAAAAAAGTACACAGAAATAGACAAAGCAAATATATTGGATATAAATAAATAAATGTAAAAATAATGCAAGAGATGAAATTTATAATGAATTTAATTTAATTAATGTTGATGTGTCAAATTTATTCTACAGAATAAAATTTACTTCCTCGAAAATCGGTGGAGTAATTTATTCTGTAGATTTACTTAGCAAGTATTTTTATTCTTGCTTTATAAAACGAAAATCTCTGGAATAAACTATTTTACTTTAAGAGTAAATTTTACTTTGCTAGTAATTTACTTATCCGTCTTTTATAAAACTGGGCATGAAAGTAGTTATTTTACTCTGTAAATCAGACATTTTTATGTACTCGTCGATTAAATTTACTTTCAAAGTAATAACTCAGCAGTTTAGTCGATGTTTATAAAACCGGCCATTAAACTAGAAATACAAGGTGGTAATGGTATAAAAATAAAATAAAAAGTCCCATATTACTATAAATAAAGAAAACTATTTTATGTAACAATATTTCGATACCATTTTATGGAAACCCGAAAAAATCTTGTAAACAAACATTTGCAGCAAATTATCCCCGGAAAACATCCTCTTTCGATAGTATATCTGTTGGTGGTGTGAGGATTGTCAATTGGCTGATTTGCCGGTTATTGAAGCACCAGCCAGCGCCAGTCGGCATGCAGGCCTGAGGTTACCATCCGCAGCATAGCACCTCGCAGCCCAGCGTATCTGTCGCGGAAACTGCCCGCAAATTGACCGTCAACAACGTGCGCGGGAATCCTTTGCCTCTATTGCCTCGGGATATTGGACATAGATATTCGATAGGTTTTGAATCCAGATGAGAGAGGATACAAAAACAGATATTTTGTAATTGTAGATAAGGTGGTACTACGGTTTCAACAGCGGAAATGATATTCATATTGGTTACATTACATTTAGTTTTGATAGGTATAGTAATTAAAATAATCTTGTCACAGGTAATGCATGCTTCCTTGGTTTAGTATTTTTGAACACTTCATAACAAATTGGTATTTGAGTGAGATTAAATTTTTTCTCATTGGTTAAAATAAAATGACAAGCCGTCTCTTTGACTCGTACATTGAATCTAGGGCGAGACATTGATTGCATCAACTTCATTACATCGCTGGGATTGAATTATTTAAATTCCAATCCTTAAATTCCGTTAGACGAAGTGACGAATTGAGATTTAATATACCAAACTAAAAAACCAAAAGCTTCCCACAGGGGTTAGTACTCTTATAAGAGAGATGACAATGACTTCTCCAACAAACTGTTAAAGTTTGTTACACCCCACTGTATACTATTTTTTAATTTGTTTGGTGTCATATTTTTACCTCCTGCTACCCTTGGTAAGGGAGGTATAGGGATCGTGCTAAAAATTGCATATCGAGATTCTGGTAAATGACCACGTTTTAGGGTCCCTACAATCCAATTTTAACATTTTCACGATGATGTCTGTGTATGTGTGTAAATGTGTGTGTGTGTGTGTGTGTGTGTGTGTGTGTGTGTGTGTGTGTATGTGTGTGTGTATGTCTGTTTGTGTATGTATGTATGTATGTATGTATGTATGTATGTATGTATGTATGTGTGGATCCTCCACTTTAACTTAAATACTATCATTCAGAAGAATTTTAAACCTTGTATTTCGAACTTTTCTGTAATGGAAAGAGCCCATTAGATTTTGGTGAAAAATCGGATAACCGGAAATGGCACTTTACTAGAAGCTCAAAATAAATTTTCTTCGAAAAATACCTTTAAATGTTATATTTTTGAGATAAATGTTATTATAAAAATTAAAAATTATTAAATTTTCTATAGATTTGCATTAATACTTTTTCTATATATTTTATGGAAAAATTTATAAAATTATCTATAATTTAAATCTTATAGCCTACGCTTGAAACAAACAAAACCCAGTTATTCAAATGTATGTAACTGACAGATAAATGTCACTATCAAAGAACTAATCATTTTAAAATAATATTAAAATAGTAACGTTTTAAAAAGAAAAAAGTAAATATAACAATAGAAAAGAAATTCATTACAGTTTCCAGCATAAGTAAATATGTAGGTATGTATTTAGATTAACAAAAATTAACTATTTACAAAAAAGTTTAATCCTCATTTTTGGATTAGTGAATTCTATTCTATCCCGGTATTTAAAATTTAATCTTCATTTTATTATAGCTCCGGTGACTCAATGGTTAGAGCAACGCCTCATGTCATGAGTGCCCTCGGGGCTCTGGGTTTAAATCCCACTACGGCATGGATCTGTGTGAATGTGAACCCACTCTGCAATTGGGATTTAATCCTGTTGAGGGGTTTAAAAAAAGGTAGTTACTATATTATAAGAAATAAACTGTCAAAATTAGAGAATAATCCGCTAATCCAAAAATAAGGATTTTTTGTGACTCGGGCTGTAAATGGCGGGAGGTATTGTGTTGGCCACATCAAAGTTTTATTTATAGAAACATAAATAAATTTGTAACCATCACCGGCAGTATATTTTTGGCTCCGCTATTTTGGGATTTATGAAACCTCGTAAAAAAGTGAAAATTGCCGTACGTGTTAATGGCCAGGAAGTTTTTTTAATGGTGTCCGTTGAGCTATAAACCTCGAGCGTTGTATTTCTCCAATTGATGAGTTATCATAGCCGAAGGCCCGGACATTTATAGGAAATATAAAGCAGGGTTGTAATTACGGCACACGCGTCCGGAATATCATCGTATCGAGGTCTTTATTGCGTAGCGATATTTTGGTTCGGGACGCAACGGCAACAGTAAACGTTATTTCTTCCTGATTCATTCTGAATCTGCGGCGGTATCTGCAATATCCTTTGTTATGTGTGCTCGCGTATCCATTCAGACCACAATGCGGCGATGGCTGAAGGAATCGGCCCCCTTAGAATTGCGGTAATCACACGGAAGGAAAGGAAAGGAGCCTCATTCTACCCCACGCAGGTCACAGTTCACCCAGACTACCCCAAGATTTATATGAACTCTTTTATTGATTTTAGTCTTTATTAACACAAAAAAGTTCATTTTTAACATAATATACTGTTGTTGTCAAAATATTACTAAACAGATTGATCTAATTTTACAAAGCGCTTTTATGAAAAGTAACGTTTAACCTCATAAGAACATAATGTAAAAGTGCGCTTTATAATAGCGCTATTTTTCTAATAGTGCGTCCGTGTACGAGCCACTGTTTGATTTTGAAATGAAAATATATACTTTTCTATATTAAAATGGCGCTATTCTGTAACTTTGCTCTGTAAGACTGTAACTCTATAGACTCTATAAGCAGTGGCGTATTATCCCAGAAGCCCGAGAAGCCCGGGCTTCTGGCGCAAAATTATAGGGGGCGCAAAAATATGCAAGGAATTGAAAAAAAATCATATATTTAAAAAAATATAAACTAGCAGGCGCAGGCATGAGTTGCATATTATAGTGAAAAAATCTGATGTGGCCAGCACATTACCTCCCGTCAGTTCTAAGTATTTTGTACAAATTTCATACAGAAAGTTCCTTGCTAAATTAAATATTCTATTTCTTGTACATTACCTTCCGGCAGTTGCATGTATTTTATGCAAATTTCATACAGAAAATTATTATTTTGTGACGTTTTCTATATACAGTGTAATGTATCTGCAGAAATAAAAGATTTATTATTATTATTATTATTATTATTATTATTATTATTATTATTATTATTATTATTATTATTATTATTATTATTATTAGTATTTCTCATACATTACCTTAAAGCAGTTGTACAAAGTTTATACAAATACCATACAGAAAGCAAAAGATCCTATATTTCCAGTAAAAATTATAAGACAAACACACTATGTCAATTTCACTTGACACTGACATCTTTCAATCAGAATTTTCATAATATAGTAGCTGTTTCCAAAGCTATGGCTACTTTATGAAATTTAATTTCTTTATAATTTTTTAACTCTATATCCATTTAATATTAAGTATAAAATGCAGTCAAATCGTATAGAGAATAAAATATTCTTTAATATTTATAATAACATCAAATGTGAAAAAACATATTTAACATAGTTTTTTCAAGAAAAACTGTTAAAATCTTCAAATGATGGTACTTCCGGTTGACCAATTGTAACCAAAATCTAATCAGCTCTTCATATGGATGTAACGAAGAAGTACACGAAAAAATTATAATTTTTGTAACTGTAGTATTAGAGTTATCGCAGACGAAAATTTTGTTACACACACACACACACACACACACACACACACACACACACACACACACACACACATCCACACATACACACACACACACACACACACACACACACACACACACACACACACACACACACACACACACATACAGACATCATCGTAAAAATAGTAAATTCGTATTCTAGGGACCCTAAAACGTGCTTATTGATTAAAAACTCATCATCGAATTTTTTGACCAAAGACAATACCTTCCTTACCTAAAGGTGACGGAAGGTAAAAAGAAGCAATGCAAAATAATTTATTTTAGCTATCCAGGAGTTTGTGCCTACAGTCAAAATATTAGATTTTTATTAAATGTGTAGGGGCGGGTGCCTGTCTGCAGGCAGAACATTGACAATGTTTTTCCTAACATTGTCATTTTCTTACGGATGTTTGCCTGCAAAGCAGTGACTAACTGTACTGGCGAGAGATCCTTTTCAGCACTGAAGAGAGTTCAGGATTCCCGGAGGTCCACATTATCCCAAAAATTAAACGCTTTGGCTATTATGTGCATCGAAAAAACTCTTTTAAATGATAGTATATTGTATTATTAGGAGTAAAAATGCAATTGTCCGACTAGCTTCGTTCGTCGTGCAAACTTCCATGCTCGCCACACAAAGACACTTTTATTCCGAATGACACATTAAATTTTTTACCTTCCGTCACCTTTAGGTAAGGAAGGTATTGTCTTTGGTCAAAAAATTCGATGATGAGTTTTTACTCAATAAGCACGTTTTAGGGTCCCTAGAATACGAATTTACTGTTTTTACGATGATGTCTGTATGTGTGTGTGTGTGTGTGTGTGTGGATGTGTGTGTGTGTGTGTGTGTGTGTAACAAAATTTTCGTCTGCGATAACTCTAATACTACAGTTACAAAAATTATAATTTTTTCGTATATTTCTTCGTTACATCCATAGGAAGAGCTGATTAGATTTTGGTTACAATTGGTCAACCGGAAGTACCATCATTTGAAGATTTTAACAGTTTTTCTTGAAAAAACTATGTTAAATATAATTTTTTCACATTTGATGTTATTATAAATATTAAAGAATATTTTATTCTGTATACGATTTGATTGTATTTTATACTTAATATTAAATGGATATAGAGTTAAAAAATTATAAAGAAATTAAATTTCATAAAGTAGCCATAGCTGTGGAAACAGCTACTATATTAAGAAAATTCTGATTGAAAGATGTCAGTGTCAAGTGAAATTGACATAGTGTGTCTGTCTTATAATTTTACTGGAAATATAGGATTTTTTTCTTTCTGTATGGAATTTGTATAAAATACATACAACTGCTTTAAGGTAATGTACAAGAAATAATAATAATAATAAATCTTTTATTTCTGCATATATATTACACTGTATATAGAAAACGTCACAAAATAATAATTTTCTGTATGAAATTTGCATAAAATACAAGCAACTGCCGGAAGGTAATGTACAAGAAATAGAATATGTATTTAATTTAACAAGGAACTTTCCGTATGAAATTTGTACAAAATACATAGAACTGACGGAAGGTAATGTGCTGGCCACATCAGATTTTTTTCAAACGCAATACTTTTCTATTTATTCGCTAATTCTATGTACGCCTGCGGCGTAGAAATTTCCAGCGGCGTAGAAATGAAACTTCTACCTTGTGAATCAAGTCACAAAAATGCCATTTCTACGACGTTTGAAAAAAAAAATAATTTTGACGACACAGTGAATATTTTTGCCAGTGCCAAAGCAAGAAAAATGTCAAGTTTAGTTTCAATGTTTGCTAAATTTTACTTTTAAAAAAATCCCATTTATCAGCCAATGATTGTCATTTTTGGAATCATTATGGTCTGTCAGTTGTTAGATTTAATTTTTATAATTATTGTATTGGTTTCTTACTAAAAAAGTTCAAGTATGTTTTTTTGTTTCATTAAAGTTAAACAAAAACGGGGGGAGGGCTTGGGGGGCGCAAAAAATTCAAGGGCTTCTGGCGCCAAACTACCTTAATACGCCACTGTCTATAAGCTATAGAGCTCTGTAAGACGACAGATTACAGAGTAGTAAAATTACCTATTCTGTAACTACCTCTATAACAAGTCTCGCTACAGAGTTACTCTTATAGAATGCCTGACTTTATTCCTGTCTAGCTGTCAAATATTCTACGGTATATTTGAGAATAATTTTGTAAGCATTCTAAAAAATATGAAATAGAAATGATTGTTATATAAATAATACATTATAAAATGGTATGTATGTTGATCAACGATACATATTCCATAATATATTTATGTAGTAGAATAAGCAATAGATTCCATCACGATTTTTTTATTATTACTAATTTATATAAATACATCACATTTACATATATGTAATATATAGGTTTATGATTCAATGAAATATATAATTATTGAATCAAAATACGTTATGTTTTGATTTTTGCAGGTAATCAATTTTTGTCATTGTAATCAATGTTTATCATTATTAATAATTTTTTTTATCTCCTGTGTTTTAATTTTTGTAAACTATTCTCCTCGCTAGTGTGATCTATTAATATTAATTATGCAGTCATCATTTAATGACTGTTTCAATTATTCTATGAAACTGTGAACAGTTCTCTACCATTAATTTGTACTCGTACTCGTGCAAGTAGGTAGGGTTTTCTTCAAATTACCTTGACTGGCGGAAACTGCCCTTGTCTTTAGCTTTGAATCAATAATTATAACAAATTCTTAAGTATAGCTAATTACAATTATTCAACTTTTTATTATATCCATTTAATATTAAGTATAAAATGCAGTCAAATCGTATAGAGAATAAAATATTCTTTAATATTTATAATAACATCAAATGTGAAAAAATTATATTTAACATAGTTTTTTCAAGTAAAACTGTTAAAATCTTCAAATGATGGTACTTCCGGTTGACCAATTGTAACCAAAATCTAATCAGCTCTTCCTATGGATGTAACGAAGAAGTATACGAAAAAATTATAATTTTTGTAACTGTAGTATTAGAGTTATCGCAGACGAAAATTTTGTTACACACACACATCCACACATCCACACACACACACACACATCCACACACACACACACACACACACATACAGACATCATCGTAAAAATAGTAAATTCGTATTCTAGGGACTCTAAAACGTGCTTATTGAGTAAAAACTCATCATCGAATTTTTTGACCAAAGACAATACCTTCCTTACCTAAAGGTGACGGAAGGTAAAAATTGTTTTTTTATCTTAATTGCTATTTATTGAGTAATACCGTGGAAATGAGTGACTTGACTACAACTTTGGTGTTCTTGGTTTAATAAAAAATGAACTACTTTCTCAATGACAGCGATAATGAATGAAATGGAAAACAGAATTATGTATTGTGTTATTGATATTGCAATATTAACAAGTACGGCTCTTGTAAGTTTACCTAGAAAAATCGGTATGAATTGTAAATTTTCCAGCTCCATTCTCTATATAATCATCGTGTAAGCGATTATGAACCGAAAGACCTTGTAAGGAAAATTTATTTTCTATTGCTATGAGTTCACCATATGCAGTTTTCGCTATTGTAGTCGAAATTTCAGGGATTATAGAAGTCAAAGAAATGATTGGTTGTTAAGTAAATTGGTTATTTATAAATCTCAATATTATAAATTAATCAGCAGTAATTTAATTAAGAAAGTTCGCTATAAAATCAATATAACTTCAATGTTTTTCGTTTCGAACGCAGTCTTAATACAAACCTGAAAAGTTTATAATTCTCAAAAGTGAAACAAAACACTTGCTAACTATTCTTGCGCAAAGTTTCTCAAAGTAAAGAAAGGTTTTTATTGATGAAGATATTCAATTTCTTCTTCGTTAGTTAGTTTGGATTCTGCTAACTTCCGTCTTTCGTCGATGCCTAAGGTGTTCCCGTCTGTAAATGTACAGATCGAACAGCCAACAACACCGTAACATCGAATAACTAAACTTGGTATTCCGTTCATTATGCAAGTTTCGGGTTCACTAATCAACCAGAGGTTCAAGCAATTTCCTAGGAATGGATGTCTCCGCGAGAATTCACTATATAACTAAATTTGATTTGCAATAATAATTTAAGGGTATACAAACATGTCTAACTCTACGAACATCTTGGTAATGATTCGAGTAAATCTACACGGTGTGTTGTCATTGTGAGTTAACAAAGTTGAGGATGAGGATTCATTTGGCGCCTACGCAAAGCTAAATTTTAAAAATATACGTAGGAACGTAGGGATTGTTTAGATTACAGCGGCTTAATTCTATAAACAAATATGAAAACACAATTCGCTCTGTGAATTCTCTTCCTTTCCAACTTTCCTTAACAATGTTACGGATTAAGGTTTCAAACATGCCAAATGCTGTAAATGTAGGTCGCACTACACTTCCTTTTAGAATTTGTGTAATATCTGTGTATATTACGTATCTACTCTTGTTAGAATTGTTTGAATTATTTAAAATAATGGTAAATCAAATAAAAAAGATGGCATTATTTTATAATATTGTAACGTGAGAGTACCTGCAACATTTGGTCTGCGAGCCCGGCCAGCGCATGAAGGGAAGAGGAGCCTAGATAGACAATCGACGTAAAGGGACTACTGTGTAAACAAGAGGGGGGATAAGCGTAATTACCGGCACATTTTTATGATGTGGAGAGTTTTCTAAAAAATATTAGCTATATAAGCGACGTACTTGTGTGTAGGAGGAAAAAATATCTTTTACCAAGACAATGCACTTAAAATTGAAATACGAATGGTTGAAGCTTTCACATAATTCACCAGATTTGGTTACCACCGGCTTCCACCTATTCGCAAATTTTAAAGAAAGGTTGGAAAGTGTTTTGACTCAAATAAAGAAGTAAAAGCAGCCGTAGATGAGTATTTTACAGGCCTTCCAGAATCGCACTTCAGGGATAAAGAAATAAATAAATATATCATCACGGCATATTAGCCATTGCTGGGTATGCCAATCTGCTTTGTACGCAGATATCGGTAATGATGATGACATTTTTGCACCGTGCGGGCGTTAACCAGGCGTCACCTCACGGGCACTCATTGCTGGCGTGGAGAGCGCAGCACAGGGGCCAATTTTGTGCCATTTAAAATTCGAAATATTTTGCGTCGGTCGGGATCGAGCGCGGTTCCCAGATTCGCGACCAGACACTCAGGCACACCGCCACTTCAGGATAAAGTAGTAGTTACAAGAAAAAAATCATCTAAATATTATTTATTGAAAATTTATGTAAATACTTATATTAAAGAATGTTAAATTCTTTATTCGATAAATATAAATTCATTATTATATCTTCGATAGATTTAAAGATAAAGAAATGCATATAAAATAATTTGATGTAAAAATTCTCAAATCAAACTAATTCTAGGCAAGAAATTCAAATGTTTGTAATTGACACACAAATGTCATTGTTAAAAATATTTGTATGCCGCTGTAAAAAATATTTGTACATTATTATGAAGATTATGAAAATAAAAAAAAGTCAACAACGTAAAAGAATATACGTAAAAACGAATATAAGAGGAATTTGCGAAAAAATTACGAATATAAAGAAAAAGAAAAGGAAAGTAGAAAAAGAAAATTTCAGGATATTGAATATAAAGAAAATGTATGTATTGTACATAATTTATATTAAAATATGCCATAGATTTTGCAAATATATGTGAGAATTATTTTGTAGTGAGACATGAATATATGTATTTGTATTTAAAAGTATTTTTCGTTTTATGCGTACAACCAGGTGAAACATCTGGCGAGAGGTTATGTGCTGGCCACATCAGATTTTTTAACCTAAAACTACAGTCTTTCACCGCTAGACCGAGAACATTTCACCTTGCCCTCCTGCAATGGGATAGCAGTGACTACGCTGTAGTGTTGTAGAGTATTCGGAAGCTAGATATACGGGGACAGTAAAGGCGAGTCTCGCATTTAAAATCAGGCAACCAATCAAATTGTACACCATCCTAATTATTGAGGAATTTTAATCACTGGTAGTTTGCGAACTAATGAATATTTAAACAAAATTCTTTTACTAGAAGAAAGTTAAATTTCGACTATGGTATAGTATCCATTAGTACAAAATTTTAGAAAATTAAAACCTATCTTTATTTACAATATAAAAATACCGGAGCTGTCATTAACGTAGTTGTTCTGTAGTTTATCGTTCTTTTCCGATCGAATTTATAAAAAAGTCTTTGAAATCTAAAGCGTCCCCATTGAAAAATTGGAATTCTGACAATTATTCTTCAGATTTATTCCAAAATTTGAGGCATTGATTAATAGGCCCATCTGTCGATGTTTGACAGTGGTAGGAATACGCTTTGATACATTATAGTACGAAATTCATATCCTCAAAAATAAATAACACACAAAAAGTCAAATCCAGACAGCCATAAAATATACGATTCATGTCAATCCATCTATTTCTCAGTTTCTGACAGTCTTGTCACAAGAAATATATGCATACCTTTTCGATAAATCGTAAAATATTTCTAAATTCATATCTCATCTAACATGATCTATATTTTATGCTCCCATGCATAAATTCATGACACACAAAGTGGAGAGTGGAGTAGCTGTACTCGTAGGTGGTATCCGTGTTCGAAGGATTGTTGGTTAAGTAGTTTTCAATTATAAGCAGACAATCTGGTGTGTTCATCTAGGGAATATCCTTGGCAGGATAATGAGTGTGCTGACACTCTACAGCCAGGACAACAGCTAGGAGAGCTTGATAACATAGGCCTGTTGTATTAAACGTAGGTCCTAATCACGGCATAATGAGAATCTGATACCCAGAACTTTGATTCACCTAAATGATTTCTCCTTGCAAAATAACCATATCTTTTTAATTCCCGCTAGGGGGGGGGGGGTAAATGAGCACGTTTTAAGGACCCTAGAATCAAATTATAACATTTTCACGATTATGTATGTGTGTATGCGTGTATGTGTGTGTGTGTCTGTGTGTGTGTGTGTGTGTGTGTGTGTGTGTGTGTGTGTGTGCGTGTGCGTGTGTGTGTGTGTATATGTATTTATGTGTGGATCCTCCACTCTAACTCAAATACTATCATACAGAAAATTTTAAAAACTTGTATTTCGACCTTTTTCTAACATGGAAAGAGTCCATTAGAACAACAACAAAACTCTTTACGCAGTTATTCGAATGTATGTAACGACACTGTCAAAGTATTAATAATTTCAAATTATTAATAGTAATGTTTTAAAAAGATAAAAGTAAATAGAACAATAGGAAAAGAAATCAGAACAGTTTCCAGCATAAGTAAATATGTAGATATGTATTTAGATTAATAAAAATTAACGATTCGCAAGAAAGTTTAAGGTAATCCTCATTTTTGGATTAGTGAATTCTATTCTATTCCGATATTTAAAATTTAATCTTTATTTTATTATCAAAAAATGTAGGTACTTGGATTAGATTAGACTATATTTTAAGAAATAAACTGTTAAAATTAGAGCAAAATTTGCTAATCCAAAAATAAGGATTAGCTTTAATCTTTTTTGTGACTCGGGCGGTAAATGACGGGAGGTATTGTGTTGGCCACACCAATTTTTTTTCTACTTCTTCAAGGATTAGGCATATGCCTCTTCCGGTTACAAAAGTTTTATCATCTTTCCCTGAATCTTCCCATATCTCTTTTTCCTTTAGGATTATAACGAAGAGCTCTTTTAGGAAGCCATTCTTCTTACATTCTCTCGATGTGATTTTTCTATTTTTGTTTATTTTCGTCTATCTTATTGACCATGTTATATACTTTTAATTAATTTGTTATGGTTTCGTTGTGGATTCTATCTTCACACGTGCTACCATGGATTGATCGTAAGTATTTCATCTCTGCTACTTGGATTTTGTTTAGATTTTTTGTTTTTGTGATCAAAGTTTCCGAACCAAGTAGCAGTGTAAGAGTAGCCATTACGTTATAGAACTTAACTCGTGTCTCTTTACGAGTTTTGGTACGTGAAGTTCTTCTGATTGCACATTGTATCACATAGATATAGTTTGGAATCTACCTACTTTCTTATTTATATTTATTACAGCTACATCTAGCAACCACACATTCCATTTTATGAATGTTCGATCAAGTGACCAGATAACCAGTCTTCATATGTTATGTCGCATCCTAGATCGAATGGGGGTATTTCTCGTAGAATTCTATAATTTCTGTTTTTTAATAAAGATTATTAGATCATATTTTGCGCATATTTGATCTAGGATACCTATATACTGTTTTCTGTAATTCGTTTTCTGATTCTTGTAATATTACTTGGTCATCAGCAAACAGCATATTATTTACGTATCCGTTTCGTCTAAGCTGTATACCAGGATTTACTTTTAGTTTCCATTGTCTTATTATTTTGTCGATATATATGTTAGTTGGTATTAGCTCTTATTATTATTACCCAAAAAATAAGTAGGACACAATAATAATTTTGTGGTATAGAACTCTTCTCTTTTTAAATCTTAAACCTCTGATTTTTTCTGCAGTAAATGCTCCAGTTTCTATTGCTTATTCTCTTGGTTATTACAAATTCCAGTGCTGGTCGCTTCCGATATATTGCAATAGTTTCCCTTGTCGTAAACCAGTGCTGATTTGTTTCCGCTGATGTGTTGGCAGCTGCATAGAACTTTTTATGGACCTCACTCTCGTATTCATGATATATTTACAAACACAACATTCTCAGCATTTCGCTGATACAACTACCTCTCGGTAATTTTTTTAAAATTGGGGGCATTAATCTAACTAGGACAAAGGCTTAACATATAATACAGAGAAGAGAATTCAATTTGGGAGTTATGTACCACAAAAGATCTTCTTCTGTATATGCTAATATTTCGAATCAAATATTGAGCCAACTAATTAATTAGGTTTAGCAGTGCAGTGATAGACGTGAAACTTTAGTGGTTAGCCAGTGTTTACTGTTTCGCAACTAAATGTTTGACATCAACGTCTAATTCTATGTTACTAGTACAGTACCAATCAATACTGGATTATGCTAATATTGTCGCAGACGCATAACATTCTATTCGGGAACAGGAAACATATTATGTCAAAGTCAAACAGCAAACTATGTGGGATGCATGTCTTCGATACCTACATATGTACATTTTGAAATGTGCATTATCTATTTATGGATACATATCATATTTGACGTTTTACAGAATTGGCAATTTTGTAGAAAACTGCATTCAGAAAATTACATATTATTCCGATACTTTTCATAAAAAAGAATATTTTAAGCTATCCTATGTATAATAATAATTGTCACATCATATTATAATTGTACTAGAGCAGAGGTCGCCAACCCAACGATCGCGAGATACCGGTAGTTCGCGTGGATACTTCCGGTAGCTCACAGGTATATCTCAGAAGAACTAAAAATAATAGAAATTTCCGTAAATTGTCGTCATATGTCATTGCACAATCATAAATAAAACAGACCATCTTTGTTTTGTCCTAATCTTGGTACATCATTAATAAATATTGGTATATATTATTTTTTCTAAAATGTTCTGTTATCTGGCAATTTATTTGTTTACATGAAAGGGGAAAACATGCAGCTTCACATCCCTTGGCACTTATAAAAACATCAAAGCCATCATAATTACCACACGATTGACATGTATATTAAAAATTTGAAAATGACATTTGTTACCGCGTTTCATTTTTTGTCGTTGGTTGAACAGAGGTGGAATATCCCTTTTCTGTAACAAGAACGATAATGAGATAGCGAATAAAAGTCTTATGAGTACGACAAAGATTCTAGATAAAAGTTTAGTAATTATTATCAACTCGGAGAAATAGGGTGTAGTTTTTACCTCTCGCTAAGAAAGGTATTTGATTCATGCTAAAAATCGCATATCCAGATTTTAGTGAATAAGCACGTTTTAAGGTCCCTAGAATCCCATTATAATATTTTTACGATGATGTCCGTATATGTGTGTGGATGTGTGGATGTTGGATTCACGATTTCTCAAATACTATAAGACTTAAGACATTTTTAAATACGGATTCCTCAATCTAACAATAATGGGAAGAGTTGATTAAGTTTTGGTAACAATTGGACAACCGGAAGTAGTAGTTACAAGAAAAAAATCATCTAAATATTATTTATCGAAAATTTATGTAAATACTTATAGGTATTTTCGTTAAATTCTTTATTCGATAAATATAAATTCATTATTATATCTTCTATAGATTTAGAGATAAAGAAATGCATATAAAATAATTTTATGTAAAAATTCTCAGATCAAACTACTTCAATGCAAGAAATTCAAATGTTTGTAATTGACACATAAATGTCACTGTCAAAAATATTTGTACATCATTATGAAGATTATGAAAATAAAAAAAAGTCAACAACGCAAAAGAATATACCTAAAAAAGAATATAAAAGGAATTTGCGAAAAAATGACGAATATGAAGAAAAAGGAAAGGAAAGTAGAAAAAGAAAATTTCAGGATATTGAATAAAAAGAAAATGTATGTATTGTACATAATTTATATTAAAATAATTATTTTGTAGTGAGACGTGAATATAAGTATTTGTATTTAAAAATATTTTTCGTTTTATGCGTACAACCAGGTAAAATATCTGGCGAGAGGTTATGTGCTGGCCACATTTTTTCTTTTGGTGGTCACGCATCCAAGTATTAAACTGCTGGCTACATTGCTTATGCTTGTTATCGAGCGAGCTGGTATCAACACACGCTTCCGTAGCTTACTTATTTTAGAATTAACTTTATTTGTATATTCAAATAAGTAATAAAAGTGTGAATTTTTAGAGGTGATAAACGTATTATAGGTCGTATTTTTGTTGGGAATTTAAAAACAATTTGCAAATAGGAATATAATCTGCATGAAAATTCCCCCTCGAAAAATGGCAGAATGAATAGTGCAAATTCATTGATGTGAAGAGCAAGTTGCTATATTTTAATTTTGTTTTGAGAGCAAATTCGCTTCGACGATGGAGTGTGGGGGCGCTGATAGAGTCCAGCTCTATTCCCCGCACAAATATTAGTCGTGGATTATAAATGATCGCTGATTGAATTTCAATTTTTGTCTGTTTATTTTGTCGTGTACATGTGCGGCAACGCATACGATTACCCTACTTGATTAAAAATAAATAACGTGAATTTATTTCCGAAATGATGTGCCACAGCCAACTGAAATCAGGCACATAGTGGCCGGCCAAAGCCGCGGGTTTTTCTCGCTAGGGAAATATTTACAATCAAATTATGGAACTGCTATTTACAGCTTATTTCATAAATGTTTTTCCCTTGGTTATGATTAATTTTAATTAACATGCAGCTAATTATGGTTCAACAGCGGCTCTCGACAAAGCCACATTGTAAAACAGCAAATATCAAAATCAGAGCAAAATCAAATTTTGTAGTTGTAAATACATGAATATATCATCATAGCGGTTTACTCATTACCGGATGGTACAACCTACTTTCACAGATTTTGATGAACCAATTATATTTTTAAAATTTATTGGTATTAATTGACTATTAGGGATGGCAAAACTTTCATCCCACCGGTCATTTAAGATTAAAAACTAAACAAGCACAACCTCTTGTGGTGACTAAGAATCGGGAAGGGGGGAGGAACTCTTCTCACTTCGGTCTCACTTTATCTGACTTCAGTTTCGAGAAAAAGAATGGTCAAGTCAAAATTAGTGTGGTAACTGAGATGAGCTAAGACTAACTGAGAAATCATGTAAAATAATCGCGACTATTGTAAACATAAAATCTTATTGAAATCGTAACTCTTATAGTTTTCGAGATAGCAAAGGTAAATCCCGTAAAACTAATTTTTCACTGCCTTAAGGTGCATTCACAAATGAAAATTAGGTTTATGGTTTTTGTTTAGATTTAACTAAGTCATTCATAAATGCAAGTTTAATTTAACTCTAATTTAGTTTTGATTGTACTGACATCTATGTAAATTCTTCAAAAACAAGATTAAAATATCGATGAGCAAAACTTAATAGATACACGTGCGCCGTGAAACTGCCATTCGCTTGGCATTATTGATTATATTTCAGCAATTAAATTTTGACAGTACTATGTTCTTCTCGCATTTATTTAAAAAGCTGATTCCACCAAGTGAATACTAAATAAAGATGGGTGTATATATCTATATCGTTTCAGATTCGTTCTCGTTGGTGAAGTTTGTGATTGTGACGTCAAACTAAATCATAAACCTAAAGTTTCGACCTTGCATTGTTTGGCTTTATGATTTGGATTTAAGGTGCATTCACAAATGAAAATCAGGTTTAGATTTATGGTTTATACTTTAGATTTAAAGACTTTGGCCGCATATTATGTAATGACTCCATTCACACTTTAGAATTTAGGATCTCTAAATCCAAATCATAAAACTAAACATTGCAATGTCCAAACTTTAAATTCATGATTTAGTTTGACGTCACAAACTTCATCAATGAGAATGAGTCTGCAATGATATATATACCCATCTTTACTTAGTATCCACTTGGTGGATTCGACTTTTTAAACAAATGCGAGAAGAACATGGAGACTGTCATAAGTCATAACTTAATTGCTGAAATATGACCAATAATGCCAAGCGAATGACAGTTTCACAGCGCACAGGTGTCTTGTTGAGTACGGTTCTACCGATATTTTAATCTTGTTTTTGAAGCATTTACATAGATGTCTGTACATATCAAAACTAATTTTCAGGTAATTTAAACTTACATTCCTGAATGACTTACTCAAACCTAAATAAAAACCATAAACCTAATTTTCATTTGTGAATGCACTTTTAGAGACCCTAAATTCTGAAGTGTGAATGGATTCATTTCATAATATACGGCCAAAGTCTTTAAATCTAAAGTATAAACTATAAATCTAAACCTAATTTTTATTTGTGATTGTACCTTAAATGTGCATTTACAAATGAAAATTAGGTATATTGTTTTTGTTTAGATTTAAGTAAGTCATTCATAAATGTAAGAGTAAATTACCTAAAAATTAGTTTTGATATGTACAGACATCAACAAGATTAAAATATTGGTAGAGCAGTACTCAACAAGACACCTGTGTGCCGTGAAACTGTCATTCGCCTGGCATTATTGGTTATATTTCAGCAATAAGTTATAACAGTCTCCATGTTCTTCTTGCATTTGTTTAAAAAGCCGAATCCTCCAAGTGGATAATAAATAAAGATGGGTGTATATATCTATATCATTTCAGACTCGTTCTCATTCGTGAAGTTTTTGACGTCAAACTAAATCATAAACCCAAAGTTTGTACCTTGCAATGTTTAGTTTTATGATTTGGATTTAGAGACCCTGAATTCTGAAGTGTGGATGGAATCATTACATAACATGCGGCCAAAGTCTTTAAATGTAAAATATAAACTATAAACCTAAACCTAATTTTCATTTGTGAATGCACCTTAAGAGACACTAAATTCTGAAGTGTGAATGGAGTCATTACATAATATGCGGCCAAAATCTTTAAATCGAAAGTATAAACGGTATAAACCATAAATCTAAACCTAATTTTCATTTGTGAATTTACCTTTATATCTTGGAAACTATTGAAGATCGAACCCATGTTAATTAAGCTTCTTTTTTTCATTTTAGTCGGTATTATATTCTCTTAAGGTTTATGCACGAAGTTATGAATCACTTACATTAAGCATGTATGGTTTAGAGACGAGAAATACTTAACAATAATATAGAAGATATAGAAACATATCGATAAATCGTACAGATAATAAAATATTCTGTAATAACAGTTAAAACTCGAGAAGCAATAGAAATATCATAGCCAATAAAATGTTTAATATGTTATGTTTGCAATTAAAGTCTTCGTTATCTTATTAGAAAATATCACCTGCGCCATACATATGATAATACAATTTCCCGTAATAATTAAATTTATTCATACATGGATAATTGCTCCCAATTTGCACTAGCACTAGATGCATCGGAAACCAAAACTAGAACTTAATTTAATTTGTAAACGAATCCCTATGCAAATTACAAGTTATCAGGTGTACATAACAGTAAAACTGGATTAATATTAGATGGTACAACGACGCGGCATACATATGTTATCCAGTTCAGGAAGAGGAAGAGTATGGGGTCTGCTATGTGCATCATACCTCTATTCCATGTTGTGTAGTGGAATACTGGAAGCGATTAATAATACAACAGCGATTACATACTACACAAGGAAGATACTATTTCACTGCAAAATAGGTGAATTCTACTCCGCAGCTTGACCCTTCCTGGAATATAATTTTCGGTTTTATTAGCAAATAAATAACGACCTTTGTTTACCAACTAAATTATTCGTGTAAAATATAACTACGACGGTAAATTAGTTTGCTCTGTTTATATGGAAATGGGATTTTAAAAAGTCTAATTTGTTAACATAAGCTAGAAACCAAAAAATATGAGTAAAAGATATATATATATATATATATATATATATATATATATATATATATATATATATATATATATATTGTAACACGAGGGGGGTCTCTGAAGAGGATGGCAATCCTACCGACTGCGCCACTGTAACACGAGGGGGGTGCGGAAGAGAGATGACTGCTAATACTTCTTGATAAGGAACTCGTGCGAAGGAAGAACACACATACACTTTTACACTTGATGAACACTACGGACATCAACTAAACTTTATTTACATGATTATTAATTAACAATAAGCTTAACATACACAACTAAGCAAGTACTAAACTGTTGCATTCCGTAACACAGCGGGCGGGCGTCGCCCCAAAACTAAAAGACACTACATGTCTCGTCAAAACAAAACTCGTCTTCACGGCTCGACGAATTAATCTCATCTCTTACATGTTTACCCCATGACTTTCTGATGTCGACTACCTTTAAAAACAAAAACGCTATCTTCAGGCCAGGATGATCTTAGGGGTACGGGGTGCATAGGGCATCCAAAGTCACGCACGTATATATAATAATTTCTAGACTAATGATAAACAAATAAATATCGTGACTATCATAATACAATATGAATTTCTAAACTGAATTTTGACTTAAATAGATAAACAGTTAAAATATGAATATTGAAACTAGAATTTAGAAAAGTTTATAAAAGTTATTTATCTATTATTGCTCTTACCCTCGCCTTGTCACAATATATATATATATATATATATATATATATATATATATATATATATATATATATATATATCTTTTTCTCAAGGTTAATTTTAAATCCAATCCTTTCACTTCTTCTTGTCCTTTGTCATATTCCTTCCTTTTTACCTCTCGCTAAGAGAGGTATTGAATTCATGCTAAAAATAGCATATCCAGATTTTAGTCAATAAGCATGATTTAAGGTCCCTAGAATCCGATTATAACATTTTTACGATAATGTCCGTATGTGTGTGTGGATGTGTGTATGGATGTGTGTGTGGATGTGTGTGTGGATGTGTGGATGTTGGATCCACGATTTCTCAAATTCTATAAGACTTAAGACATTTTTAACTACGGATTCCTCAATCTAACAATAATGGAAAGAGTTGATTAAGTTTTAGGAACAATTGGACAACCGGAAGTAATAGTTACAAGAAAAAAATTATCTAAATATTATTTATCGAACATTTATGTAAATACTTATATTAAAGAACGTTAAATTCTTTATTCGATAAATATAAATTCATTATTATATCTTCTATAGATTTAGAGATAAAGAAATGCATATAAAATAATTCGATGTAAAAATTCTCAGATCAAACTACTTCAAGGCAAGAAATTCAAATGTTTGTAATTGACACATAATTGTCACTGTCAAAAATATTTGTGTGCCACTGTCAAAAATATTTGTATATCATTATGAAGATTATGAAAATAAAAAAAGTCAACAACGAAGAAGAATATACGTAAAAAAGAATATAAAAGGAATTTGCGAAAAAATGACGAATATAAAGAAAAAGAAAAGGAAAGTAGAAAAAGAAAATTTCAGGATATTGAATATAAAGAAAATGTATGTATTGTACATAATTTATATTAAACTATCCCATAGATTTTGCAGATATATGTGAGAATTATTTTTTAGTGAGACATGAATATATGTATTTGTATTTAAAATTATTTTTCGTTTAATGCGTACAACCAGGTAAAATATCTGGCGAGAGGTTATGTGCTGGCCACATCCGATTTTTACCTTTCGTCACCTTTAAATTCGGTGGTGAGTTTTTGATGACTAAGCACGTTTTAGAGTCCCTGGAATAAGATTTTACTATTTTCACGATGATGTATGTATGTATATATGTAAGTCTGCATGTATATGTGTGTGTATGTGTGTGTGTGTGTGTGTGACACATCAGATTTTTACCTTTCGTCACCTTTAGGTAAGGAAGGTATTGTCTTTGGTCAAAAAATTCGGTGGTGAGTTTTTGATGACTAAGCACGTTTTAGAGTCCCTGGAATAAGATTTTACTATTTTCACGATGATGTCTGTATGTATATATGTATGTCTGCATGTATATATGTATGTATGTATGTATGTATGTATGTGTGTGTGTGACGATTTTTTAAGTTAAGTTAAGTTTGAGTTAAAAAATTATATATACATATTATAAATTTATAAAGAAATTAAATTTCATAAAGCACCTAGCTATGTATATTATAACCATGGAAACCGCTACAGTATTAAAAAAATGCTGATTGACAGATGTCAGTGTCAAGTGCAATTGACATGTTTGTGTTATAATTTTACTGGAAATATAGAATCTCTTAGGTTAAAAACGTAAGTAAAAATATAAATGTTATTTAAAAAAAATATATGTTTTTTAATAAATTGAGAAAGAAGATTTTCTTTGACGTCTTTATTTTGAACTAGAGAAAGGGATGCATATTTAAGAATGTAACCTGTAGATTGCGAACGAGTGCGAGCTTTAATTTGAACTTGACATCAGTTCATCTTTCTGTCACTGTCTCTCTTCTTTATTATTTACAATTTGCGTTGTTTCTGTTACTTTTATTACGTATTTCGATTTGTTAAGCAGGATTTTAACTTAGCTTATACTCGTCCAAGATGAAAATGACAAACGAAAATATTAACCTCCAAACTATTATTTAAACATCAAACAGATGATCTGTAATGTTTAAATTACCCGCACATGCCGTTGCTATTGGACGTACCGATGTTATTGCTTTACGGCCATTCATTGGTTCAGCGTAATTCTACGTCATACACGGCGGTAATTTAAATATTAAAATTTCATTATTTTTTTTCTGGCCAATTAATGAAAATTTTGTCAAAAGAAAAAATATGGTAGCAAGTTTTTATCGTCTCTTCAAAAATACTAAATAAAAAAATGGCACGCAAGTAGCCCATTGTGCAAAAATATCCTGAATAAAAAGAAAGTAACAATTTAATGCGTATTTTATGATTAAAGACCATCCATATTCCCCCAAAATTGATTTATCTGTATTCCTGTCATTAGTAAATTCGAATTGGTATTGCGATTAGTATTCTCTCTCCGTTTAGATATTATATTTAATTAAGTAGAAAAGGGAAAAGAAATTGAATCGGCTGCTGACAAACCGTCGCTATATCTCATTTTGTTTTTTGCGTGACTTTTTGCGTGGAACAAAAGGCCTTGTAATTCAAGTCGTTGAGAGTCTCATTAGGTACGAGTCTTGGAGGGGCAACTTCATTACGCCCGGCTAAGAGCTACATTAGCCGCTAGCGACGCCAGAGGTACGCGTAGGACGAAAGGCCCACCAAGCCTTTGTATTGCGCGAATGTGTTAATCACTACCCTCATAGAGCGAAGCACAGCCGGAACTTTTTCGTGGAGAAATGTTTGGTCGTTTGAATTTTATCACTAACTTAAATGTTTCTTAAATGGTAGTGTGACTTTGTTAGCGGTTTAATGAGCGAAATGATGTTGTTCATGTTTAACACTTAACTAGTAATCGAAAAAGTAATGTATTCGAAAGGCAATGAACTCAAAATAGTCAATTTTTGATTTCTTAACTGGAACTACACTAATACAAATTGTAGATTTCTCAAATAAAAATGTTTTTATTGCAATCTGGGGAGACCGGTGTCAATTTTTTGTTTTTCATAAGTTAACGTTACATTTCGAAATTTTAAAATTACTTATATGAGAACCTACCCACCTTAGTGAATAATATTTAGAATTTTAAACTTCTGAAAATGTGGCAAATATTAAAGTATACGGATTTTTAGTCAGGCATTACAAATGTTACAATTTCCACCTAACTGTTGTCAATAGTAACAGGGCCAATGTTAATTGTAATAAATAAAAACATGTATTTATTACCTCAGAAAATACAAAATTCAGATAACTCAACTAAAAGAAAACAAAATACATATTCTGCTGATGATGTGGACCATTTTGACCAATGCCTTTAGTCGCTAACGGAATTGCAGTTTAGGTAAACATAAAATAGGTCTTTCTTCGTACAATTTAACGTGCCCGGTGTCCAGATTTTACATTTTCGCCACTGCAACCAATCTCCTGTGCTCAAAAAATATGGGCCAATACATATCAGAGAGTTTCCTCATCGGAGTCATCTGAAGAGTAATCTGCGACTGTTACTTTCGGAACTGTTTTTCTTTGCTCTTCTTCTTTTATGTTTTCGATAGCAGTGGTTTTTTCTTGTAATTTTTATCATGATCAATACTGTACTTAATTATTAAACACGTTACAATCGACACCGTGGCATGTGTTACAACTAACACCGCTTAACTTATAAAGATATTATTTGTTTTTTTTTTTGTATTTGTTAGGTAATAATTCGAAATGTTTTTAATGAAAAATAAAAGCAGATATAACTCACAAACTGATCCTTAACTTGAAATATTTCCGAGCAGAGCACTACCTGTATTTACTTTTTGTCGATTTACAGACATTCGTCAGAAACAGACGCCGTATTTGCGCGTATGTACTTGCACTAAATACTAAAGAGCTATGACTCTTTCTGCTTCACTCTGCAAGCGCGTTTTAATCTATATGTCAACCATGCCAGAGGTCCTAACAACTCTGAAAAACAAGGGAGAGAACTGGGATTATATAGGGATGGGAGTCACGGGTGAATAATTACCTATACACTAAGATAATATTCGTCCAATAATAATGAGTCATTAAAATTTTAAATCGTAAATCTTTAAACCGAGGGTCAAACTAAAAGACGAATTGACACTCGGTTTAAAGAACATTTTTATCTAAAAAGCGGTAATCCAGAAAAATCTAGCGTAGCTCAACATATGTTCATTAATAATCACAAAGTTAACAATCCTAATACTAAACTTTTAAACATATTAATAACGATAGATATTTAGATGCATACGAGAGTTTAATAATAAATAAATATAAAAATAATTTGATGAACGCAGATCTCGGTCCCATACCAAACTCAAAACTTTTCAATTTATTACAAAGTTAAATTTTATTGGACGATTTAAAATTTTAGACTCATTATTAATGGACGAAAATTATCTTTGTTTATAGGTAAACATTCACCTGTGACTCCCATCCCTATATAATCCCAGTTGTTAGGACCTCTGGCATGGTTGACATGTTGAGTAATCTTGACTACTCTGTTTAACTTTCACTTATTGTACTACTGATGATGAGAACTTAGTTCTCGAAATACGTATTTAGTTTTTGTTAAAATTAATTTTAATGTTAAGGGGTAATCATAATAGTTTTACTTAGTTATTATACGTCGTGGTACGCATCTAGCGTTAACAAACAGCGCAAATTTCTGCTAGGCTAGCGCTTCAAAACTGTGTAAATAATATCAGCGAATTTTCGAATGCAAAATAAATTACTTAAAAAAAAATAAAATGAAACAGAAAAATATTTTTAGGTATAAAAATTCCGATGTAACTAACGACAATACTAAATCCAATTAATGTCATGTAGTAAAATTGTAAACATTTCCTAGTAAGAATTTTCTACAAGCGAGAACAAAGCATTCTATAAAATAAATTTTACAAACGCAAATTAAGCTCAAATATTAATGTTATAGCGGCGGCAACAATAATTCTTTATTAAATTTTTTACGGAGACATTTGCATATTTTCATGTTGAAAGGAGAGAAAAAATATGATGAATAGGGGCTCATAAAAGTTAAATGAGTTTATTATTAATATTCCCACGATTGTAATGAAAATGATGAGTTTGCAAGAAGAATCAATAAAGGAAGACAGCGTTGAAAGTTTTTTGACGAGGGAAAAAATTGATGTTTTTAAGTTAGACACTTCGATGTTTATCATTTTCGGTGAAGGAAAGTTTTCATACACACATTTGTGAAAAATGGAAGAATATTGGCAAGTCTATAAAATACTTTTCGAGCAGTATGTACTGAGAATCGAAACGGTAATTCATTTTCTAACAATATTATATTTATAAACATTTATAGTGCCCTGCTGCATCGTTGGAACTTAAATTTTAAGTGTATGAGAAACTGCGTAATAGACAGTTAAAATAAATGTTAAAAATCTGATGTGGCCAGCACATTATCTTCCGTCAGTTCTATGTATTTTGTACAAATTTCATACAGAATTTGGAGAGGTGAATTAATGGAGAACCAGTCCTTGAAGAGAAAATTATTTATTGATACATTAACAATAAACAACACCGACGTTTCGGTCACAAATTGACAATCCTCAGGGTTAGTTTAAGTTATTTTAAAATTTCAGATTTGTTAAAATAATAATGATACATAATTTTAACAAATCTGAAATTTTAAAATAACTTAAACTAACCCTGAGGATGGTCAATTTGTGACCGAAACGCCGGTGTTGTTTATTGTTAATGTATCAATAAATAATTTGCTCTTTAAGGACTGGTTCTCCATTAATTCATCTCTCCAAATCTATATCAACAGTCGATTAAAATTTACTTCATACAGAATGTTCCTTGCAAAAGATTCTATTCTTGTACATTACCTTCCGGCAGTTATATGTATTTTATACAAATTTCATACAGAAAGTTTCTAGCAAAAGATCCTCTATATTTCCAGCAAAAATATAAATCAAACATACTAGGTCAATTGCACTTGACACTGACATCTTTCAATCAGAATTTTCTTAATATAGGGCGCGCGCAGACACGTGACCGGAGCATCCTTAAAGTTCTTGAAATCAGCTGATATGTGTGCGCGTGTCATTTTGACAAGAAAATGTCACTTTGACAAGACCAATGTTTTGACTTATTTTAATTTTGAACTATTAAAATGCTACTATTTTTAAATTCATGTGTTTTATTGCATGAAATTTCTAAAATTATAACAATTTAGCAGTTCAAAATCAAAATAAGTCAAAACATTGGTCTTGTCAAATTGACATTGTTCTAGTCAAAGGCGATTTCGGGCGACATACCCGTTCACTTCTTCGGATTACTTACGGTTAGTTACGGTATGATATGGTTAATGGTGGCGCCAAAAATCGTTGGTTCACTTGTTGACACCGTGCTTGGTGGTTATGTATATTCTCCGACATTTAAAACTCTCAAAAATAGTGTCTGACAATTAAAATGCATTAACGGAGAAAGATAGTTTTTTCCATATTTGTCCAAAAAAGAGTCAACGAAAATAATGTCACCCTGTTTGACATAACACTATGACTCCGACAGCTTTGACTTTTGACATTTGAAAAAAAGACATGATAAAAAGAGATAGAAATAGTGAACAGAGAGCTGACCCGACTCGCAAACCCGTTCAGCTGTGAGAACTGATCCAAGCATACCGGGTATGTTGTTCCTAGCGCCCGAATGTGTGAACGTACCTGAACGCATCATACCGCAAGTGAACGGTTGTCGCCCGAAATCGCCTAAAATGTCACGCGCACACAAAACAGCTGATTCCAATTACTTCAAGGTCACTGGAGTCACGTGTCTGCTCGTATCCTATACTAGATGTTTCCATTGCTGACTACTTTATGAAATTTAATTTCTTCATAATTTTTTTAACTCTATATCCATAAAAAATGCAGTCAAATCGTATAGAGAATAATATATGCTTTAATATTTATAATAATATTAAATGTGAAGAAATGAAATTTAACGTTTTTTCAAGAAAAACTGTTAAAATCTTTAAATTAGGGTACTTCCGGTAGACCAATTTTAACCAAAATCTAATCAGCTCTTCATATGGATGTAAAGAAAAGGAATACGCAAAAATTATAATTTTTGAAAAGGTGGTGTTGAATTATGCGATCCGCACACACACACATACACACACACACACACACACACACACACACACACACACACACACACACTCACACACACACACACACACACACACACACACACACACATCCTTCCACACATCCATCCGTACATACAGACATCATCGTAAAAATAGTTAAGTCGTATTCTAGGGACCCTAAAACGTGCTTTTCATTAAAACTCATCGAATTTTTTGATCAGAGACATTACCTTCCTTACATAAAGGTGACGGAAAATATAAATATAATGATTTGAATATTAAATATTTATAAATATACTTATAAACAATATAAATATATATTTTATCATTTTATTCTATTTGATGAACTAGTTCAGATGTATGTTATTAAAATAAATTATGTTGAAGCTAATTACTATTATAATTAATTTTAAATATCAACCTCATAAAATATACATTAAAAGGATCGTATTTGAATATAAAATAATTTAATATTTTCAAATTGTAAATTAATATGTGATAACAGAAGTAAATAATGAAATATAAATAAAACGATAAAATAGTAAATAAAGACAGATGAAAAACAGATTTCCTAGTTCAGTTGGCAGAGCATTCTACTAGACATCGGAAGGTCCTGGGTTTAAATCCCGATGAAATAAATAAATTTTTCACAAAAATCTTTCTTGGGTAATAAAATTAATTTATTCATTTTTATAATACTCCTATTATTTATAAGTGAGTGAGATGCCTTCTGGTAAACAGGATAACAGTAAAAATATGTAGTCGTTATCAAAATTTACATCCACTTTCCCAAATTCACAAATTGGAAAAAAGAACCATGCTAACATATTTCTTTATTCTATTCCTCAAGCTTATAAACTCTATTCCTTCCACTTTATTTTTTCTCCCACATATCTTTGAGGATAAAGGCTTTCTAATATTTCTATTACCCCTACAAAAATGTGAAATATTTTCTATTTGAGCACGCGGCAATATATCGCGGGTTATAACTGAGAAATATTTACATTTAAACCCAAAATATAAAAGTGATGCACAGGGACGTCCTCGCGTAATATTTGATATCATAAACAATGTCTGCCGAGCGGATCCAGGCAGGTTCCGTGTTTTATATCCATATCATGTTTTTTTATTAACTTGCGTAGTATGTAAGCACGTATAGGGGATTGGAAGCATGAGGTAGCACTGTCAGGTGATAACAGAAGATTTTCAAGCGAAGGTTGGTAGTACCTGCGGTAATACTGATGAAAATCTAAGATGATCTTGTTGTTCTCTACGAATAATTATTATTTTCATAGTCTTTCATTCAATTAAATCACACTATTTTGTTGAATTTGCACCAATCACTGATTAAAATTGCTACTGTAATTTCACGAATAAGCGTTGCTTAGACACAACTTTCAAAATTTTTTAGTGAAGTTTTTCAGTTTTTTACCGGTAATTTATGTCTAGCTCACTCCAGCTTGTTCCCTTAGAAAATCGTCACTCGTGCTGTCGCGCTCTTTCCGATTTTCGTCGCAAGTAGTCGTAATCATGACGGCTAAAATTGCCGGTAAAATTCTAGTCATTAGTGGTATTATATATACATATATGATATTTTTTCTCTAATGAAAAGTAAATAAGAATCCCAGTGAAGTTGCCACCCTCCTGTAGGAAATAAGAGAAAAAAACTATTGCATTTTGCCCAAGCCCCTATAACCCATGAATCAAAAGTTAATTTTTTATGATGTAACACACCCATAAGCGAATACCACAAAATCAAGTACGACATAATTTTGCCCAAGTTATGCACAGTTTTGCCCAACCAAAAATATTTTTGCCCACGTATACAGAAGTGCCAAATAAAAAATGGTGTAGGCTAGACATTTTAAAAAAAGTTAAAATATATTCTATAAGTTTTGCCCAACCAAAATTATTGATGTCGGAACATATAAGCGAGTGAGTCAAAATAGACAAACACATGGAGAAATTTCAGTAGCACCCCCATAAACAAAACTACAAAAAAGGTTAGGTTAGGTTACGTTAGGTTAGGTAGATACTTAATCATTCAATTGTGATGAACTCCATCGGTTTTATAAAAAAATCTGATGTGGCCAGCACATTACCTTCCGTCAGTTCCATGTATTTTGTACAAATGTCATACAGAGAGTTCCTTGCAAAAGATTATATTTCTTGTAGATTACCTTAAGGCAGTTGTATATAGTTTACACAAATTCAATTCAGAAAGTTTCTAGCAAAAGATCTTATATTTCCACTAAATTATAACACAAATATACATGGCAATTGCACTTGACACTGGCTCCTTTCAATCAAAACTTTCTTAATGTAGTTGTTTTCAGAGTTATAGCAGAGCTGGCTAATTAATGATATTTAATTTCTTTATAATTTTTTAACTCTGTATCCATTTAATATGAAGTATAAAATGCAGTCAAATCGTATAGAGAATAAAATATTCTTTAATATTTATAATAACATTAAATGTGACAAAAAATATATTTAACGCCATTTTTTCAAGAAAAACTGTTAAAATCTTCAAGTGAGGTTACTTCCGGTTGACCAATTATAACCAAAATCTAATCAGCTCTTCATATGGGTGTAACAAAGAAGAGTACGAAAAAATTTTAATTTTTGGAATTGTTGTATTAGAGTTATCGCAGGGGAAATTTTTGTCAGACAGGCACACACACACACACACACACACACACACACACACACACACACACACACACACACACACACACGCACACACACACGCACACGCACACACACATACACACACACATCATCATCGTAAAAATAGTAAAATCGTGTTCTAGGGACCCTAAAAGTGCTTATTCATCAAAAACTCACAATCTAATTTATTGACCAGACAATTGGGCCCTATTCTGTAACTCGGTGGTTAATTTTTAACCTGTGGTTAAAATTTTTATCCAATAGATATTTATTTGACAACTAAAAATCCATTTTTTTGTTATATGTCAACATACTTGATTGGTTAAAAAAATTAACCAGTGGTTAAAAATTAACCACCGAGTTACAGAATCGGCCCCATAACCTTCCTAACCTAAAGGTGAAGGTAGGTAAAAAGGGGGCTGACTAAATTAAAATACGGGCGGTTGGGCAAAAAAATAAGAATTGGAAAAAACTGGGCATAACTTGGGCAAAATTATGCAATGCCAGTTGAACTATTATTACCAGTCATTTACTCATAGTTTTTGTAAGTTTTAAATCTATATTTAAAGTCGAAAGAATTTTGTATTTTGTAGAAAATTTTAATAATTTGTTTAGGTTTTAAAATTTGTTGCCGAATTATTACGAATATTGGCTCGTATACCTAGTAGATATAACTATGTATGTCGGAATTATGAGACGGTGAATATTTTAGAAAACGATTTAGGGGGAACCCATGATCCCTCGATTTAAAATCAGAAGGGCCAGCAGTTTATCCATATTTACAAACGGGATATATAAATTTTTGCATCCCCGAAGTCAGCACATTTTTATGAATCAATATTTTAGGCTTGCTAAGCTGAAAAGTCAACTAAATTTCAGCAGTCTCTCTAATCCACCCGTTCGAAAATCAGCGATAAGAAAACGAAACTTCCGATCGAAAATTGAAATCGACTTAAGTCCCGCATAATTGAACTGTTCATTAAATAAGCTTCACGATTGGAAAGAATCTAAAATAATTATCGGACTTCCGAAGAATAATAACGAAAGACAAAAACTTTTAATACACTTACGAAGTCACAGGGCGCGAGAATTAATGGAAGGATTATAGATATTCATATCGAAAGAGTTTCAGAATAAATTACGATCTAGCGGACCGGAGATTTTAGGGTGGGGATTTTTTGTCTTAAGAAGGAATAATTAAAACGCAAGTTGTTTAATTAAAATGTTAATATCAGCAGTTTTATGTAAATGGCGTTTCTTTTCGACGGTTAGTTCCCAAAACAAACAAAATCGATTTTCATAATGAAAGTTTCCTAACTATCAACAAATGAAACTTTATTTAATTAAATTAACACATATTGTATCCAGGTAAAAAATTTCATTTCGCCACTATACTTACTGCCATTTTTATCTCTACTTAAAAAATAATTATTCCTTAATACTTACAAACGGGTATATTGTTTCATTATTTACAATTTTAATTTTGAATATATACAGGTGCCCATTTTATATGTTCCCGCGTGAAATTTTAAGAATAGGCAAAACAGAATACATTTCATAAACCACTTGGTAAATATTAGTACTAAAAATCGAATAATCACAGTAGGCATAAGAGCAAAACAAAATTTTAAAAACCATGGGTAGGATTCTGTAATTCGTCCGTTATCAAACGGTACCGTTATCACTATGGTTACAATCGAATATGACATTTTATTTGACAACTATGACGTAAATATGCCAATCATCTTATAAAAAATATGTTGCTACAGTGATAACGGTACCTTTTGATAACGGACGAGTTACAGAATCCTACCCCATGTCACTTATGAAATGTATCATGGATTGCCTATTCATAAATTTTCGGGCGGGAACTTTTAAAATGGGCACCCCGTATTTTCGCATGAAAACATTTGAATAAAAAAATTAATAATTATTTATTACATAATAATGAGGTTACTTAATTACAACAAATGGAGAAATATCTGAAACAGACTGTGACGACAAAGTATAGACAGTTTAACATTTGACAAACTATGGCATACATTTATTTTAATAGCGTAGGTGATGGACAAACTGTTTTCCTATTGGCTATAAATAACGTGCTGTATGTACTCCGACGTCAAAGGAGTGGGGGGAGGGAAGAGGTTCATGACTATTTCTGGCGCCAATCTTTTAATTTAAGTATTTACGAAATTAACAATAAATTACTATTTTACAATAAAAAATATTGCGTAAACTTTCATTTAAAATATTTTTACTTCCCTGTACATAGTAAAGGAAGTATTGTAATCGCAAAAAAATTCGGTTTTCAGATTCAACGGAAATATCCATTTTTACAATCCCTAAATCCATTTTGACTAATTTCGTCGTAACGCCTGTACGTACGTACGTATCTCGCATCTCAAAAATGGTAACCACTAAGTTGATATTTTGTATTTAGGACTGCTAAACATCTAGTTGTGCACCTCCCTTTTTGGTCATTACATAATATCCAGAAATGGTACTTTACTTGAAGTCCATAATAGATTTTAATAAAAAAAACTATTTTAAAATATAATCCAAAACCTTTCAAACTTGGTATGTAAGATTTTTATATCAATGGGAAAAACACAGTAGATTTTGGTTAAAATAGGCTAACCGGAAGTGATATATTACCTGATGTTCTTAATAGTTTTTCTGCATCTAGCACATCAAGTATACTATTATGCACGAAAGATGACTATTCAAGGTCGTTTGTTCGAAGAAAGAATATACATCACTTTATAGCAGTAGCTTAGCAACATTTTGTATTACAAAGAGAAAGATTATTTGACCTATGTATATTTAATTTAGGTGGTGTGACAGACATATGTAAATAGTGGCATTACTTTCTAACACACTATAAATAATAATGACATATGTCATAGAATTGCAGATACCTAATTATCTACTATAATGCCCTCTGTGCTAATATTTACCCAGTGGCGTTGACGTTTAAATCAAATTATTATTCCTTGGTTTACAAGTTAAGTCCATGTTTTTGTATTTTGCAAAAACATAAGTGAAGAACATAAATCTTTCAGAAAGGCGTTACTTAGAAAGAAACATAATTTTCAAATGAATTTCTCATAGTTCTTCAGTTGTGTCCATAAATATTTCATGTTGCACGCGTATGCATACGAAGTGCAATGAAGTTATCTGTAAGTAATATTATATCAAATGGCTCACAAATGACCTTGAAAAGTTATCTTTCGCGAATAATAGTTTATTTATTAAATTAGTCCCTTGTACAAGCGAGATATGTAAATTTAGAAATTATATACTTTTTTGTTTTTTTTTTTTGTAATAAAGCTTACTATGGATTAGGACAAAAAATAACAATAAAAATTAATTTTAATATCAAATTACGTCAAATACGTGCAATTTTATAATTGGGTCTATACTTCATGTTGGTCTTGCGTACAAGGAAGTCGTGAGGTGTCCACAGCAGATTTTTTTAAATTTGTTAAACCGCCTCATTTTAGATAAATTAATAATTTCTTTTTAACCCTTACTAATTCCAGAAGAAGTTAAAAACAATGTAGAGACAAAAACGAGAATGTGTCTAGTTGTGCCAGTTATAAAAGTATAAGAAAATTCATAACAGAGTTACATAGAAGTTGTAGCAGTACATCCCTTCGCAACTGTACTCGTAAATGTAGTTAGCAAGTGTGCTGAAACTTTTTATATGAAGTTGGGCGCCAGTTGACCAATAACTATTAATTTCCGATAAATTTCCATCATTAGCACGCCGCGAAGTGCAGCTTGCTGAAACCGTCTCAGACTCAGCGCTCTCCTTGGATAGTTCCGAACAACTGATCGAATTCATTAGCCGAATTAACGTCGGAAGATAACGTGATATGTCACTTCACTACCTACTTAATGTTTAAGTTTTGGGTCCCCAACAGAGCTTTTAATTAAGCAAAGTTTCATTTGTTGATAGTTGGATGGTAAACTTGCACCATGAAAATCTATTTTGTTTATTCAGGAGAATTATGACGGGAGACAACTCTATTTACATAAAACTTATTAATTATTCGATATTTCAGTAATACATCCTTTGCTCTTTAAAAACCGACATTTTCATACACAATTATACCTTCTTCAGAGTAAGTAAGATCTTACAGATTCTATTAATGAGCTCTTAGAAGAAAAAAACAACTTTAGTTCATTTTTCAAATTCGAGATAATCATAGAAACAGCTTTCTAGCTTCCTCAATTTTATAGATTACTGTACATTAATTTAAACAAACATTGATGGACAATTATTTAATAATTTCACATTTTAATGAAGAAAAAACAGTTTTACCAAAAGAGCTTTTCAATTATTTCGACTCTTATTTTATAGTATACAGGGTGATTCATCGGTCTGTCCTCTCTTTATAACTCTTTTATTTTAAGTCAGATAGAAAAACTCTTCAAATATAATTTATATGATATAGTATTAACTATCTACGTACCATATCCATTTGTATACAGGGTGCTCCATTTAAGCGCAACAATATGTAACTTTATATTTCTTAATGGAACATCCTATATTTATTTATTTATTTTGATAGTAAATTGGATTCCCTTTAAAAAAATATTAAGTAATAAGGGGTCTAAAATTATAAATTAAGAAGTTATTTACCTTTATTTGTTGAATGATATGTTTCTATTATGTTATTATTAACAAAGTAAGCTATGGATAATTTGATCAGTTGTTTCGAATTTAAACAAACAAGTTGTCCAAGTACTCTTAGTTTATCATTGTTGATATTGATGTGAAAATGAATAATACAAATTTTAGTAAAGATGAGATGGCTAATATAATATTTATAATAGAAAAATTTATTGAAGTTGAAGGACAAGTTTTCGAGCATTTATTATAATTTTGCATTATTTAGTCCGTCACTAAATTTTAATAGCTTCTTTGGAATTAGTGTAATGTTTAAAATAAGTATTAATAAAAAAGGATCAAAATTTTGTATTACATATTATGGTTATTTCCACTCTGAACTACTATTTTTTATAACGTAAATAACTTCTTAATTTATAATTTTACACTCCTTATTACTTAATGCTTTTTTAAAGGGAATCTAATTTACTATCAAAATAAATAAATAAATATAGGATGTTCCATTAAGAAATATAAAGTTACATATTGTTGCGCTTAAATGGAGCACCCTGTATACAAATGGATATGGTACATAGATAGATAAACCTATATCATATAAATTATATTTGAAGAGTTTTTCTATCTGACTTAAAATAAAAGAGTTATAAAGAGAGGACAGACCGATGAATCACCCTGTATAACTCAGGAATTTATTTAGAAATGTTAAAAAAAACCTTTTCAAATTCTATGTGATCAATGGCCCGACTACTTATTAATTTTATTTCTGTATTATTAAATTTAATTAATTCAACAGTATAAAAAAATCTGGTGTGGCCAACACAATACCTCCCGCTATTTACAGCCCGAGAGTCACAAATAACATTAACCTAATCCTTATTTTTAGATTAGCGAATTTTACTCTAATTTTGACAGTTTACTTCTTAAATATAGTTTAATCTAATCCAGTAACCTTTTTGATAATAAAATGAAGATTAAATTTTAAATGCCGGGATAGAATAGAATTCACTAATCCAAAAATGAGGATTAGCTTAAACTTTTTTGTGAATCGTTAATTTTTATTAATTTAAATACATACCTACATATTTACTTATGCTGGAAACTGTATTGATTTCATTTCCTATTGTTATATTTATTTTTTCTTTGTAAAACGTTTCTATTATTAATTTGAAATGATTAGATTTTTGACAGTGACATTTATCTGTCAGTTACATACATTTAAATAACTGCGTAACCAAGGAGTTTTGTTTGTTTAAAGCGTAGGCTCCGGGATTTAAATTATAGATAATTTTAAAAATTTATCCATAAAATATGCAGAAAAAGTATTAATGCAATTTTTTTAGAAAATTTAGTAATCCTTAATTTTTGTAACATTAATCTCGAAAAAATAACATTTAAAGATATTTTTCGAAGAAAAACTATTTTGAGCATCAAGTAAAGTGCCATTTCCGGTTATCCGATTTACACCAAAATGTAATGAGCTCTTTGCACATTAGAAAAAGTTCGAAATAAACAGTATCAAAATTTTTTTAATGAGAGTATTTGGGTTAGAGCGGAGGATCCACACATACACACAGACATCATCGTAAAAATGTTAAAATTGCATTCTAGAAACCTTACAACCAAAATCTCGATATGCGATTTTTAGCAAGATCCCTGTACCTCCCTTAAGGATAGCGGGAGGTAAAACATAATTAAACAACTTTTGAATTTAAATAAATTACAGAAAATCTATTTTCTTTCCGCTGGCTAGCAGCTTCAATTTCGTTTTTATTTATTTTTTATGAATAAAATTGAATAAAATTAAATATCAGTAAAATCGTGCATTTGTGCTTTTCAGTACGCGTTAATATTAGCAATGATATACAATTCCAATGTTTTTGGAGTAGTTAGTACACGTTGTTATAAATAAAATACAATAAGATATATATTAGTAAAATCGAGCATTTGTGCTTTCTAGAGTACATTAATATTAGGGTGTAGCAAACTTGCACAAACCAAAGTTCTATTTTTAGAACGTTTCTTGTTATTGTTGTTTGAAATTGAAATATATAGATCTACTTGTTTGAGCGTAGAAAATATATTTAATTAATATGTACTAAAATTACTACGCGAAACAGCGAGATTTTGCGCTATTTTCTTTTTGTAACAAGGGAGTAACCGACTTGCACAAACCAAAGTACTATTTTTAGAACATTGATTGTTGTTTCAAATCGAAGTAAATTTGCTTTATTTCGCTTGGAAAATAATTTTATTTAATTTCTAAGCCAGGAATAACGATTAACCGGGAATTTCAAACAAATGTATATATATATATATATATATATATATATATATATATATATATATATATATATATATATATAAAATAAATGAAATTTCATTTTTATCGGTCAAATACTACACTATAATATTTAAAAAGTACTGGTTGGACTTGCGTTGTCTATATTAGATAAATATATTATATATTATTGGATATGAAATATGTAGCTCCATGTTTTTACTTTTTATTTTTTTTATGACAAACTTAGTTTAAAATAGTGACTATATTCATGAGAAAGCAATTTGTCGAGTTCACAAATAATACCTAGATGAAAGGAGTAATAAAATTTGAATATTCATAAGGCCGTAGATTAGGATTTAAAAAAAAAGTTTAATTAGTTTTTTATGTAGTTCTACCCGTAGTTATATAGGAAAACCTTTGACTACTACAATTTTCCAATAAAAACAAATTTGAGTGTAATATTAATTAATGCGAAATGGGTTTTTTATGTATTCTGTGAAAATATAAAAAATTGAATAGATTCTAGCAAACTCGGATAGGATAAAGTTATTATAGGAAATGAGAGATCACTTATTGTATTCGTTTCATAAAATAAAATTTAATATGAAATGAAATATAAGAACTAAATTCATAGGCTTTTGTGTTTATGTTTTGAATAATAATTCCATTAGACTGATAAAATAAATAAAGATCTCTTTAATGCCGTAATTTAATTAATTTGAAACCAGATGTTTTAATGCCATTTTTCCCGAATTCTACTCGTATTAATATTTAATAAATTAAAAGAAAAATTGTCACATCCCCATTAATAATAAAGAGACTAAAATAATAAGATAAGCCATGGAAAACAAAATTTTAAACAGTTATTACTTCCTTGTACAAAGTAAAGGAAGTATTGTATTTCGGTTCCCATATTTCAACGGAAATATCTATTTTGGCCATCCCTGAATCCATTCTGACTAATTTCGTCGTGACGTCTGTACGTACGTATCTCGCATAACTCAAAAACGGTAAGCCGTAGAAAGTTGAAATTTTGTATTTAAGACTTTTATAACATCTAGTTGTGCACCTCCCTTTTTGGTCATTACATAATTTCCAGAAATGGTACTTTAGTTGAAGCCTACAATAGATTTTAATGAAAAACTATATTAAAATATAATCCAAAACTTTTCAAATTTAGTATATAAGACTTTTATATCAATTGGAATAACATAGCAGATTTTGGTTAAAACAGGCTAACCGGAATTGATATATTACCTGAAGTTGTTAACAGTTTTTCTTGAATAAAATGGTTTCATTTTGATTTTAGAAATAAATGCTTCAAATAAGAGTTTTAGAGAATTAAATTCTGCATTTAGCACATCAAGTATTATTAAATTAGCCCTTTGTATAAGCGAGATATGTAAATTTAAAACATGTACTTTTTGGTTTTTGTAATGAAGCTTGCAATGGATTAGGACAAAAAATAACAAAAAAATAAAAAATATATGTTAATATCAAATTACGTCAAATACGTGCAATTTTATAATTGAGTTTATACTTCATATTAGTCTTGCGTACAAGGAAGTCGTGTGGTGTCCACATCAGATTTTTTTCTATCATTTTAAATGAAATTGCCAAACTTAATAAGAACCAAGTAAATAAATTTTTTAAAATATTGAGAGAGAAAATATGGACAATATTTCAATTTGTGGCAATAAAAAGTATTACAACACTCACCACACTTATCTGAGATGATAATGCAATTTTTTTTGGCTATTTTAGTACTGTGTGGTGCACTCTCCACGTCAGCAATGAGTGCCCTGATGTGACGCCTGGTAAACACCCGCACGGTATAAATATGTCATCATCATTACCGAATTCTGTGTAGAAAGCAGATTGGCACACCCAGCAATGAGTAATTTGAGGTGATAATATATATTTAAAAAAATATATACACATGAGAAAAAGGTAGATGCTGCAATACACAATTATTTTGAAAGCATTCTGCATTGCAAAAGAAGATTAATTGGGAAATTTTAAGAAGTGGGAGGAAAGAATGGTGAACTGAATTTTTATTGAAGAACGCTTCAGATTTTCAAGGGCTGCTGGAAAAGTTTCTGCAAAGTAGTACTCTAGTAGTGACAGGGATTTTGTACTATTATATTCATAAAATCTGTCGTTTACGATTCAGTTATCAATTTGTTCTTATGTATATTAATTCGTTTTACTTGGATGGCATTTTAAAACAGTTATTTTACGAAAATAATAGAAATTTCACTTGAAAAGTTAGTGCTATGAGTTAGTCGTTTCAAACCACACAATTTGACTGAAAACCATGTACCAGGTATCAAATCTAGAGAGGAAAAATTGTTTCCAAAATAAGTTCAAGCACATGCAAAAATACATAAATGTTAAAGGAGAATATTTTAAAAACCAATTTTTTTGCAGAAACATTTCCAGCAGCTTATATTTAAAATAAGATAAATCTAACAAAACTGTTGTGCAACTGATTAAAGTAAAAAAATGTGAGTAAATATATGTTCATAAGATTTATTAGACATAAATTTGATACTTTTTGCCTTGCATAGGAAATTTCAAAGTAATCACAAAAAACAAAAGCATAATTCTAATTTACGTGTAGGTATCTAATTTCAACATTCGGGTTTTTACCCCCTAACAAAGACGAGGAGCAAAACGACCCGTTTTAGTTAACATAGCGGGTATAAACCTTCGTTAAAGTCTCGCATCTAAACAAAACACTCCCAACTTATTTAATTGTGAAATACAAAACAAACGCAGCGATCCATTGTTTGTTTGCGAAAAAAATCCGAAGCAGACAGACAATCGAGAAATCGCGCCCACTTGCAAAAACACTTAATTGGGTTATTCTATTTGCTGAAAGAGTTTTTCCAGCGAAACGTCAGGTAGTTTTAATTCGCAAAATGCTAATTTGCAAAGGAAAAACGCCCTGCAACGCTTGTAATCTAATAAGAGATGTGGAGCCCAAAACAAGCTACATTGGTTTGGCTGTGTTTATTATTTTTGCAACACTAAGTCCGCATAATTGTTATACTGCAGAAACTTATGAAATTTTTTATTCTTCCTTTGAATATTTTATATTAGTTTTGCTCAAGTATTAGTATTTCTTTTTTCGGTATCATTGACGTTTGTGCTACTATGCTCGCAAATAGCAAAATTATAGCATAAGGTGTAATTCGTTTCTTTACAGTTTACCAAATTAATAGATAATGTGAATTTTACTCACCACCTGACGAAGATTATAATAAAGACGAGGAAGAAAAATTCAAACTTACCTGAAAAGAAAGCAAAATATTAGTATAATATAAATATACATATAGAGTTAAAAGTAAATTAATAAACATGTTACAAAAGTCTAGGGCAAGTTTGTTAACTTTCACTGTCAAAGAGAAAAAATCAAAAATAGAGTCTAAAGCCTCATTTCCATCGAATGGTTTAATGCTTAATGCATAATAATTTATACATAAGGCTTAATGCATTATTACAATTTACTAGGACATCATTTCCAGCTACTTTGTTTAGTGACTAATTCGACAGAAATGTCATATTTTTTTTCCTTTTTATTCTTAACTCTATCAGACTGCAATTGCAGTAATAATTCTTGTTTGTTTTAATATGTTATATACATAATTTTCTGTATCCATATCCAGATTAAATAAATAAATAAATAAATATATCATCACAGCTTATTACCCATTGCTGGGTGTGCCAATCTGCTTTGTACACAGATATCGGTAAAGACGATATATTTGCACCGTGCGGGCGCTTACCAGGCGTCACCTCACGGGCACTCATTGCTGGCGTGGAGAGTGCACCACAGGGGTCAATTTTGTGCCACTAAAAATTGGAAATATTTGGCGTCGGTCGGGATCGAACCCGGTTTCCCAGATTCGCGACCTGACACTCAGGCACGCGGCCACGAGACCCCATCATATCCAGATTGAAAATTAAAAACTTAATACTTATAAAATAGACTGACAGTTGCCAATTCAGATTAGAAAATTAAGAAAGACAGATAACAGTCATGTATGTCCATCTCACAATTGCGCTTAGTCATTACGCCTTAATCCTTGGAGTTTGCAAACTTTTGTTCTTACGCATTGCTCTTAGTTCTTAAGCATTAAGCCTTATGCATAGCTGGAAATAATAGTAAACTTTGCCATATGATAAACATTTTTACACATTGCGCTTTGCTATTAATTATAGCTCTTACGCATTAGGACAATCGGTGGAAATGAGGCTTAGGGCTAAATATAATTAAAACTAATAAAATTACCCCTTAACCTCGAAATTAATTTTAATAAAACTAAATACGTATCTCGAGAACTAAGTTCTCATCATCAGTAGTACAACAAGGAAAAGTAAAACAGAGTAGTCAAGATTACTCAACATGTCAACCATGCCAGAGGTCCTAACACGTCTTAAATTAAATTGTTAGGGTTTAACTTTCTTTAGTTTTATTAAAATTAATTTTAAGGTTCCGGGGTAATTTTATTAGTTTTAGTCAAATAGAAAGGTTACGTAGCAATAACCACTTTAATTTTGGTCGATATTTACTGCAGATAATTTGTGAATGAATGTTGAAGTCACATATACGAAAGCCGTCCAAAAATTAAAGATACAAATATACTTGTGACCTGGGGAAATTTTGTTTCGGAAAGTTGGTAAGACTATCGTGTAGACGGACTCCTTCCCTTTCAAACGAGTGGTTCGTCAGCCCTCTACGGTAGTTTGGTAATAGAAGCTGTTTGCAGTGAAGCATTTTCTTTACTCCCCGCAAGTTGTGAAATCTGAATAATTTTTATCTCTTCCTCCATTTAAATAAGCATTTGACACGAAAAAAATGAAGATGAGGTAAATGAAGAAGTGCAACCATAACAAAAAATAGTAAAATGTACACTTTATACTTAGAGTACTACTCAATAGTTTTGCACTGAAGATAGGAACGTATTCAAATATGACTTCAAGATATTGCTTTGGCTTTCCTTTTTCCGAAAATTAATGGCAATTTTGTAATGAATATTATAAGTTTTTTTTATAATTTATTTGTTTCAAGTACATTAAACTAGTGCAGTGAAAAAGTAGACGTCCATTAGGAGCGTTCATGCAAAACTTTTGCAGATGGTAGCACAACTGTTCACACAACTCATTTTATATTTCATTTTAATTTATTGTTATTTTCCGTTCTTCTTGAGCTATTGCTTCAATCTAATCTAAGCATTTTATACCTGCGTTTTTGTAAATAAATACCTTATTTTATTTTCACAACAGTGCGGCATTTTCTTTGGTTATGTAGCGAGTGTTTTTCTACTTTTGCGTTGACAAAACAGAGCGCAAATGGTTACTTTGTATATAGACTGTAGAAAAAATAATCACATACATATACCCTCCTGCAAGATTTTTGAAAATAATTTCATTTTTCGATTTTTGGTAGGCTACGTATCTTTAATTCTCGTTGCTCTAAGAAAAAACAAAAACGAACTTAATTGCGAATTCTTTATTTGCTACAAATTATAATGTCTTTTTAACATCAGTGCAATTTTCTAACCATTAACAGGTAATTTGCACAAGTAGTAACTATTTACACCCCAATTTGGAATATAAGTTAGTAATTTATATCTGTCAATCTAAATGCATGTAATTCCTTTAATTCCGTCTTTCTCCTCACATGAGCAAACATGCAGTCGGCGTTGAATATTCATGTCTCTCCTTGCCGTAATATAAGTTCCACTGCCCTTAAGCCATTAAACTGCACTGGACAGTAATTATGAAATTCTATTTTCGGGTATATTGCCGCGCTGTGCAGGATGCAGCAGGAATAACAGCAGGAGTGGAGAGCGCGAATGCACGTCCAGTAATTCCTGCTCTGCTGACAACTCTGATTTATACGCGGAGTTGTTGAGGAGAACAAGAATTAAGGATTCATGGAATATACAAATAGTTATGTATTAATTGCTTTCAAATAGGCAAACTAATAATTAGAGTTTCAAGTGAAGTGTCACTTTGCGTTTACAGATTGACACCGGAATTCTATATTATGTTATTTAAATGCATCCAAAAAACTTCTCTGTTTATAGCAGCTGGTGTTGTTTTAGCCGGATCTTCCCTCGTGCATTCCTCTTCTAAGTTGGCGCACGTGAGCATGTATACTATTGATTGTTCTTGACCACAATGACATAAAGTGGGTTCTGCTTGGTACCCCCAGTTGAACATATATTATATTGATTGCGGCATAGAAATAAAAGTTTTTAAAATCACCCAACAAGTAAAAAAAAACCGGCACAGCTAAACCTTGTGAAATTAACAGTAGTGTACATAATCTGGCTATAAAATTTTAGGACTTCCTGTAGGTCTTAATGTTCCATACATTTATTTGGAAAAATATATATTTGAAATATTTGTTTTCCGGGAATGGACTGTGTCATATTTTGAGTCAGAGCTTAACGTTTCGCCCGCAGTCGTATGGGGCATCTTCAGGAGCAAGGGGGAAAGTACTGTCTTAAACAAGGTTACCCGACGTGTCACCCACGCTAGAGGCCGAGTTTAAGCAACAAGAGGGGGAGACTCAGTTCACAAGGTTACCCGACGTGTAAACCACGCTAGAGGCCAAATAAACCAAGTGACGAAAGGAAGGCCGAGAAGACAGTTATATACTATTCTAAAGATACGGTAGATGAGCAAAGCTAATGAGGACCAATGGGAATCGAATTCGTAATGGTAGATTGGGCGTGTCGTGTTCCGAGAATCACCGGTTTCCACATGTGGTTCAAGAAATAGCCATCATCCCGATTGATGTTATTACGATGTTTCCATATTTCTAAAGTTTCCCTGTATTTACGTCTGTAAAACTCAGGGACAGGAGCTAAAATGCGGGAATTTTCAAATAAGATGTTATGTCCTGTGTTGTGTTAGTGTTCTGCGACCGCAGATGTTAATACCATACCATTACGCAGACAGCGTTTGTGTTCTGACAATCTAGTGTGAACACTCCTTCCTGTTTCACCTATGTATACTGTGCCGCAAGAACAAGGAATACTATAAACACCGGGTGACGACAAGGGTTCGCGTTTATCTTTAGTTTGGAGGAGTATTTCTGAGATTTTTTGTGGAGGTTTAAAAAAGATCTTAATATTGTTTTTATTAAAAATTCTACCTATTTTATCCGAGAATCCTTTAATGTAAGGGATAGATGCAAATGTTTCGAACGAGTTACCCAAGGGTTTTTTGGGTAAAGGGTTTAATTGTCTATGAATTACATTATTGACTAATTTTACGCCATAGTTGTATTGGATTAAACTATGTCTGATGTGGTCAAGCTCCTGCTGCAGTATATCAGGTTTAGAAATTTTGATGGCACGGTGTACGAGAGCGTTGACTACTGAGAGTTTCTGCGAGGGATGTTGGTGAGAATTAAAATTGAGATACCTATCAGTGTGGGTGGGTTTTCTATAAACAGCGTGCCCTAACTGTCCGTTGGGTTTACGATTAACCAGAACATCAAGGAAGGGGAAAGTTCTGTTATTTTCTACCTCCATGGTGAATTGAATATCCGGGTGTATGCTGTTTAAGTGTTCGTGGAACAAAGTGAGTTTTTCCGGACTATGTGGCCAAATGACTAACGTGTCATCTACATAGCGAAACCATACCTTAGGTTTGAATGTATAGATATATATGACACAGTCCATTCCCGGAAAACGAATATTTCTCATGACTCAGACTGTGGAAGCCTACGCAATTAAATATATATTTGTTGAACGTTTCGGGTTCACATTAACCCATCATCAGCTGAATAAAAATTGATATAAATATAATAATTGTTTATATATGATACAATGTTTTCAACTCACCAAAAGATGAAAAGAATTTTATACAATTCAAAATCCATTGATTATATATTCTAAGTTACATTTTTATATAAATTAATCCTTACAGGATCTATTGATAGCCATTGAAGGAACGAAAACTAGAAAAAATAAAGCGTTCACCATGGCGACAGGTGAAGCTGTGACAGAAAATTTTAAATTATTATTAAAAGTTTTTGTCAGTTTTGTTTTGGTTACATCTCACACTCCTTTTTTCAAATTTTGGCGCCCTATCATAACCTTTTCTTCATGTTAGTATGCCATTTTATACATTTAACAATTTTGCAATTATGACCTCCTGCTTCACCTGTCGCCATGGTGAACGCTTTATTTTTTCTAGTTTTCGTTCCTTCAATGGTAACCAATAGATCCTTTAAGGATTAATTTATATAAAAATGTAACTTAGAAGATATAATCAATGGATTTTGAATTGTATAAAATTCTTTTCATCTTCTGGTGAGCTGAAAACATTGTAACATATATAAACAATTATTATATTTGTATCAATTTTTATTCAGCTGATGATGGGTTAATGTGAACCCGAAACGTTCAACAAATGTATATTTTTCCAAATAAATGTATGGAACATTAAGACCTACAATTTTTCGTCAACAATTTCCAAGGAAGGTTCCCAAAATATATTCCAATTCCTTTTAGGACTTCCCTAATAAAGATGACAAAATCAGTCATATTATCAAAATCACAACTTACTCTTCAATATACATACATTACTTTTAAATCCACATACCAGTGGCGGCTCGTGCATAAAAACTTTGGCGAGGCATGGCATCTAGAGAAAAAATGCGCCGCCGGCGAAATTTTCTTTCATTCAAGGTCAAATGCCTTATAATTGAAAGTTATATTTTAAAGGGATGTGCAGCTGCAAGTTTTTCCCCTTTCATTTACAAAAATAAATTGCCAGACAACAAAACATTTCTTCCACCTTCGAATTAAAATTTTGAATTTCAATTTTTCTTGCACTATTAATTGAATTGCGGTAGAAATATTTTGCTTCCTTAAAAGTACTAATTTACAAGTTGAAGCAATGTGTAAAAAGTATGCACTGGCCAACAAAATAATTTATTAAGTACTTCACTGCCGACAAGCCAGTGATATTTATCATAGCAGGTGTTAGTTGCATCTTGCCTCCTTCTCCAATATTTATTAAAGATGTACTAAGATCAGAACAAAGCAGAGATGGTCTGTTTGTTTTAATTCTTTGACAAACAGTTTATCTTCATAAGAGAGTCGATGAAATGGATTTTTGTTAATTAAAAAAATAATATCTTCAGAATTATTCTTTATATTATTATCATTTAGTTCGAAGTTCTTATCTTTTAAAGTCCAAGTCCAAGCCATTACACTTTTTTTTTAACTAAAATTCAAAATACTAAAACCCTACGTAGGTAAAATATAAAAACTACGAGAAAAATAAAAGAATTAAATAGTTACTGCCATAAGTATCAAAGTCGCAAACCAGGGCCTATAATAATAAAAATGCTAGACAGATTATGTTATGTTTATGTCGTTAATATTATTTAATCTGGCTTGCAACATGTACAGTAGATGTCGTGAACTTATTTACAAAATTTCTCAGCATGCCGCGTTTGATTGTATTCATGCACGGTCTCGGCCTCTATAGGGCCGCGTGGAAAGTAAAGTAACTATCTTTTATCCTCTCATTGCATTTTGTATTTGAAGCACTGCCTCCAACAGCGCTGTCTAGCGCACGTATGAATGAAATCCGTATCAAAAACATTAGGCAATATTAAGCATTAAACTACTCATTTCGAGAAGCACTTCAAAGAGGGTAAATTAGGTGAACTGCATTACAGATTAGTTATGGTGATGGCTTAAATTATTCTTTTGATATTTATAAAGACAAACATTAATGGAATAAGTTTAAATTTAATTTACATACTTCTTTACATTATTTACAGCTTTATTTCTTTTCTGGTGCGGCACTGCCTCACCTGCCTACCCTGACAAGCCGCCACTGCCACATACCTTGCCTAAATGCTGGAATTTAATTTAACATAAATGGAAATACTCATTATAATTATAAATTTAGCTATATAGAACATAACTAGAAAATCAGTGGTACGCTAGAATAAACAAATCAATTTAAGTCATTAAATTTTGATAAGTAGATCATGTACGGTCCCTATGTCTCTGTTGTATTCTACGCAGTTTGCTCTGTATTAACCGTGGTTGTTCATATCATGTACGCCACGTGTATTTTGTATCCCAGTGATAATCGGCCGAAATGGGGCAGATTTGTGGCAGCCTGGTTAATCTAACGCGGCGCAGCGTCCTAGCCACCCAGAATCGAAATTGCGAAATTGCTGGAGCTTGAAGGTATGAGGTTAGTCAATACAAAGTTATCTGATTGTTTGTGGATTGGATGAGGGCATTAAAGACAGGGAAGCGCAAGATGGAGATTGTTGTCGCGTACAATATATACGTACAAAAGAATTGCTATTGTATCAATGCAGAATGTTTATATATTTTTAATTAATGTAATCGTGCCAAAAATTCGATGGAGAGTTTTCAGTAAATAACCACGAATTAGTGTGTGTGTGTGTGTGTGTGTTTGTGTTTGTGTGTGTGTGTGTGTGTGTGTGTGTGTGTGTGTGTGCGTGTGTGTGTGTGTGTGTGTGTGCGGGAGAGAGAGAGTGTGAGTGTGTGTCTGTATGTATGTGTATGTGTGTGTGTGTGTGTGTGTGTGTGTGTGCGTGTGTGCGTGTGCGTGTGCGTGTGTGTGTGTGTGTGTGCGTGTGCGTGTGCGTGTGTGTGTGTGTGCGCGCGGGAGAGAGAGAGAGTGTGCGTGTGTGTCTGTATGTATGTGTGTGTGTGTGTGTGTGCGGGAGAGAGAGTGTGCGTGTGTGTGTCTGTATGTATGTGTGTGTGTGTGTGCGTGTGCGTGTGCGTGTGTGTGTGTGTGTGTGTGTGACGATTTTTTCGTCCACGATAACTCTTATAACAAACTTCCAAATATATCTATTTTCCGTATTTAAGCTTCCTGCATTCATATAACGAGTTGATTACATATTGGGTAAAATTGGATAAATGGATGTGATACTTTACTTGAAGCCCATAACAGTTTTTAATGAAAAAATATATTAAAATATAATCCAAAACTTTTCAATTTTAGTATTTAAGAATTTTATATCATGGAAAACAACATATTACATTTTGGCTAAAATTAATCAACTAGAAGTGATGCTTTACTTGAAGCTCTGAACAGATTCTCGTGAAAAATATATTATGATATACTACAAAACTTGTCAAATTTAGTATTTACGACTTTTATAAGAAGGGGAACGGCATATTAAATTTTGGATACAATTGATAAACGGGAAGTGATACTTTATTTGAAGCTCTGAACAGATTTTCGTGAAAAATAAATTAATACAATCCAAAACTTTTCAATTTTGATATTTAAGACTTTTATAATAATAAGAACGACATATTAGATGTTTTCTAAAATTGACAACCGTAAGTACTATTTTACAGGTAGCTATAAATAAATTTTCTTGAAAAAGTATATTAAAACATGATCCAAAACTCAAATTTGGTATTTAAAACACGTATAATTTGAAACAACATTAGTACTTAATTTGATGCTCTTAACATATATTCGAGGAAAACCATAATAAAATTTAATCCAAAATTTGGTATTACAGAGTTCTCTATTTACTGACCTAGAATTTTGTGCATTTTTAAATTATTTTAGCGGAATTAGATAAAATTTTGTACGTAATATGTTATGAAAACGTTATGTTGTTTCAGAGGCGTAAACTTTTAATTTTGGCTGTGGGTGCACTATTTTTATTTTAAATATGGATATCTATATGTTTTTATAAATGCAAATAATACAGTAAAAATAACATACTTAAATAAAATTAGTATCTATTACAAAAAAAAAAAATAATAATAATTATATATATATATATATATATATATATATATATATATATATATATATATATATATATATATATATATATATATACTCTAAAATACGTAGACATGGATAAACACATATGCCTGGGCCCAAAATAACACGATTTAACAAAATTTACCTACATCCGAAAACCGAAAGACAAAAAAATTGCTTATAATGACAGAACGCTTTGTTCGGTTTGAATGAAATTTGTTGGGATAATCCATATGGATATGTCATCTTTTAAAATGATATTTGTTATTATTAGTGAACCACTAGTGTATGAAACTTAGGCACGATTTAGGCAGAAAAAATAATACAATATGAGTGACTGTACAGTGCAATTTTTATAATAAATTTCATTTAGCAATCTATCCAAATGTCAAACAACTAATTTTTGATGACAGTAACAATTGTTTATAGGTTACCAATAATTTCCTTCGCAATATCCTATAACTATTAACATATCCGTTTGTTCGGCTTAATGATAATATTTTACATATTATGACACAATTAAATAATGTCAGCTTACTGTTAAAGAACTTGATTGCCAATTAATTTTTACAATGTATGAAATATAATTATAATGTTAGGGCAAAATTATTGTTGGTGCTGCGCACCCACACTTTTACTCTCTGTGGGTGCATGTGCGTCCGTGCACCCACGTAGTTTACGCCCCTGTGTTGTTCGACTCATATAATTTGCAAAACTTGCTTTGCTCGTTTTGTAAAATATTATGTTCATCAAACAGTATCACTATTTTCATACCTGCGTTCGTTATTTTACTTTTGTTATATCTAATTTTTCTTGTTCTTTGTTTGCTGCAGCCCTGATTAAAATCCAATTCAGTTCTTGCAAATTTCATTTTGAAATGAAGTATAATAAATTCATTTGATAGACAAGTAATTGCCAAAACTTTTGTTACATTCATTAGAATTGGAATATCACTGATATTGTTATTGTTAGTGTTACTATACTGTAATTAAAGATACCGTGGTAAATATTTCAAATATTCCGATGATTAAAAATTAGTATTCATGAAGAAACATCGCCCAATCACGCAAACAATAACGTCCGCTATCAGTTTTTTTCTCTTTGAAGTCATATGATCCTCATCGAAAAATCAAACAGCTATTTGTATCCCAGGAGTAATATAACCATACATCGCGTAACAACGCTCTGGAAGCTACATAACTACCCGATAGCGTTCATCTCGCTTCGATGTAGGAGGTAATCGTCGACGCTGAATATACATACGTGTATATTTGCAGACACTCATCCAACTGTAATTGAGAAATTGGTTGGCGGTGTAACGCATACCATGCTAATATCTACAACAGGCATTAATAACCGGAGGGATTGGAAAGAGAAAGTTCGTATTGTAATGTGTACATTTGATATTACAACAAACCACTAATACTATCAATGTCTTATATCTGAATTCTGAAAGGTAATTTCTATTTCAGTTTACAATTGTAACAGCAAGATTTTCAGGAAAAATTAATATGTGTGTTTATAATCATAAGTAATATGATTTTCATTGATGATATTCTCGAGTGAAACCAAGTGCAATGTGCTGCTTCGGTTTCACGAGCAATATCTTCGATTATTAATCATATCACGAGCTTATATTTAATGAGAGAATATAATGAATTTTTGTGACATATTGTGTGTTCTGCTAACCTAACTTTTAATATATTGTATTACAACATGATTAATTTAACAATTGTCTTATTATTTTCATCGTTGTTGATACCAAACCAACGATTATACTCAAAATTAACTGTCAATGTCAAATAAAGAAAACAAATCCCTTAATAATATAAATAAGGTGATTTCTTTGTTTTTTATCATCGCTGTGATAGACATGTAACTAGGGAGATTCAAAATGTTGATTGACGGAAAACATGTCAACAATCGTAAAAATTTCTGTATCTGATTTATTTACAAGAAATGTAAGTACGTCTTAACATTCGAGGAAGTTGTAATAGGTCGAGTTGGGAATTCGAGGTCTACTAACTTTCGAAGACGTTAAGATATGTAAACATTGCATATACAAATGTTAAAAAAAGTATCCGGAAATTTTAATGGCATATAGTATTGACCAAAATAAGTGAAAAAATCTAATAAACATGGGACCGCGAACTAACCGTTTCAAAGATATGAGCTACAAGTTACTTACGCATGTCTGGTTAGGCATTCGGGCGGAGCCTCCGAGATACTACGAGCCTACAACTGGCGCGCGTGACGTCACACTAGTGGCCCAACTTTTGTACAGTGTTTAATAGGAGATACACAGTTTTTTCAAAGTATTGCGAAAACTGTGGCAGATATGAAAAAATGTATAAAAACAATATTATAGATCATAGAATTATTTATCAAAATGCGTTAACAGAACATATTTATGTTCTGTAGTTTAGCTGTAGGAAGCGTATAAAATAACAAGGTCAGATAACACATCTTAACTTTTTTCAAAATTTTGCGAAAACTGTGACAGATATAAAAAAATATATATAAACAATATTATAGAACATAAAATTCTCTAACAAAGTGTGTTAATATAAAATATTTATGTTGTTATTTAGCCGTAGGAATCGCATAAAATAATATATGTAAAGATACATATTGAGTCTTTGTTTTCCCACTTAGAAATTTGTAAAAATTCTGCCTGTTTCGGTACTAGAATGTAATTACAAAATAAAAATAATCGTAAATAATTGAAAAAACATTTATTTTTACCAAAATAAGCCACAGAGAACTTGAAAATTAGAAATAAGTTACAATTTTGACTTGATTAAAATATAAAGCATAATTGTATAAAATAAAACACTAATATTAAACTAGAAAACAAAATAACAATGATAATTACAAACATTAAACATTTATATATAAATACCAATAAAATGGCATTTTTTAAAAATATTACCTACTTAATAATAGAAAACTGCGAGAAACAGTAAAAAATAGAAAAGTTTATAAATATAAAACTGGTACAATACATAATTAAATTTGAAATACATAGAAAATATTTCATATATAGACTAGGAAATAATTAAGGAAAGCACCGAAACAGGCAGAATTTTTACAAATTTCTAAGTGGGAAAACAAAGAGTCAATATGTATCTTTACATATATTATTTTATGCGCTTCCTACGGCTAAATGACTCAACATAAATATTTTATATTAACACACTTTGTTAGAGAATTTTATGTTCTATAATATTGTTTATATACATTTTTTTATATCTGTCACAGTTTTCGCAAAATTTTGAAAAAAGTTAAGATGTGTCATCTGACCTTGTTATTTTATACGCTTCCTACAGCTAAACTACAGAACATAAATATGTTCTGTTAACGCATTTTGATAAATAATTCTATGATCTATAATATTGTTTTTATACATTTTTTCATATCTGCCACAGTTTTCGCAATACTTTGAAAAAACTGTGTATCTCCCATTAGACACTGTACAAAAGTTGGGCCACTAGTGTGACGTCACGCGCGCCAATTGTAGGCTCGTAGTATCTCGGAGGCTCCGATTCGGGGCGACAGGCTGATAGACCAGTTTTTTTACCGAATCGACTAACAGGATCAGCATTTCACGACTTCTTGGTTAATACTTTACCCCCCATTAACGACATGTTATGGTTAGGGAACACTTAACTCAAACGTACAATAAAAGATGGATAGGACGAGGAGGCACAGTGGTATGGCCTCCCAGGTCTCCTGACTTAACATCTTTGGACTTCTTTGCTTGGAGATATTTAAAGAGTTTAGTTTATTCTGCTCCAATTATTAATGTAGCGAAGAGCGAATAGAACATGCATGTGAAATAATTCGAGTAAAATGAAATGAAAAGGTTCGAAACTCGTTTATAAGATGATGTGAATCATGTGCTGAGATGAAAGAGGGACATGTAGAACACCTATTGTAAAGTGGCTTAAAATAAAAAGGTAAATTTGATACCACACACTGTTTTCATATTTTCTTAGATAATTGAATTATTTTTCATCGTTTTCATTCATTTTACTTGAAATAATTTGATATGTCAAAGAAATTTAAAATAAGTTGTCATTAAAGAAACCATATCTACAACTTCAAGTATGGAAATCCGCTAAAAGTCAGAGAAAACGGCTGTTCGAACTTGCAGTGTGACAAATCGAGTTGGTCATACAAAATAAGTCAGCGAAAAAGAGTCAGAGATATGATAAGACCTTGACTGTTTAGCTTAACTAAATTTTCAGATAAAACATAAAAAATCTGATGTGGCCAGCACATTACCTTCCGTCAGTTCTATGTATTTTGTATAAATGTCATACAGAAAGTTCCTTGCAAAAAATTATATTTCTTGTACATTACCTTAAGGCAGTTGTATGTATTCTATACAAATTCCATACAGAAAGTTTCTTACAAAAGATCCTATATTTCCAGTAAAATTATAACAGAAACATACTGTCAATTGTACTTGACACTGACACCTTTCAATCAGAATTTTCTTGATGTAGCAGCTGTTTCCAGAGTTATAGCAAAGCTGACTAATATATATGATATTTAATTTTTTTATAATTTTTTAACTCTATGTCCATTTAATATGAAGTATAAAATGCATTAAAATCGTATAGAATATAAATAATTCTTTAATATTTATAATAACATTAAATGTAAAAAAATTATATTTAACATCGTTTTTTCAAGAAAAACTGTTAAAATTTTCAAATGTGGGTACTTCCGGTTGACCAATTATAACCAAAATCTAATCAGCTCTTCTCAGGGATGCAACGAAAAGGAATACGAAAGAATTATAATTTTTGGAATTGTATTATTAGAGTTATCGCATAAGAAAATTTTGTCACACACAGACACACACACACACACACACACACACACACACACACACACACACACACACACACACACACATACACACACACACACACATACAGACATCATCGTAAAAATAGTAAAATCGTATTGTAGGGACCCTAAAACGTGCTTATTCATCAAAAAATCACCACCCAATTTTTTGACCAAAGACAATACCTTCCTTACCTAAAGGTGACGGAAGGTAAAAAGTTGTATTGATAAATTGTAATATTAGGTGCGTTCAATGAAGTAGCAAATCAAATTATTGCTAGATAAGCGAACAAGGCTTGTTGCTTAGCTATATGATGAACTGTCATCCACAACTACGGGCAAATCAAGCAATTGGTAGGCTAGCAAAGTCATTCAACAAATTTTACTTCCGGTTGCTTGTTTTGTTTTTCTGAATTTATTGAACGCAATGTGTAATAAGCTATAACATTGATGCTATATTTTTCGTTTTAATTAACAGCAGAAAGTTTAACCAAGGATGAAAATACCGAGTCAGTCAAAATTAGATCAAATCAGAATAACATAATTCTAAATCACGTCAGAATATGAATTTTGTGATAAAACCAGTTTGATAATTAATGAAAACCGACAGCTACATTGATGGATATACGATATCGATATTTTTCCTTCCATCAGCCCCGGTAAAACTCTGAGTGGAGTGAAATACGAACAGAAACCCGGAACAGGAAATTTCTCATCCTGCATGGTGGTAATAATGATTGGCTGAATTAACGTGCGCTTGATGGCAATTCACTTTTCAGCCGGCAATTTGCAAATGTTGTCTGGAGTTAACAGACGAGTGTTTAACGCACGTCAAAGTTTGGAACCCTCACAGAGTAATCGCTCAAAGTTGATTTTAATGAAAGAGAACAAATAGAAATTGACGGAAAGTATACACGGTACTTTATGCATTATGTGAATTTAATTTAAACAAGAGGTGCAGGATCGTTGGTGTTTTATATTAACATATTCTGTCTGTTTATGTCTCTTGGCGACATACATACGTAATTGAAGTAATTTTCTCTACTATAGGTTATAATATCTGTTCATAAGGCGACGTTATGTCGTAACTCTCTACAGGAAATAATTTGTGTGTGCCATCCGCTTTGTATGTAGATATCGGTAATGATGATGACATATTTGTACCGTGCGGGTGTTTACCAGGCGTTACCTCACGGCCACTCATTACTGGCGTGAAGAGTGCACCACAGGGGTCAATTTTGTGCCATTTAAAATTCGAAATATTTGCCGTCGGTCGGGTTCGAACCTGGTTCCCCACATTCGCGACCAGACACTCAGGCACGCAGCCACGAGATCCCAAAGTATTGTATACATTGACGTAAATTTTAGCATTTTGTGTCTCGTGTTGATTTACGTGATTAATTACTGCCAAAATAGCTATTTGTGTATTAAGAGCGCAAAATGGTATATTGTCGATTGAGAGGTTGTTGACGACGCAGGAGCGCGGCATTCTCCCGAAATCGACAATGTTCATTTGCGCTCGAAACACACACAAGATTTTTTCTACGGTCGCCACAATGAAATCCTCTACCATAACAAAAATTTATTTGTTACAAGTACATTAAACTCTTGCAGTGAAAAAGTGGATATCCATTGGAAGCGTTCACGTCAAACTGTTGCAGGTGGCAGCACAACTGTTCACACAATTTATTTTATATTTAATTTATCGTTATTTTCCACTTTCCTTGAGCTATTGCTTCAATCTAATCTTAAGCATTTTTTATACTTTCGTTTTTTGTAAATAAATGCCCTATTTTGATTTCACAGCAGTGCGGCATTTTGTTTGGTTATGAAATATACCGACAGACCAGTTATATGTCAGATTAACTTGTGAAGGTGGTAAATATCTAACTATACAGTGCCATTAGTTCCTGACTAAACGTTTCAATTAAGAATGTAGACAAGTGACATTTCTCAACATTGTATAGTTAGAAATTTGGACAGCAAGCGTTTTTTATACTTTGTCGCGTATGAGCGGCAAAGTGACATTTTGCGTTGAAAAAAGAGAAAGCAAATGACTACTTTGTATATAGACTATAGAAAAAAGAACTATCGATCATATCTAGAATAATGGTCTTGTCTGCAAGTACATTTTTTGATGCAGAAAACGATAGTTTCCTATTAAGTGTGAGCACAGATTATAAAAAGATTTGACATAATTCTTTATTTAACTACAATAATAACATTAGCATTTATTTAAACAATAATAATATTTTTACCTTCCGTCGCCTTTAAGTAAGAATAGTATTGTCTTTGGTCAAAAAATTCAGTGGTGAGTTTATGATGAATAAGCACGTTTTAGGGTCCCTAGAATACGATTTTACTATTTTTACGATGGTTGTGTGTGTGTGTTTTGTGTGTGTGTGTGTGT